>OX123200.2:10953744-11432250 GCA_944739405.2 Euclidia mi | reverse complement strand
CTATATCCAAAAAAACAAGTTGTAAAATTCAATCTTTATAAAAATTTTCATTTAGACTGCGTCCGTGGTCCAGTAGATGTATGCGACTGCTGATCGGAATCCCGGGTTCGATTTCCCGGGTCGGGCAAAAGTGTTACTGGCTTTTTCCGAATTCTCAGTAGAAGCACGGAGTCTGGTAATGTGCCCGGTAACGGCAATAGGCTCGCCCCCTATTACGTGGGACCTAAAAATTTATGGCGAAGTGTGGGTGTTATATTACACCTCTGCCTACCCCTTCGGGAATACAGACGTGAGTCTATAAATAAATAAAAGAAAATCAAAGCGGAAAAGTGTGTGACGTAAAGTTTCACCAGATTTTTAAAGCACAGATGAAAGTTGCATACATGGATGTTACCACCTATATAATGGCAAATATATTTCTGCATTTTGGTTGTTAACAAACTTATACACGTCAAAACGATATTCAAGACGATGTCGACTTTTCCTGGCTAAACGGCCTAATGAGAACAAAAGCCGAAACAAACACAGAGTCGTTGCTTTATCTTCATGTTATTTCATTCTCTTGCAATGTTCGGCAAATGATAAGCAGCTAACTGTCTGCCTTATACGAAGAATCCCTTCCACTCTGATGTTCAGTCTCAGGTGGCTTTTGTTTATCTACATCTTAAATTATCTTTATCTTGAGGTCTCGGTTGGTTTTTCAGTTCCACAAATATTTGCACGGTTAATCGTGTTTTCGTACACACCGGATTGTGTGGTGGATGTTATAAATTACTTGTGGACATATTTTACTTACTATGTCTGGAGGAAAAAAATACAAAGTACGTATATATCGATGGAAACATAATATTCCTGTTACGGTAAGGAAAATATTTATGAGAATGTCACATAGTAGCAGAAAGAGGAAATTCTTCTAAAAACATCTTTACTATTATATTAGCCATGTTGTCGTTTTAAACAGCAAAGCACAGCACCTTTAATTTACGAATAAAGGATTCGTTACACCGCTACGGACTGCTGTGCTATCAGGGATGAGATGTTCCGATCCCAATATGAGTAGTGCTGGTCCAGTGCCAGCACTACACTAACCGGAACCTCTGACAGCTGTGAGAGACTTCGTGTATAAATGGCACAACAAGAAGAGCAGGTTTGTAAAAAAGGAAAATAGATCCAGGCCATCGACGATGAAGTCGCATATCTACCGTCAGCTATAAGAAAAGTAGCGACTAACCTACCTAGTTGTACCCTAGGCCATGTCGGAGGCCTTAGGGCGGTCTGAAAACTCCGACACCAGAGTTGGCCTCACACTCACACGAAAAACAAAACAAACAAACCTACAAGCATAGCAGAGCCGCTCGTGTGCCTCGGATTGGGGCGAGTGACAAATGGGACACAATTTGTAATGAGCGAAAGAGTCAAAAGTAGGGTGTGCATCAATATTTTTTATTCTTCCGTGTTATTTTTTTACTATTCCCGCCCTCGGCATAAACTCTGGTCATGAAGAATTTTTCAAACATTCAATCAATGGACACAAAAAGCAAGCAGACTACAAAAAAAATATGAATCACACAAAGTGTTGTCCCTTGTGAGGATTGAACTTTCAGCATTTGACCTAAACCAAAGCGAAATAAACTATTACGGTATCCACGTAGTCAATTCGTTCCGTATACTAAGAATGGCTGTAGAAATATGCACTGACTGCACGGTTGGCGTAGTGGTTTAAGCGGCCGCCTCGCCGCTTGACACTGCGGCGAGTGATTGAGTGAGTGAGTGAGGGTTCGATTCCCACACGAGACAACACTTTGTGTGATCCATAAATTGTTGTTTCGAGTCTGGGTGTTCATTGTGTCCGTTGGTTGTATGTTTGTAAAGTCCCCCGCGACACAGGATTTACTCCTAGTGCGGGTTTAGGTTAGGTAGTTTGAAAAAAAAAATCATAAGGTGATGGTGAAAAATATGATTGTTTACCGTAAGCAAGTAGCTCAACCATTCTAAACGCAGCACAAGTCGCTTCTACACGCGAGCTACCAATGCATATTGATTTCTATGGCCCGTTTGAAGTGCGTGGTCATCGTACACTACAAATAATACATTATTCATATTAAATGTAGGTGTTTTTATTCAGAGCCCCTTTTAAACTAATGGTAGATAAGTGGTGTCGTGCATTGAAGTATATAAATTACAGGCATGAAATATGTAGTTGTTGTCACGGTTGTAGTATTGATTAAGGTTATTAAATTGTGTTTTGAAAAGCCCAAGGTGTTTCTGTTAATGGTTTTATTGTACGTAAAATGATTGAAGGTCGGACTATTCAAAGTTTCACACGCAATTACTATGAAAAGTTCTCAACGGTCGCTGTGGAATGCGGCTCAACGGATGTCGTGGTGCATGTGTGGTGGTTTCAATTTGCCTAGGGCACCAGACACGTTCACAGAGAATTCTCCCTCTGATTGGAGAAATACCTCATTTGTTGTTCCGGAGTACCACCAAAATGCTTAAAAAAAATCAGAACCCAGAAAAAATACAGAACAACATACTTACGACTAATGTTCTTTTAACTATTATTTCAATATACATTGCCCTGTTATTATGCCGCTAATGTTTTGGTTCTTTGAACATAAAATGACCTGAAATTACAGGTGTGCTTGACATAAGTTGTCATTGGATTGTGTTTCGAAGGCGTAGCTATCGTAAAATGGTGTTATTATAGCCGTGGCAATGGTTTCAAGGTGAACCACATTAACAGACTAGTAGAGTATCGAATTTAAAGTTTCGTGGTCATTAACATTAGTGTATTTCACTGTTTCTAGAGCTATGATCTGTGCAATACGGGATACTCGAAACATAGATACGTGGTACATATCCTAAAATTAAAATTAAACTAACATTAAAATCTTGTATTAATAACAACATAACATAACAGAACTTCACGCCTTTATCTCTAAAGGGGTAGGCAAAGGTGTATTGCAGCTAAGAATGCTAGCTTGATAGTAAGCCCTAAACACTGCCAAACAGGGTGTCTCCTATGCCACGCACTATGATGATTTTACAAAATAGCTACACTTACTTAATTGCTAATCGTCGTTTGCCTTTGTCTTAGAGAGCACCATCAGCCGCCGGGCTTAGCTGTCAGAAAGACCCTTGTCTTATTTAAGACGTATTGTTTAAAATCTATTCCCCAGATAGCTGACAAAAACTGACAAACACATCTTGCTTCATTCAATCTCATTCCGTAAATAAGGCAAAAAAATCTTAATAGATATACCTACTCAGAAATATACTTAGGACTCTAAATATAGCAAGAGAGGTTTCACAAAGTCATCTAAAATTAATAATTTCACAAAACCATAA
The DNA here is from genome assembly GCA_944739405.2 of Euclidia mi. Lineage (NCBI taxonomy): Eukaryota > Metazoa > Arthropoda > Insecta > Lepidoptera > Erebidae > Euclidia > Euclidia mi. Next base: position 11,428,899 of record OX123200.2, on the reverse strand, counting down.
GGCGTCCGAAAGGACTCCAAAATATTCAGCGAATTTAAACGATTTTACCTTAAGACGTTGAATCACGACTACAGAGCGAACCTTTCTGGACACCCTTTGTTATCCATGAAGTTGAAAAATGGACCTCACAGTCATGAGAATAAGTTTCAAGTTACATAATGAGTAAAAAATTTGGTTCAGGTGGAAAAACATTTTGTAATTGGCATATTTTGAAGGAAAAGAGAGTGCCTTTGAACCATCAGAGTTATTATAAAGGTTCAATATATAAATCATTATATAATCTTTGTCTATTATGGTTATTCACTGTGGCGGTATTATAAAGACTGAGTATTATTAGCTGCGGTCGGGATGTTTGTAGGTATAAGGCTGGAGATATTTTTATTTACACATACCTTTGTGCGAGAAATGTGTGTCATTTTTGTTGAATGGATTTGGTTTTTTTTGTTGTTGCAGGGAAACGGCTCGTTGAAAGGAAGTTACGACTACACGTATGAAGTGCTGGTTTAAGAGGCCGCCTCTTGCCTTGGTAGTATGTCGAGTGTTATGAGTTAATGAGTTTGATTTCCACACGGGCAACACTCTGTGTGACGCACAAGTAAATAATGTATATGATAAAGTACAATTTGATATATTATTAAATAAACTGTACAGGATAGGAATAGGTGGTAAAGCACACGAATGGCTTACATCTTACCTACATAATAGAGAACAGTTAGTTGAAATTGAATATTTTAATCACAAAACTCACACTATAGAAAATATTAGATCAGATACTATAACAATAAATTCTTCTATCCCCCAAGGAATTGTAATAGGCTGCCTCCTATTTTTATTATACACAAACGACCTACCTAAATGTATAGAAGGGCCGTGTGTCCTATTCGCGGATGATATTTCTTTACTCATCCCATGCCAAAACGCTTTAAATATAAACCTAATTCTAAATTCTATCCTCGAAAAGACATCAAAATGGATGGCAGATCACAACCTAGACATTAATTTCTCAAAAACCAAATTGATGAGTTTTTATCCCCGTCAAAAACCACCCTTACACCTAAATTTCTCATATAATAATATAAAATTAGAAGAAGTTACAGAATTCACTTTACTTGGTTTAAACATAGACACACACATAAATTGGAAATGTCATATAAAGAAACTCAGACTCAAATTATCAAAATTTTCTTATGCCTTGCGTGAAATTAAGAAAACTACTGATATGCATACGGCCTTGATAACATATTACGCATATGCCTACTCATGGCTTAGTTATGGCATCATACTTTGGGGAAATAGCACAGACACACCAACACTTTTCACATTACAAAAAAAACTTATTAGGATACTGGTCAACATAGATGAAACCGACAGTTGCAAACCCCATTATCAAAAGAATAATATTCTAATCTTATCTTCCATATATATATTAGAAATGTGTAAATTTCTACGTAAATATCCAGATTTTTATAGTAAAAGACAAGACATCCAAACAAAATATTCATTACGCCATAAAAATAGACTAAATCTACCCACCTCTAAACTAACTATGCACGCAACAAGCTCATTCGTTATGACAATAAAAATATATAATAATCTCCCAGAATATTTAAGAAATGAACCAAATGATAAGAAATTCATATACAAGTTAAAACAGATATTAATAAATAAAGCGTTGGGGAACTCTGTCTTAGACGGTGGTTTGCGTAGTAATCTCATATAATGTTAATACTAAGGTAAAGCATTGTGAATATCATTCAGATATGATTATGGCTGTTTTTATTTTTTTATCTTACATTTGTACACTACAGATAATAATTAAATGCAATGATTGTATTATTATTATTTTTAATAAAATGTAAATGAATAGCAACGTGTGTTTTAGTAATTATTAATCTAAATTCTACCTAGAATGTTATTTTAAAAAATGTATACCTGCCAAATAAAAGAATATTAAGTAGCTGGATTATGTTGCATGCAGCATAATAAGATAAATATTGATGATATCACATGCTTAATATGTTTTCGGATCGGGCTAAAGTTAGGTCGTAGTTCAAAGAACACATCACACAATAAGGCAAAAACATCACCTTCACTAATTTTCAATGAAGGTCGTCCTTTTCTGACAGTATTTTTGTTTACAAGGATTCTATATATATTGAATTCTGATTTATCCTGTAAATTGTTAATTAATGTTTTAAGCTTCATTTAAAATACCTAATTAATATTATATCTATTATCTGATATATATTTTGTAAATTAATAAAAGATTGATTGAATATAAGGCCAGTTTTTATTTCTCAATTTCTCATTCAACGATGTGATGTCACTTAATCGAGTACCTAATGAATTTTTCGGTACAGGTAAAATTAAAAACGCTTAGTTCAGTAAGTTAAGAATCTATTAAAAGTCCATATCCACCCATTTACTTGCACAACTATAAATAACTAGCAAGTATTCGAGAAAATTTAACAATGCTTTTAAGTCAGTTCGACGCAACGTAGTAATTTGTTTGGTGTACCATGTGATTAAGTCTATTTTAGACTATCGATTACCATGCCGACCTTCACCATGTTTTCAGTTCTAAATGTAACAGAAACAACAATTTATATACATCTACTACTTACTTTAAATGTACTCTTGTTCAATGTTCAACAAATAAACATAACAAGTGCTGTGTACGCTTGTAGTACAATAACCACGAAGCAATTGACGTCACATCTGATAGTCTCCTAGTGGGATGTTCCGATGAGTACCGTTGTATGTTTTTCATTACTTGTAGCCAAGTGCTGGATCATATCGGAATTTTTGAGCACACAAGAATTGCGGGCACTTGGACACCCGAAGCTTTTTCAAATAGGGCATAATCCTCCTATGTTCAAGGGTGAGAACACGGCCTGCGAAATCTACCTAATATCTTAGAGAAAAAACATCTAGTGTCAAGGTTGTAATAAATTAAAACGCAACTTTAACAAGCAAAATGTATTTATCTTTATATTTTACATTGTGAATAAGACGTTAATATATTGAATATACACCTTAAATTATATTATGCATATTGTGTAAAACATATGTACATTACTCGCTTAGTGCTACTATTTTCAATCAGTAATGAAAACATTACAAATAACGTGAACCGCTTGAAATAAGATGGAGGATTCAAAGAATTACATTATATAAAATAACTATAATTTAATTTATTATTCACGACAAAACTCTTTTGATTTTGTGTACTTACAGATAATGAAAACGTGTGTGTCCTAGGGCAGTCAAGCACCTCGCTGAACTAATTATGCGTGATTTGAGCTGAGTACTTAATTTTGTTATTGTGTTCTCAAAACATGTTTTAAATTATTTAAGAAACTGGCATTAAATAGATAAATATTTTTTATAGATTCATGCCTGTATCCCCGAAGGGGTAGGCAGAGATGTAATATTATACCCACATTTCGCCATGAATTGTTAGGTCCCACGTAATAGGGGGTGAGCCTATTGCCGTTGGCACTTCACCAGACTCCGTGCTGCTACTGAGAATTCGGAAAAACCCAGTAACACTTTTGCCCGACCCGGGAATCGAACCCGGGACCTCCGATCAGCAGTCGCATACGCTATCCACTGGACCACGGATATGCCTCTTTTTAATCAGTTTTCTGTTACTAAACCACGCTAGGTATAATGGGAGAGAAAAAGAAAAAGTCACCACGTACATCATTTACAATATCGGCAAAATGGAGAAGTTTGACCACTGATTGAATACCGGTTAATAAAATCGTCATGTTAGCCGTCAACTGACAGAGGGTTAGTAGGATTTTCGAATTATTATGTAGTTCTGGTGGGATAGGTAAAATTAGATAATAACAGTATTGTTTTCTCATAATCCTCAAATTCCGTTATTCCTTTTCTAAAAAAGACAACTCTCGCACTAGGGCTAAATCCTGTGTCGCGGGGGATTTTACAAACATACAACTAACGGACACAATTAACACCCAGACTCGAGACAACAATTTATGTGTCACACAAAGTGTATTCATAAGGGGGGCAGATACAGGCTGGCTTAAAGCTTGGTCTTTTGCTTAAAGAGTACCTATCCATTTATATTGATGCTTCGTGATCCCTAGTTGACATTACGCGAACCTCAAGGGGGCGAGACTCACACTTTGAAAACCAGTGCCAAACCGTAGATAGGTATAGGTAAATTCACGAAAGTTGACCACAAATGGCGGCCGTCGCGCATATGTACATTCGTGCACCAATGGCGTTGCTCCATTCTTGACGCATTTAGGGAATGCGTCAAGAACGGAGCCACGCCATTGGCACTCCACACGCGCCTCACCCCGCACCTCCACGGGGACCTAAAAAATGATTTCTGCGCAGTGGTCATCTTTCGTGAACCGACCTATATCTACGGTTTGGCACTGGTTTTCAAAGTGTGAGTCTCGCTACTATTCGTGGTAATGAGGGTTTTCTGAAATGACGCTCACTACGCGGCAGCACTGAGCCATCAGGTCCAGTAACCTGTCAAAACTGTCAAAGCCCCTATATTTTCGTACGTCTATGTTTGTTTGTATTATGTGTGTGTACGCGTCTGTACATATCTCACGTCAGTTTGGACCTGACCAGACTTGACGCATACTAAGCGCCGAAGAAGAAATGTCAAAGTGGCACGATCCAAAGAGTTTTGTCGTGGATAAAATACCTTACCTGAAATACGAGTTTTTATGACCCAATTATGAATGTAACGATAAGCCCTTCTTCTTAATTGATATAGATTTTTTAAGATCCATTTTATTCTTGTAAGAAAATCTACGAAAACATTTTTGAACATCATAAGAGTATAAAAACTCGTGATAAGGTTTTAATTTTATTGACTATCGAATAAATATACATAAAATTGAGAACTTAGACGGCACAGATTTATATATCCATTAGGTGCTCCTTCCACATGATAAAAGTTATTCATATTAATTTAAATAGTTATCTATATTTTTCATCATAAGACCTCATAATATTCTATGTGAATATCTTAAGATTTTAAAAAGAATTTAAGGGACATTTTATTAGCAGTGTGTTGCGGTAAAGTTGGCATTTCAGACAAAACAAAAAGTATCTGACATTATTTTATGTACCTAGAACCTTATAGAGACGTGGAAATATTTTGCCGAAATGACTTGTTTGGATTGTATTTATTAAGTTTCATTTAATTGTTCTAAAATGTAACCAGATTAAAATTTAGCATAGCTTAGGAATTGTCTTTCAAATCAAATCAGATACTATTTTTTCTGGCATTTCATTTGTTTCAAATAATATTTGAAAATTGAAATCCAATTTCGAGTAATCGACGACATCTAAACCGCATTTGAGCTGCACGCTTTCAATCACAGAATTATTTTGTTTTTTTTTTTTTTTAATTTTAATTTATCATACATTTTTATTCCACTAATGTTTATTATATTATATTGCTTATAATAATTGGGTGCTCTCACGAAGATACTAATTTTGACTTTTTCTATTTTGATTAAATATTAATAATATGAATTAAGTTGTACAAAAAAAGCAACAGGCATAACGGCTATTTCTTCAATACGTAAATTTGCTTATTTTTTTAGATCCAGTATAATTAACTTTTCTAATTTGTATTTGCCTGTTGATCGATTATATTTTCTAATTTGAAATAAAGAAATTAATACTTAAAAACAAAACTAACCCTTAAACATAAGTAAAAATCAGTGAAATAAAAACGTGTTACTTAACCAATAGGCGAACATAGAATAGAATCAGAAGATTAATAATTATCATGGCCAAATGTTCATATCTATATTCTGTGAGACAGAGTCGAAGGCACGGAAACGGAGATCTTGTTCGAAGACCTCAAGATTTTGAGTGTTAAACTATAGACAAAGTAACTGGAACACATCCACACACCGACCGAGCAAGAAAAGAATAAGCGACATTTTAAGAGTTAAGTTTAAGAAAATCAGTCTCAATGAACAGGCCATTATTTTTCATAATTTTTAGTTACACTATTTTACATTTAGACGCGTTCTAAGCAATGAATAGGTAATTATTACAATTTGGGTAGGGTATGATACACTGCCATTTTAACTTTTTGAACGTAAATATTAAGTAGGTATTTTATTTCTATTGAAGTTATGCTCAGCAAATTGTTTAACATTAAACCTTGACGTTGCGTTATCACACTTTTTAATTTAAATTTTGTCTGTTGACCGTTTGACGTTCAAAAAGTTAACATTAGAAACTATTTCGCATTGAAATTATAATGCTTATGTGACTAACCATGATACAAGAGAACTGTTCAAATGAATTTTTATTTATGGCCACATGAAACTGATGTTTCAGGTAATAATACGAATTATGAGACGTAGAGTTATTTCTAGAAAACAATTTAATATTATACGCGAATAAAATAATGAACACCAAACACAGAGACTACCTTACATCGGTATAAAATATTAAAGTACGTTAATTAAGTATTAGCTCATACAGTACATACGATAGACATTGAAACATAAACACACAGATGTCTAATTTTTGTTAGTGCACAAACAATGTCAGTCTTTGTACAGTCGAATCACATAAAATTATTGCTGGAACTGTTTCTAAGCATCTAGTGAGTTCATTCTAATTACTAAGTTAGTTCAAGACGACCATAAATTCAAACAATGACATGGAAAAGGCAAGGACAATTTTAGGAATTAATTTATCATGAAAGCAAAACGGAATTAGAAAGTTATACTAAGTGGATTGTTTTTAAGATTTTTATCATTTTAATGCTAACTAAACTAGGTAACTATTGATTATTAGGTAACTTTACTATGTTTCGCTGAAAATAAATACGCATTGAGAAGAGCTAACTGAGAAGGGTTCTATTAACAGGTTATCTACGAAGCGAGTCTTTCGCGACTCGTAGTAAGTGTTGCTTTATCTAGACATCGATGCAATCAACTATTCTATTGGTGCGTCAGTAAGTACATACTTAGTTCAAGGTATCAATACATATGTTATCTTAACATATCATGAGTGCTTATATTCATATATATATATAGTTGTATATAAGTAATAATTGTGCAATTGGTATACAGATTTTTTTGGGCCTTTCATTTTGTTTTATACTTAGTGCGGTTTCAGATTAGCGTTTTATACGCGCGTATAAGCTCGTTTTTGGAAGCGCATGTAGGCGCGTATAGGCGCGCCTTTTGGCACACGCGCAACTCGTACGAGCGTTGACGCGCTTCTAAGCTCGTATAACCACGAGCCGTCAAAATCCATGTTGACATTGACAAGACGTCACTACCGTTTCGAGCGAACACGCCCGTTTACGTGAGTCTGGTTTTTGTAGCGCGTATTGTAGCGCGCGTGTAAGCGCGTATGCTAAAACGACCGTATACGCGCAGAAAAATACGCTAATCTGAAACCGCCCTTACGATCTAAAACATTATACATTTTGTCAAGAAAAAGAAGAATTTTCTCTCGAGTCCCGATATTTACAATAATAAATAAGTTACATATTATATTTACAAAATAGCAAAAAGTGCGCAAAAAACGATTTCACAAAATATGCATTTGAGCAATACGTTTAATATATTTACAAAAAGCATTTTATACATAGTATTTTATAACAAAACTACAAATTAAGCGAAATAAATGATTTATAATACATACTAGAAATTAAAAAAAAATCTCTATATAATGTAGTAAAAATGATTGTGATGACATTTTGTTCTACGTTACAGTACGACTCACTAATATTACTTACAGTAAAATATTTAATTCTACAAAATCTCCTACAAATAAGTTATTGCTATCGAGAAAATTATTAACAACATGAAGCTAACTTTACGAATAGTTTGAGACATCAAAAGTGAACTGAAGAAAATCAAAACTTTATCCTCTAGTCATTAGATCTATTCAAAACATCACTACCGTTCGTGTAACTTAGTTTAATATATCACATTAGATTAGAATCTTGTATACTCGTGTCAATTTGACAGGTGGTAGGTCATGGAAATTAGTCGCAATGCCCAAAAGGGATTCTTTACTTTAACTCACTCATTGAGTGACTTCACTATGGACGATACTTTTTTGATTTGGTCTCAATGTACCCCGTTTACATTAAGCTTGTTTCCACGGCAACTTTAGATGGCAGTAAGAAATAAAATTGACTACGCCCATATTTATATACGTAATTTTCAGCATTTTCTTTGTTAAAAAGGTGATGTTTGTGTCATCGAACTGCGCCGCTGCAATTGCGAGAGATAGTGCTCACTATTTTTTTCTTAATCATCATCAGCCCTATATATAAACTGTCCCACTGCTGGGCACGGGCCTCTCCTCACTATGAGAAGAGTAACCACGCTGGCCTAGTGCGGGTTGGCAGACTTCACATGTCTTTCGAGAACATTAGTTTCCTCACGATGTATTCCTTCACCTTTTAGCAAGCGATAATTAACAATTTAATACGCACATAACTCTGAAAAGTCATTGGTTTCGGACCCTCTGCGTAGCAGTCTGTCGATCTCTGCACTAGGCTATCGCTGTTCTTTTTTCTCAATAGCATAGAAATATTTGAACAACGTACGTCAGTGTGCAATAATTGAACGAAAATCTGCTGCTTTGGCAGGTTGCTGGTTCGATAGCTACGAAGGTTTCAATGTCAATGGCTAAATATAAACGGGGTAGTAGAATGTCGAAAGATTCTAATAGAGGCTGACTTTAAATGGCACTGGTACCTCAATTAACACGCTAGTTAAATTTTAGTCAGAATTGTCTTGCGCAGCGGCAGTGTTTAAAGTCCTCGTGTCCTCACTTATCAACGACTTATCGTATCGTCTTTGCCTCGTAATTTTGGGCCTAACTGCCCCGAGTAGTGGAGCCGATATCGCGTGGCTGGGTATTCGACTCAAGTCCTTCCGTCCTTGGAGCAGAGGTGAGGTGACGCTCGAGGATTCGTCTCCTTCGTCGTCAGAGAGGGCAGGGTAGCTTTCTTTCATTTTCAAGCTGCGTTCTAATCGTCGAAGAAACCTGGAATTGTGCAGACATCAGTTAAAAATAAGATTAGGTATTTAAAAAAAAAATGTTCACTAAATAAGTTATATTAAATTACTTATAATGTGGTTCAATCAGGATACATACGGCACATACCTAATCTGGTTACTAATGGTCCTCAGTTTGTTGACTTTCACCGGTTTTCTCGAGTCTTCCGTCAAGTCCAAACTTGAAGATATTTTAGACGATGTATCCTGGAAAATTACAAACGATCTGCAGTTGTATGTTGTCATGTATTGTGCAACATAAATATGTCTTTATGATGACTATTTTGTCATGTTTAAACAACATGCCTTTAAACATTGTAATAATATGGAAGCGACATAAAAAATGATTGCCTAGTCTAATCTACTCCATACATTTGAGGATGAGGCCTACATCGACATTTTTCAATGTAATATAATAGTTCTAAACTTATAAAACATTCCGATAAAAGTACAATTTCCAGGGCTACTGTAATAAATAAGATTATCTAACAATACGAGACGATGTATTTAAATGGGTACAATAAACCATTACAGCCCTAAAACAAGACCAAGAAATTCCAGTAGGCATTACCACAGTCTAGCTAAAACGAGTTCATACTATCAGCCAAGTTCATAAAATAATGGATAACTATGCTATCTCCAAGTAGACTGTGACAGCACCAAAAAAATACACCTAATATAGAAAATTTAAAGAAAAAGAAAGTAGTTGACTATGTAAGAATAATACACATGAAGGTAATTGTTTCGATACTACAATCACCTCAGAGCTACGGCACTTTTGTCTCCGAAGTGGTTTCCGCAAGCGCATCGGCTCACACAGCTGAAAAATAATCAACACATAGCTTGCTGGTCCAAATCAAATAAGTATAAGAAGCTAAACGTATCATAAATTCTGGAAATTAAATCACTTTAAATAATAACAGCGTGAGAATAAGGTGCAGTAAAATAGGCAGAGTTTTGGGTAGGTAGCTTTGGATGGATCTCTAATGTAAAATATAATATATGTGCTTTCATTTGTGGTAACAAATATTTTACACTTTCTACATAAAAAGTATTTTATTTACTTTGTAGCAATTGTAATTCACGAACGTTTCTTGAGTAAAAAAATATAGGTACATGTTCATGAATTGCAAGGACTACGGTGAATAATTTTATACAACCATCAAAATGACCAAAATAGAAGTACATGAAACTCCATTATTATAGGCGTAGGTATATTTTGACTACTCCACAAACAGCATGTGAATCAAGTTGTAGCAAGTATGTATGCATATAGTCAACTGTTTGGCACTTTTTTATTACTTCTAGTCACTTTTACTAAACAGCGATACTGCACAATGACTGCGACATAATTTTTCTTACCTGCAGCTCAATATCCGGCAATCTCAACTCCCTGGCGGAGGCTATACTGGCTACACTGGCGTTTGACACGGAGTCTTCCGATGACGACGAAGAGGCCGGCGCTGGTGCCTGCGAGCGTGACCGCCGCCTTCCACCCTTGCGCCCGCGGGTTCCTCCCTCACGGCTACCGGGCACCTAAAGCCAAAATAGTATTCTATCGCTACTGCTTTCAATTCCAAAATACGTTCTGTAGTACTAGAACGATTGATTATAATACTGACCTCCAATAAATTGTGCATGGAGTGCGGCATATGCGGTAGCGTGGACTTGACCTGGCCTGCGACGGCGCCGGTGACGTCATGCGAGGCGGTCCGCGTCGTCCGCCGGTCTCGCTTGCGCCCGCTCTTCTTCTGACAGTTCCCGCCCGACTTGTTGGCACCCTTCACGCATTCCGAACTCGGGAAGTCGTACAACCCATCGGAATCTGTAAACGGCAGTTGTCGACCGTAAAATTGCGGTGAGAATCTCCCCAAACCAGTCTTGTCGCTGAGCGGACTCTCACTCCTCGAACTGACAGGGCTCAAGGGTCTACTACCCTCCGATAACAGGGCCGGTGGCCTCAGACTAGCCTTATCATCCAGTCCTCTCTCCACACTTATACATTTAACTATAGAGCACTTGGTCACTCCGCTAGGGGAGCACAAGGTCGCCTGTGGTACTTCCAAAGTCTCTTTCAACGCGACCAGTTCCATCTCTTTCGCACTGGAGGGTACGTCGTCTACTCTCTCATCCGTCCCTATGCCCTCATCGTTGGACTCTAACAAGGGATCGTCGGACAGCGTCTCGGAGTCAGAGCGGCCGCGCCTACGTTCCTTACTGTCTTCGTTAGAGGCCGCCGGGCTGGAGTTGGTCTTCATAAGCGGGCGCCTCCTGGATTGAAAGCAGGAGGGGCCGCCGCCGGAGCCGGGGTCCTCCATCTCCGACGGGCAGAGAGGGTTGCTGGAGCCGCAGCGGGACGGTCCAGGGCTGGCCATGGAGCTGTACCCTGATGACGAGAGGTTCGATTCTGACGGCGCGCGCTCTCCTCGCACCGACATGGAGAACGGGCTCAGGTAGCACATGTTGGCGGAGGGCGGGGGTGGACGAGGGGATAGCGGTTCGTCGGACTCCTCGCTGGCGTTGTACGTGACGGTGATGAGGGGCGGTGGTTGGAACTCGAGGTGCGGCGGGGTGCGGCGGGGCGGCGGGGAGCCAGGGGAGGGCCGCTCGATCATGAGCATGGGCACGCACAGCGCCGGTGGCGCCACGGACGGGGAGGACAGCTCTCGCTCGGAGTCCTGGCTGTGAGTGAAACTAGGGCTGGGAGAGTCTGTGACGTGCGTGGAGGGTGTCGGCGTATCTGTGCTGGTGTGCGGTTGACGTAGCTGTAAGATAAACAGAATGTTTACTTGTAAAACGTGTCATTTTGAGCTTTTTATATGCTACGAGTATCTGTGTTTAGTGTTATTTAATGTAGGCCTGTAATCTACACAAGCATATTTACATGGAGGGAAATAATACTGTATATTCTATAACTATTGTATGTTGTATAAATACATAATCACTTAAGTAATAATTACGTCGCCAGGAAACTTCCTGCTTACTAAGTCTAATATCACCTTGGTCTTTCTGTAACTAGTTGCTTATAAATATCATACCTTCAACCTCAACCCAGAAGTAGGTCTCTCGATCTTGGTCTCACACTTGATTTCGTCCAGTTCATCTTCACTGGGTGACACACATGTGGCAGTGGATTCACTCTTCGCATCAATCTCTATGCTAGCTCTAGGCATGCGGGGAGAGGGGAGTGGGGTGGGCAAAGGAGTAGGTAGGGGAGTGGGCAAAGGTGTGGGAAGCTCTCTGATAGGTGAGAGACACTTGTTGATCCCGCTAGGAACCTCTAAGAGGATGGACGGTGGGTGAAGTAAACCTGATGATGATGATTTGTGCGCGCTTAGCGGGTCCAGGACCTGTGGATGGAAAGTATTTTGAGCTTCTATAAAAAGTAGGAGCATGGAGACTTTTAGTATAATACTTAAATATTTGAATTAGAATTTGTTATATAATATGAGACATCTATTCATGAGAAAGGTGATCACAGTGATGCACTAACTGAGATTTGGACGTTCGTTTAGGATTTCGCAAGATGATAATACATTAAAAATATTTACCTGTATTTCAATGGTATTATGCGGCCTAGTGACCGGCGAGTCTGGTGCCAAAGATGGAATATGAGACGAAGCTATCGATATATCATCAGCATCAACTGTGTCATCTTGAGGGGAAGATGCCGAAGGTGTACTGGACACAGACACTCCACCAGAGGATGCTCTGGATACTATTGCTGCTGATGATGAAGAAAAATTGCGGAACATAGCCAAAATGGAATCCGCGCTTGAAATCTTAGGCGTTCTGAAAAATACCGTTATTGAAATTAGAATTAATTTTCGAAAATGTAACCATCGCATTTATCATTTTCCTAACCTCGAGTATTTCTTCAAGGCTGTATGCGCCAACGTCAAGTCTAAACTTGACATTGAATCACTGCCTTGGTTGCTGGAAGTACTATGTGGTGATCTCATCTCGACTCCTGGTGACGGTGGAGTACTGGATGCTTTTGCCCTCATTCCTCTGTCAGCTATAACGGCCATGGGTATCGTTATAGTATTTACCATATCTACATCAGAACTGGAACTCATTTCTGCCGATACCTTGTTTAGTAATCTGGCAAATGTCACTTTCTTCTCCAACTTAGGGTCTGATATGTGCCTCATCGATGGAGAAGTCGATGGTGTTGACGCTTCGCTCGCGAATGACGTTTCTTTGTTCTCGTTCCCGTAATCAACAAACGCAGGTGCACTCTCTACTGTACTCAACGTCCGTTTCTCAGACATCTGTATAAGCTCTCCCATAGTTATTTTCTTTGAATGTTCGTTCGTCGTTGCCGGGCTTATAAGTTGTTGCAAAATTTGCTTTTTTTCGGCAGCGTTTTTCTTAGTCGGTGTAGAATTGTTGCGTTTTTTACGCGGCGACGGTGTACCTGTATGAAAAAACTTTTATATACCTAATTGTTGAGTGACCTATAATGATGAGAAGCGACGACATCGAATGTTTATGACAAAAGCAACACAATATTTAGAATTTCAAAAGGGGATCAAATAATGAACAACAACAACTTTAATTATCAGAGAGATCATCATCATGCCTTGGAACTCAGCCAGTGCATACTAAGGAAGCCAATTCTTTAGGGTAAGTGCTAATAATTTAAAAATTTAGGAAGTGCCAATTATAATTTTTGATTGAAGTGTAATGTGTTGTGTTCATGTCAACAGCGTTAAGATTAATGGAGATGTTGATCAGTCATCTTGTATAGTTATTGGAACAGAAAGAAGCTACATTGAAAGCTACAGAGGAGAACATTTACACGAAGTCAGTTTCAATATCTATACAAAAATAAGACAGTGTTTTGCATTCAATTTTAAGGGTAGAAACTAATTTATACAATTTCACTCCAGAGTACTTTAAAATACAAAACAATGTCTATAAAAGCATGCTAGCGACATTCACATACATTGAGATGCCTTTAGGTTGTCAACAACACTGATAAATATAATTACAAAGAAAGCTTCAGAGTGGATATAGAAAGTGATAGAATAAGAAAATGCAGTAACCAATGTCGTTGACAAAACAGAGGCCAAATTAGTTGGACGATCTAGAAAGGTGTCAACGAAGGAAGGAGCGGCTACATTAGAAAAGGTGTTTGTGCTATCAGGGGTGCACACATCGACATTTGAAGTAGAAGTAAGAACGAGGGTAGCGGGGCCATATTACGTTGGTCGTTTAGCATTCCACATAGAAATTTCATTCACAGCGGGGATACATCCAGTGCTAACCGAACTCCGGTCACCGCGCGCTCCGCATGATGTTCGACAAATGTTTGCGATACTGTGTGATCTAACAAATAATATAAAAACTGTAAAGCCCTGTGTCCGACTAAAGATATCCACATTTCGGACTTAAATGCCATTATTCTTAGACTCTTAAATTCCTAAGAATGAAATACAAGGCAATCGAGTTATGGCATTAGACAAAAGGCTTTTAAGGTCTATTTTCGTGATGATTTTGATACATGACTGACAGGGAATATGTCTCCAAAGTTACTTCTAACAGAAATTTAACATCGACATTAAAATCCAAGACATCAGCGTAAACAGTTAAGAGTTAAACGCTTAACACATTTATAGCTATATTGCACTGCAAGATTACACATTTATTACAAACAATAGTTGTTGATACTAAGGTGGAGTTTACTCCATCAAACGATAGGAACTTTTGGGGTACCAAATCACGAGACTCAGTGGACACGGTCTTTGTAGATGATTGAACCAGTGAGTCACCTGACAAGGCAGCCAATAAAATGAAGTGATGTTATGGTATGAGCAGTGATATCGCGGGGTGCGGTGCGGAGCGCGCGGGTCGGTCGCGGGTCGCTCCAGTCCTTACGTCCGGGCGGCGGCTTTAACAGATCGTCCAAGCTAAAGGTGCGCGCGGCTCGCGGGTGCGCGAGCCCCGACACCGACGGCTTGCGGATACCCAGCCGCGTGAGCAGCGTGCGGTGCGGCGCGTCGTGCGGCGCTGTGGAGCACAAGCGCAGCGTCAGTGCCTCGCCGGCGCCGCGCCCCCGCGCTCCCCGCCCGCGTCACGCGCCGTCGGCCTCGCCGTCCGTCGGCACCGCCGCGTAGCGCCGCGAGCCCCCGCGCCCCACTCGCCCCACTCGACCCACTCGCCCCAACTGCCCCACTCGCCCGGCTAGCCCCCACACATATAGGATTGCCAGACATTGCTTTCTATACCGGTCAACTAAGTAATTTGGATGAATGATGTATCTCTTCGGTCGGTCTGTCTCGGTCCAGCATGATACACACGGCATGAGCAATATACATTGATTTTTCCACATTGTCTCATTGGGATTTTATTATAACTTGGAAACGTTTAAGCCAATCGATACACGGCAAGACTATAACTTCTGGCAATCCTTTTCAACATAACTATTGGCACGGTTATTTTAACTTGCGATGCTTGAGACTATTCGTCATTCGTAATCTATGATTTAGTAATTATTTGATTGAATTATATGCAAGTTTTTCATCAAGTCAAAAGAACCGTGACCCAGACAGACTCCAGAAACTGGAGAATGCATCTATCGATAGACAGTCATCTAAATCAATACATGCATCAATCTTAGCAATATTTACATTCTAAACCAACGCTCAGTTTCTGGAGCCATTATGAAACATAGAAGAAAAGAAGTCAAAGAAGAAAGTAAAGTAAAATTACGCAAAACGTGTCCTTACCATCCCAGAGACAGTGCGTTTATTGAGAAAATACATGAGTATAGCGGAAACAATTTGAGAAAATGTTGGAACAAAGCGTTATCGTACTGTGAGTCACAAATATGCTATCTTATCCCAGCTCAACGGTTAATTCTAAGTTACCCGTGTCATTAACTGTGATAGTGGCAAGCTGGTATTGAACGTATTGAAAGTGTGCTTATGGAGCAAAAGATTTTAATTTTTTTGGGTCAGATATTGGGCCTAAAGATTTGTTCTCCTATATGTTGATAAAGGTACTTACGTCTCGCGCAGCGGTCGGCTTCCTCGGCGAGGAGTTTCTCGATCTTTTCCGGGAAGTGGCGCTTGGCACACCACACCAACCCGATCACACCGAGTACGACAAACACGGCGATCAGCCCCAGCCAAAACGGCTCCTGTATCATTCGTTGACCGAGGCCGATAATATTTGGTGTAGGGTTTGGTACTTCACATCTGTCAAATAAAATTGATATAAGAGTTACAAATAAAACACGGTTAACTAGCTTTATATTTATTTGGCAGCAAGAATTACCTCTTGCCTTTCCAAGAGGGATTACATTGGCACAGAAATCCGCCATCCCTCTCGGTGCAAGCTCCTCGACTGTTGCAAGGCCTGGATGCGCAGGCTCGTATCCGTTCAGCACATCGTTTTCCTCTATATCCTCGCGCACATACACATGTGTAAGCATCGCCGGCCTCCGAAGTTGAGCCCGCAGACAATAAAGAACAGTTGCCGTATACACATGGCGATCTTTCACAGGCTGTTACTAAGCAGAAAACCCCTAAAATTGGAAATTGTATCAGATTACATTTGTTTGCGTTCAAATTGTATGTATCGAGGATAGCCATCATAACATAACATAACATTTATTTTAAAAATATCTTTAAGACATAATACGCGTAATGAGAAAGATGCCTTATCCTATATTTGTCACGATTGTGGATAAAAATTTAATTATTCGTACAGACAAAAGCTACTTAAAATGATATTGACGAAACTACGAGTTTTGATTTATTTGAGTAACCCAGACCTCTAATAAATAGTGTATACCTAGTAAGATATATCTATCAGAATAAAAAAGCTTTTTAAATATATGGAAATAATATACATACCAGTATAATATCCAGCGCACTGACAAAAGTTTCTCGTATCGTCGTTAGTACAGCGACCGTTGTGTAAACAAGGATTTGGATAGCATGATTCCAAGTTTGTTTCTTCGGACAACATGAGTACTTTGCTATGGTATTCTGGATCTAAAATACAATCAAGTTCAGAATGAACAATTATGAGAAGAATAATTAACAGAGTTATATTCATGGGTGCTGCCAGACGAACACAATTTTACTGTTGTAGTCGAATTGTAAATTATAATTAAATATTTAACTTAACTTAGGCGGTTTTTTCGAAAAAAAATAACTAAAGCTAAAATGGTTGTCTTTTTAGTTCAAGCTGAGGCAAAATGATCACTAAATTAACTTCTGTTCGATTTTAAATTTACTGAATTACCATTGTTAACGATGAGTAGAACATCCATATTGACACCTTCTTGTCCTGCGTGTTGAGTAATAGTCAGTGAGTGTAGGTACGAGTTGATAACAAGCGGAGCTCGGGGCTCTACTTTGCGCTGGCTTCGGTCCACTCCACACAGTGTCCACTCCGTGCCATTGTTGTCTGTATAGCTGTCTTTCACCTACGCATATACGACAAAAAAATAAATTCGTAATAGAAAGTTGTAGTCATTAAACAGTGGACCCAGAATGGTACCTTGAGTAACGCCATTACGGTTTTTACATATTATGACAGTTGAATGTAGCAAAATCTGCAGACCTACTTTAACGTCAAATTAATAATTTTATTACTTTTATAGAGTGCTGCCAGTCAAGGCTCACGTACCGAGTACTGATTTTCTATTAGTTTCCATTAATGTCTATAGAATCAAATGCTTTTCTATAGTCTCTCATCCGGCCAATAGACGAGACAAATGATACAATATCAATTAAGGAAATTTTAAGCCTAAAGTATACCTGTAGCCATCCGTTGTCTTGCCCACAAGGCCACTCCTGATCATTGGCTACGAGGGTCGTAGAGGCGAACGCGAGTGACAGCGTATGTTGATGTGGTGCTACGAGACGTGTGCGGAGCGCGACGCGGGGCGGTGCGCGCTGCGGCCAATTCGGTGCCGCCAGCCGACCTGACCCGCCCGCAGACACCTCCAACACGTGGGAAGCATTCAGGTAGCTTACTAGAAAATAACAAGATACTTTTACTTATGAAAGAAACATTTTAGTAAGCAATTAAGAATTGAACATACTGAACATTTGAAAAACATTGAACTCAGGGTAAACGCCAGCATGATATGTTGATCGGAGGCGTTTTTTTATTCGAAATTAAATAAGAGTTTAATTTTCATATACGTACGCCTGAACTGAATGCTATGCTTTCTTCTGCAAGAAAGTTCCAATTCATCGCTTTAACAGTCTATGCACAAGAAATATTACCCTAATAGCTAATTAGATAAGAGGAACCAACGTACTGGTCTTAAAATGTGCCAGGAATCCTTGTCCAGTGACATTTTCTCCGGTTTTGATCCGGAGCCGCAATATCTCTGATTGCGAGACAAAGAGCCCGTTGGTCAAGATGTTGTGGTTCAGAAACGGTCTGATGGGAGAATCCTGCAGATCTATCTGAACGTCGATAAAGGAATCTTCTGGAATGGAGGAGTCTGTGACGTTGATGGGGACGCCTTTGTCGAATATTCCGTACCCGAAGTCAAAGTAGCTGATGTTTAGGAATACTCGTTTACCTGGAATTCGTTAAATAGGTTGCAGATCAGTTTTTGATTACATATTTTTTAAATTTATGTAGAAATTACCTAAGATTTTTTTTGTGTTTTAGGTGATAATTCTAGGTACTTCTTTTGAGGGTTTTGTTGGCAAAGACGTCTTGCCGCTTAAAGCGACTGAAAATAATAAATACAATCTTTGACTTTAGTAAAGTGTTGAATGTATAGTACTATTGTTTAGTGATGGACAATCAAAAATATGTTTACATTTATAAAATAATCATGTTGGAATCATGGACCTAAGAGTCTGCAAATAAATTAATCATAATATAATGATTATCTATTGATATATGAAGTCAACATTACCTAACGCTGAGTTCTACCTACCAGAAGGAGCCAGAATATCGATTGTGCAGTCAAGATTTGGCAATAAAAAATGTGGGTAGTTAGGACTCCGGAGTGTGCCCTCCTTCGACGTGAAAGTCTGTGAGGGACAACCCGTCAGCTCCACGGCGCGCCACGCTACAGAAAAACCAGTTCCTTGCGTGCTGAAACAGAAAGTTGAGCAAGATGCTTATAGAAATTCTTGCAACGATACTTGCACATTAGGAACTGGAGAGTCTAAAAAAATTAAGTACTGGCCTTCAGATAACTAAGGCCACTTTTAAAATTATCTGCTTCCGATTTAAAGTCATTATTTCAAATTTGAGTTTTGTCTTGATCTTCGCCTACAATCGTGGATTTATTATCGTAAAGAACTTATGCTGAAGTTAATTTTGCTAAAAAGTGGGTATACAGGGTGTCACAAGACCCATCACCAAGCCGAAGTCTACTCGTTTTGGACATCATGCCAAGTCATACTTAGCAAAAATAATACCTGGGGAACAATTTTTTTTAAATTGACACATTTTTTAAACCACAATTAAAGTGCACGCGTGCTATGCTCGAAATACCTACTTATCCATGGGTGCATATGACATCTATAGAACATACTTATTTGCTGGATAAATTCATCGATTTTATACCTAATTAAAAAAAATCTATAGTGACTTTGAGCCTCAATATCTCCTGAACCAGTAACTTCCCAGGTAAGGTGCCGAAGTAAAAAATGTTTATAATGATTGGTACAATATGGCATTTCAGTTTTCGTTAAGGGTCTTGTTACACCCTGTATATCAAAATATAAATATACCTAACTTTGTTTGTTGTTGATAAGAATGGAAATAGGATTCTTGTGAAACCCTTGTCAGGGTTGCAGGACTTCTGAGAACTAGGGGCAACTTAAATAACTTGTACGATTTTTTTATATGTTAGCAAGATTTCTAAGAACGCGGCTAAAGATTTAAATATAATTTACGTTTTATAGCCTTGTAACGTAAATACTTTAACGAATAAATTCAACGAATGTAATTACTAAAGTTGGCCACAGACAGTCGCTTTTTATGTGTTTATCAAAATGCAAAGGAGAAAATAATAATATATTTACTGTTCTGTGAATACCTAGTCCTAACGCAAGAGCCCGACAATATGGAACTTACACTTTGATGTTTCCTTAAAAAGACGATAAAATATCAATTATTGTCTTCTGTTAACGCGAATGCTATAAATTGAGGTTAAAGCACTATACTTATAAGAATTTAATTGCAAATTACAAAATTAAAAAGAATTACAAAAATTCTTAAAACCAAAACGGACGTCGCGGCGTCGGCAAAAACTGAGACTGTAAAATCTGAGTAAACCGCGATAAAATTCTAAAATAGTAGAATAATTTCAATACGTATATAGTTACTGACTTGTAGTCCGAATGGAAGTACAGCACAGCTCTGTTGATGGACGCGACCCAGCGCGCTTCGCCGACCGAGCCGCAGTACCGAGATGACTTCATGTTGCGTACGTCCCGGAGCTGCGGAGGAAAAACAACATAAAATAACATTATAAAGTTGAATTTCCATGGTGACTAGTATTTCAGATCCACCCACACGACGCACCATGGGCATGGTTTCCAGGATAGCGCAGGAGTGTCCGTAGCGCTAGGTAGGAAGGACTATGCATAATTTTGAAGGAA
Organism: Euclidia mi; assembly: GCA_944739405.2. Taxonomy (NCBI): domain Eukaryota; kingdom Metazoa; phylum Arthropoda; class Insecta; order Lepidoptera; family Erebidae; genus Euclidia; species Euclidia mi. The sequence continues at coordinate 11,408,252 of OX123200.2, read as the reverse complement.
CACGCATGGTTTTGTGCATGATGCGTGGCTACCCGCGCTCATCCGTTGTGTGTGATAAATCCCTAATATCATATACAGTGAGAAACCGACCCAATGAACTAAAATGTTCCGTAACCACATTAGATCTACAGTTCACAAGGTAAATAATTATAGCCAACCAGATTGCCCCGTAGTGTTGGTGTAATGAACATACCATTTCAACCTAAAGCCTTCTTGTTCTTTGAACAAGTCTACCAGGTCACTCCTCAATAAAAAACTTAGAATTGTTAACCACTGAATTTATTCCAATAAGAATGGTACAATAACTAAGGTGATAGGAGTACTAACTTAAACAATATGGACCCGCGCTTATATACCCACGCTCGACACGAAACCATAGCGCGATTCAGCCGAGTGGGATAACGCCATCTATGGAAGTGTTGGGTAAACTTTTTGTTTACTCTTTCAAAAAATGCTTTAAATTTGTACATTCCGCCCACCAAGGACGTGATTTTACAATCAGGTTCTTAAATAACGTACTAAAATATCCGCCCACCATGAGGTCAAGAGGAATGAATACAATTAAAATACTGAACAAGACACAAGTAGAAAATAGACAAAAATCAAATACACAAAAAAAAAAATTAATCAACAACAATATATAGTTACTCTGCTATTGGCAGGATACATAGTTTATTGGTTGGCCTCTTTAAAATAGTATCTTTACATTTTAACGTTACAACTCGAGTGATTCCATCTGCACCCGGGTGTTTAATCAAAACTTTGCCCATTAGCCATCTACCTGGTGGAAGATTATCCTCTTTTATAAGGACTACATCGCCTACATTGGGCTCAAGTTCCATATGAGACCACTTATAACGATGTAACATGAAGGTGAGGTACTCCTGAGACCAACGTCGCCAGAAGTCTTGGGTCAACCTTTGCAATAATTGCCACCTTTTTAGGGTATCTATATTTGAACGCTCATAATTACGCTCTGGTATGAGCACGATGGGTTCTCCTATCAAGAAATGGCCAGGTGTAAGTGGTATCTTATCATCTGGATTTTGTGAACCTTGTGATATTGGCCTAGAGTTAAGGCACGCTTCAATTTGCGCTAAAAGTGTTGCCATTTCCTCGTATGTGAGAGTTGATTCACCGAGAATTCGCTTCAGGTGGAATTTAGTTGACTTTATTCCAGCCTCCCAAAGGCCACCGAAATGAGGAGCGTGTGGTGGTATAAAATGCCACTTAACGTTGTAAGAACTTAGCCAACCCCTAATTTCGCTAGCAACTGACGCTTGTTCGGCACTAAATAAACACTGCAATTCCTTGGATGCACCAACGAAATATGTCCCATTGTCGCTCCAGATATCACTGCAGTGACCTCTTCTAGAGATGAATCTCTTAAAACTAGCAATAAAGGCTTGTGAGGTGAGATCGCTTACGGCCTCCAAGTGGACAGCCTTGGTAACCATGCATACGTATAAACAAATATATCCTTTGTAGGATTTGTTGCCACGCCCTTTGGATACTCTAATATTAATTGGACCTGCAAAGTCCACTCCACAATGCAAAAAGGGCCTAGCTGGAGTAACCCGACAGGATGGTAATTGACCCATGAATTGATTTTTGAAACTTGCCGAGTGTCTAATGCATATGACGCATTTCCGAACATAAGATTTGGCTAGATTTTTTGCAGAAATGATCCAGTATTTTGTGCGCAAATAATTTAACATTAATGTCGGACCTCCGTGCAAAGTCTTTTTATGCGCTTCATCCGCTAGCAGTGAAGCGAGGTGGCTGTGTTGTGGGATAATTATAGGGTGTCTCATGCTGTCAGTCATGTGTGCGTTTTCTAATCTTCCTCCTACTCTTAATATGTTTCGGTTATCTATTATAGCACACAGAGATCTTAATTTGCTTCTCGTGCTCACACAACCATTTTTCCTTATATTATCCATGTCTTCTTGAAACTCTTGCTCTTGAAATTTCTTTATACAAACTTCAAGGGCATCTGCTAATTTATCACTGGTCAGGTAGGTACTCCCTTTTCGATTTCTCATTAAGAATCGCCTACAATATGCTACTACTCTTATTAATCTTTGAAAGGTCGAGAATTTAGTCCACAGCTGATCGGTTTGATATGTGGTTGCATGTGCCTTTATTGACCTTGATTCCAATGTCGTAGAAATTGATTTTGGCTTATTGTAATTGATTGTTGAATTTTACAACCACGTCGGACCATGGAACCACAATGATGACTTAGAAAGTTCTATAGGTGTCATACCTCTCAATGCCATGTCTGCGGGGTTAAATGCTGACTGTACATGTGCCCAATTAGAACTCTCCAGTGACGACAAAATTTCGGACACACGATTGTCTACAAATGTGGTCCACCGACTTGGGTGACTGCTGAGCCAGGCCAGTACAACGGTTGAATCCGTCCAGCAGTGCAGGTCATTTTTTGAAACATTGAAGATTTCGGCCGTTTCACAAATCAACTTGGTTAAAAGCACTGCTCCCATTAATTCCAAACGTGGAATAGAAAGCTGTTTTATAGGAGCCACTTTTGTTTTAGCTGTGACTAAATTAACTTTGATTTCGTTTTCTTCACCGATGACTCGTAAGTACACTACTGCTGCATATGCCATATTGGACGCGTCGCTAAACCCATGTAGTTCAATAGCTGAATTGTTTCTAGTTTTAAGCCATCGTGGAATAACTATCTCAGGTAAGTCCAATAGATTATTCTGGTATGTTTTCCATTCCTTCAGAAGCTCCGAAGGCAATTCCTCGTCCCAGTCTATGCCGGCCAGCCATAATTTTTGGATGAGTATTTTTGCCGAGACTACGCACGGGGCTACCCAGCCTAAAGGATCGAAAAGTCGAGAAATGTATGATATGACTTGTCGCTTGGTTATGGTTTCAGATTGAATATCAATATTTACTGAGTATTTGAAACTATCAGATTCTCTATCCCAGGAAATACCAAGTATTTTCATCACCTCATCCATCTTTATCTCTACTTGTCCCTTTTGTGTACCACTGTCTGCTTGAATTTCCTTTGCCAGATCCCTACTGTTTGTCATCCATTTTTGCAACTCGAAGCCTCCCTTCGCCATTAACTTATTCAAGTCTTGATATATCCTAATCCCTTCGTCTACTGTTTGACAGCCTGACATAAGATCATCTACGTAATAATTTTCTTTCAAATTTTCAGCTACCAACGGAAAATCCTCTCCTTCATCACATGCTAATTGCTGTAAGGTTTTTACGGCCAGGTAAGGTGCACAAGCAGTGCCGAATGTTACTCGTAATAATCTATAATCTTTTATTTCAGATGCTGGATCCTCTCGCCAAAGCAAACGTTGGAAATTTGTGTCCTCTGGTGCTACTAATACCTGCCTATACATCTTGACTATGTCGGCGCACAGCACAATAGGATGCAGACGCCATTTCATTACGATATGACGCAACTCAGGTTGGATAGTCGGGCCTACCATCAATGTGTCATTTAGAGATACACCGTTCGATCCCTTAGACGACGCGTCAAATACGACTCTGACCTTGGTTGTGATCTTGTCCTCTCGTATCACCGCGTGATGAGGTAAATATACAGCTAGTGGGCGTTGAGTATCAGTTTCAAGAGGAACAATCTCCATGTGACCAAGGTCAATGTATTCTTGAATCACATTTGTGTACTTCTCCTTAATCTTAGAATCATTCTCAAAACGGCGTTCCAGACTATGAAAGCGTTTAAGTGCAATCTCTCTGGTGTGGCCATATTTACACTTTGGATCCGGGTCTCTGAATGGTAATCTTACAATGTACCGACCAGCGCTATCTCTCCGAGTGGTTTTTGAGTAGAATTCTTCGCACAATTGCTCTTCTTGGGTAAGCATTCTTTTCTTACAACAAGATGCGTCTGATTCAATTTCCCAAAACCGCTTGAGCATTTCATTGTCACTGATTTGAGAATGCATACTGATTAAAATCTTGTGACAGTGAGTTGAGTTTGGTTTTGAATTCGCGTATGTTTGTCCAGACAAAATCCAGCCCAAATGTGTGTTTTGGGCTATTAAAGTTCCTGGAAGACGCTCAATTAAACCGACTTTAAGGACCTGGCCATAGACCTCGGCTCCAAGCAAAACGTCTATTTTGTTTGGAGTATGGTAATCTGGGTCAGCTAAAGAAATACTCTCGAGTTGCGGCCAGGTTGGTAGTGTTATCCTATTACATGGAATCAAAGATGTAATTGTGCCCAAAACATGTGCACGTACTTGCATAGTAAAACTAGGATCGTGACGTGATTTAATAGTTACAAAAACTATAAACTTGGAAGCCATTGAGCTTTCGTCACCTCCTATACCTGAAATAATGCCTCTGGTGGGTATTTTCTTTAGTCCAAGTAATTGTACAGCTCATTCTGTTATGAAGGACGCTTGAGACCCTTGATCCAACAACGCCCTTAATAAATGGCTATAACCAGTCTCCACCTGTGCTTCGACGAGAGCGGTCGCCAGTAAAACCTGATTTGAAACAACTTTCTTAGAAAAATGAGTCGTTATGGTAGGAACATCAAGTTCCTCCGTTTCATTGACAGCAGGGCTCATTGTTGACACTGCTGACTTGACTGCTAACATTTCCTCAGACTGGCTTTTAGGCGACGCTGATCTTGAGGATACCTTGGGATGTAACAACGAATGGTGTCTTCGTTTGCAAATCTGACAGTTTGTATTAACACGACAAAACTTGACTGAATGATTCGCACCTAAACAATTAAAACAGAGACCCTGGGTTTGGACGAAATCATTACGAGTTGCATAATCTTCCCTACTGAACTGTTTACAATGGCTAAGCCTGTGTGGCTGTTTACAGAATTGACAAACTATGCTATCAGGCGCATCGCTTTTTGAAGCGACCGCATGAAGAACCTTTGGCTTACTAACTGTGGATCTCGGTTTATCAGGTGTGTCTAGATACTCTAATGAGCGGAATCTTGACTCTAAGAATGTTTTGAATTCCTTAAAGCTAGGTAATTCTTCAGATGTACATATTTTTGTTTCCCACAACCTACGCGATTCACAATCTAATTTAGCGCTGATAATATGTATAACTATGGCATCCCACGAGTCAACGTTAATACCAATATTTGATAACCCATGCATGCACTCAACAGTAGTATCCAACAGTTCTTTAATAGCAGTTGAAGATTCTGACACTTTAGACTGATTCATTAACCTATTTAACATCGAGTTGCAAAGAAAACGTTTATTATCGTAACGTTTGTGTAACATTTGCCAGCATTCCTCATAATTGGCAGTGGTAACAGGTGTATGGCGTAATAATTGTTCCGCTTCACCAGACAAATGTCCTTTTAAGTAATATAGTTTTTGGACATTATCAAGTGCATCGTTTTTATGGATTAATGACAAAAACATATCCCGGAACGATGCCCATTCTGTGTATTTTCCAGAGAATGTTGGAATGATAACCTTTGGTAATTTAATATTATTGCACGATTTTGTTTGCGGTTGTCTTTCTATTGCCCTTTCAATCATTTTGAATTGTGAAATATGCTCTTTAAGTTCTGACTTATATATCATATATATTTCTTCAGTATCGTCGTATGTGTCTGCTTTAAAATAGCTGTGTGTGCTACTATCTGGTGCGATTTCTACTAGTTTTTTATGACAATCGAAAAAGCACTTCCACTGTTGTTCTAAAGCATCGAGTCTAGTTTCTAAATACGACTGCGTCAAACGTTCTTTAGGCGATTTTTTGTAGTTGATACTGCCTTTTTCAATAGATCGTTTCGTATCGAACTGCAACTTCGCTAACGATTCCATGTTTACGTTGAACCAACCAATAAATATGTGAAATAAGCAGTAGCCAAGTACACAAGATAACACAAACCGTTTTTACTTAATGTTTACAGAAGAGATTTTCTTCTTAACGAATAATTGCCGGGACAGACTACTAATATTAAACTTATTGAAATTTAAAGTGTTTGAGATTATCAAAACTAAGAATAATCGCACATAAATTTTCTGTAAGTAAAGTTACATTTATATAAGTTCCTATTAAGTTAAAGTTTTCACGAATCAGACTAAGTCGATAAAGACTGCTTTTTAAAATTTTACAAGTGTTTGAGTTTTAAAGAATTTAGAAAAATCGGGCATGGATTCCCCGTCTTAACACTTTTAGCTTAAATATTCTAAGTCCTTAAACTAATTTACTAATTAATACACAAACACACTTAAAGTCTCTACAGCTGATTATTCCGTTCATTCACTTCACCAACAGTTATAAGTTATTAAAGTTTTTACTCACAGTTTCATCTTCAGTTACCTCCCTGTAGTGATTATCCGATGTTGATGTTTCCCGCCGCTCTCGTGTGAATTCCTTTTCTGACCGACGTGAATAGTGGTTGAAGCGCCCTCTACAGGCAACAAGGTCCAATCTGCTCCTTGATCAAGTGTGTAGCTGGGCACGCTGGTGGCGTCCTCTACAGGCTGATGTAGCAAGCTCCACAACACGACGCCGCGGCGCGGCGTACGTAATACGCTGCTTCGTCGACGTCCAAGTCGACCGGCGACAGCACTTCAGTAGCGATCCACTACTGGTTTCTATGCTGGTGTGTTCAAAAACACTGTGCGCGCACTAACACTCACGTGACACGCACTGTTCCCACTCTGAAGGACCATGAACAAGTCTACCAGGTCACTCCTCAATAAAAAACTTAGAATTGTTAACCACTGAATTTATTCCAATAAGAATGGTACAATAACTAAGGTGATAGGAGTACTAACTTAAACAATATGGACCCGCGCTTATATACCCACGCTCGACACGAAACCATAGCGCGATTCAGCCGAGTGGGATAACGCCATCTATGGAAGTGTTGGGTAAACTTTTTGTTTACTCTTACAAAAAATGCTTTAAATTTGTACATCTTAGTAATACTACTTTTAAAAGTTGTTGACGTAAATATGATGATTTACTTTAAGAGTTAGGTACTCAAAGTCAAGCAAATCTAAGAAACAACAAAGATAAAGATAAAGATCGTTTATTTGTTAACACGTGTTTGTCAAAGTAAGTTTAAAAAGAGTTAGTACTTCACTCTTTATAATAAATCAAATATTCTCGCAAAAAACTGATTTGCATATCCTTCGCTAGTTAAAAATAAACTTGAACATTATCGAATAAATATTTATACATTTACTTTAACGTTCACTAATGGTTAGTAATAATTAAGTACACTCCGGTAGTAGGTACCCGGAAGGCTTTCGGCGATTCGAAAATGTAGTTATAATTTTAACTTTGTTACGTAGAATTATTCATTTCTTAAACGGTAAGCCTTCTTCAAGAGAACGAAATAACATCTTATAATGGAATTGTTATAAGCTATAGATATTTTGAATATTTAAATATCGTATTTATGTAATTTTGTTTCGTAATTGCGCCTTGTTTTTGTGAAGGTGTTTCTGTTATTTGGCTTTTCTCGAATTTTGCGTAGGTTTTCATTTGTATGTAGATTTTATACAGTCAGTACGAATATTGGATTTGAATTTTACTTTGGTATTTTTATTGTAAAGCTGTATACGATTATTATTATAAATACGAGAATAGAGAAACTTTCTGGGAAGTCGGAGACGTGGAACATGTGTCTGGACAACGTTAAAGCCTGTAATTGTAAAGGAATGATTAGACTTAAAATTATAATATTACAAAATTGGGACAAAATTCGACCGATACAGTTTCATCAGAATAAAAGTACAACGACTATATAGATACCATATTGAATAACCAACATTGTTCATATAAACACTTACCTCTACAAAATCATAAAGACAATCCTTCTGGTACTCCAAGTCGACAGTCTGGAACACGAACACCAGCCTGGTGTCGGGCGGTCCCACGACATGCACCCAGTAGTCCAAGTTGTTGTCGTAGACACCCGGGTGGTTCGGACTGGTGAGAATGCCTGCAACAACATGATTATGGGGTGAAAGGAACTTGTTTCTATTTACTAAACTTCTTGGACGATGTCATTCTATGCAGAGACGGGTTATGTCCTTGGCATTCTTTCAAAATCAATGTAAAAAGATACATGAATGTCAGTACGTGCATTCAGAGTTTTACTTTTGAAGAGTTGGGAGTATCATTACTGGAAAAAGCACTATTAACATCAAGCAACCTAGAGCGGGCTTGGTACTAAATTTCGGGATCTGATTGCAATATATTTTATTCGTCATCATTATCTCATGATTAATAAATTATTGCCTTAGTTTTTCGAAAATAAACAAAGTATTCAAATAGTATGGTGTAATATTAAAAATATCGCACAATGTCTAATTGATGAGTGTGGACGTTGAAACAAAAGAAAAGCTTTGGGACTCTCCATATTTGCAATTATTCTACTAAAAGTTTATTTAAGTAGAATAATTGCAAATATTCTACTAAAAGTTTATTTTAGTAGAATATAAATTTAATAAATATTCACCTGTTTTAAGTAAAACATAATATATTGTACGAACGAACGGAATAGAATCAGGATATTTCATTTTAATTAACAAAAATGTGGGTAGTAGGGCAATTTTCTAAATTACGTTTATTCAACAGAATTAACTTATTTTCTTAGTGAGGTTATTTTTACTGGAAAATTTTGAAAGATAAATCAAATTTCTTTTGAGCCCACGTTGGGCGCCAATATTTCTACGAATTTTATTTATTGAAAGAGTTTTGTAGATAACTCGATGCTTATGTTCAGAAATTGTAAACTGTCCACACCCATATCAGACAAAACTAACGACGTATAAGCATTAAGTCACTCAAACAATTTTAACATAAATGTCACTGAGTTCAAATCTCTAGAGCTTTTGTTAATTTAAGTATTCGATTTAGGAATAGAAGTACAACAGAAATATTTTATTTTTATTGTCTCATCCACAAATCGTGCAGTAAGGCCAAAAGCCTAAGCTGTATTGTCTGCGTAGTCGCCTGTTTAACAGCAAAGCGACGATTCCTTTCTGAGTTGAGATGTGTGCTATGTCTCAGAGGTTTTCCTGATGAGGTACAGTCAAACAAGTCGGCGGTGGACCAGTTTGAAAAAAAATCCCTTGACTCGCTCATAGACCCGAGACACACAAGAAACTGGTTTTTTATACGAGGGTCAATGTGGGTGTAAAATAGCACTGGAAGCGACGATTTCTTGCTGAGCGATTCTCGCCCTTATGGTGGTCTAGCGAGAAGTTGTTCGATTGTACCTGTAGTTCTTAATTTGTGTTGACACTACACAAGGTGTTGGGTTTACTTGGCTACATAATAAAGTAGCGTGACACTGCACAAGGTGTTGGAGTAACTCCACTTATCTAACGTAGAAAAAAGAATGTATACCTGAAGTGCCTTCCACAGTGGTGTTGTTCATTACATGTTCCGGGTTCAGTCTTCGTTTGCACACGTACCCTCCAGTCACTGTGCACTTGTGTAAAGTCCAGTACAGACCGCTGGGCTGCGACGGTATGAGGGAGGACTTCCACTAAAAGGGAATATTTTACGTATAAATACTTCCTAGCCTTCGTGATTTGTATACATTATCTTATACTTCTTCTTTGTTTGTTTGGTTGAACGCGCTAATCTCAGCAATAGGCTTGTGTCCTAAAATGTAATTAGCGATTGATTCGTTCCTTTATCAGATGTTAAACTGAAATACCTGATTTTTCTGCAAAAATCGATCAGCAACATTACTAATTACGGCTTTTTAAAAACATTTTTGAATTTGACACGAAAACGCTGTATCATGCCATCATGGCGGTTGCGTGATATCACAAAGTCCAAACAAAACAAACCGTGAATGAAGTCTGGTCTGATGTACCCACTTTTATTTTGTTATATTCGATTTGACAGGTGGAAAGTTTGACGTTTTAGTTGTATTTACTACTAAAACGTCAACAACATGAATGGCGGACGTACTTTTTGACGTAATGCTCTCTGATTGGTGTTCACTGTCACAAGAATAAATACATTATTTTTAGTTTTAGAATCCTAATAATAACATTAATCTTTCATTTTTATAATAAATAATAAACTTTTGACATCTTAAAATCATAATGAATCTATGGATACTACAATCAAACCGATTTATTCTTAGTGGACACAAGCCTATGTGAAAAATTATGTCAATGCTAGATAGCCCTTATATCGAGGAATCATCACTCTATGAGCCACGGGAGCGGAGCGGGTCATCTAGTATTTTTATACAATTGGTGTCTACGGTTACGCCAGTCGTGGTCACGAGAAGACCTCTCGTGACATCGGTGGTGTAACTTATACCGAAACTTCGGGCTTAAACAGAAAAATGTTCACCAGTTCTTTGAAATGTATACTCGTCTGTGATCCGTTATTTATACATGTAAATATACGCATAGACAAATTGTAACGCTTTTATCGAACTGTTCCAAGTCACTCTAAACAGAATGATAAATTAAATACCGAGGTAAGTACATAGAAAAATATTGCTGAAGAGCTTGATAAAGAGCAATAGACTAGAAATTAAATACAGATAAATGACACTTAATGAATCAGCTATGTTAAGCGCTGGGTTTCCCTTCGTTTGTAAGTTTACATTATTAATATAATAATTGTAAAGCGTTTTTGAACAAATAGAGTTCATAACCTGCCGCATTAGACACGATTTAATATTTTGCTTCGGTAGATATAATCAGTTATGTATTGAATACAGCGTTCTTAAATTAAAAATGAATACAGAATCCCTTTACAACAATGTCATGGTTGGTCATGGTACTCTGAAATAAGGAAAGCTTAGCACTTTAGTCTAAAGTTGTGTTATGTATTTTATAAATAAAAATATATCCGAACTCAACACGAAAGAATGTGTGTAACAAGACGGATATTACCAACAAACTATGCAAACCAAGTTTTGCTGGCAAACTTGGCGAGTTTCCAACTCGGTAGAACCTCTACGAGTTAGAGTATGCATACAGGACGAACAGTTAAATCGAAAGTTAAATCCAAGCACCGCATGACAAAAATCGATTATGGATACGACACTTTTAATATCGATTTAGGTCTTTTTAAAGAAATTGTTGATACTTTAAAAGAGTCATGGGTTGTTTGATATCCCATAAACAAACGGTTTGAGGCGTAATTCTAAGATTTTCTGATCTCTTTCGTTAATATAGGTATATCTATGTTCAGCCACATGGCGTATCACCTCAATCGGCATTCTGTGCACTGATGGCTCACATTGAGTTCCAATAATCCATGATCTGATTATAAAGCAGGCCTATCAGTGTGCTAAGGAGGCCAAATTCGAGAGTTCTAAGTTTTCTCTTATGAGTCACAACTGGACTCTTTCGAATGAAGTAAAATTTTACAGTAGTGTCGTTTAAGTTGAGGGGTTTCCTCAATAAAAATCGTATCCGATTTAATAAAATGCAACAATCATGTCATTGACCATCAAGTTTCGATGATACAGTAGTGTCGTAGGAGTAGAAAAGTTATTTTTATGGGATCAGATTTAGTTCCAACTAATGAAATTGGTCATCTTTAGGTTATTATTACATACCTGAACACCTAAACACGCATTATCAATCTCCTCAGTGTCATTATACGGCGGCCAGCCTTGGTAGTCCACGGCGCTCCCATCGATCCACTTGAGACTGTCTCCATCATCACCAGCTAGCCGGGCTCCTAACCAGTAGACGGAGCCAGCGCTGTAGTCACTGCTCTGCCGAATGCCTGACACTATGAACCGCTGCTCGTCTGCGGATTGGACTGATGATAGCTGCATGTTTAGGCCTTCGCAGACCTGGGGGCAAATCATTGGCCATGAATTATTTAATCCTTACAGTTAAGACCTTAAAATTTTCTCCAATTAGTAAACATAAAGGTTATATGAAGCATATCATGTAAACTATTTTAAATGTTTTGCAGAGCAAGCAGCGCGTATGGATTTAATTAATATTTTTCCGCATTGCTGTTGGCTGTTTTCAGCATATTTTAAATTGGAGATGAATTCATATATTTCAATAACATCATAATAACAAACAAACACCCAGCCATTTGGCGACACATTTGGCATTGTATCCAAATAAAGTGAATGATATGAATGCTGCTATTCACCTTTTCATAAATACCATCAAATTAGCATTTTGAATTAAATCTTCAACAATAAAAACAAGCAGAAGTTTCTCTGACATAGCATAGTAAACGTTATCTAAAATGTTTTGCAAGTCAGAGATTAAAATAAGACCTAAGAGAAGATTATTGCGTAAATAAAAGCCTTAGATTTCATCATCCTGTATTTTTTTTAATGCAAAATATCTCTGATGAAATATACCGAGTGTCACGAAAAAAGACTAAGACGATCAAGGAACTGTCGCCGGTAAGCAAAACAGACAATATAATGGCATCGCAAAGCTCCGGTCGCCTAGAACGTTCCAAAGGGATTACGCCCAAAGCCCGCCATTATTTCTAAGAAAATTATAATTTAACGACAAGCCGAAGTAGGACAAAAGTTTTCCAACTTTGTTGTTCAGTTGCGGCGAGTTATGAAATGATATTGTTACGAGCTGGGGTTCGTGATAAATTATGTACACTATGCCAGAAAAACTGCACTTTATTCACTAACACAATAACACTAGATACACACACTTAATTTTCACTTCACTAATAAACACACTATTCACACCACTAGAACAACACTAAACACTTCCGACTTATTTCCTTCGCTTCTTGTTGATCGCTTCGATATTCAATTGTAACTGTCCGTTCCGTTCGTTCGCGCTCTATTTATACTGGCCGGATAACATCACTAGCGCATTCTAGATGCTTCCACAAAACTGTCGAAATAATCTCGAACAGTCGATTACTCGATACAGCAACGCCATCTAGTACAGAGTAGCTGAATTACCTTTAAACCACCGATACATTCAATCTCTTCTAGTATCCCCATTCACCGATAGATGGGGTAACACTGCCCCCCTCTTAAACGTGTTCGTCTCGAACATCGTTGGACCCATGGTAACGACTTAACGAGCCAACCGGTCCACATGAACTATCTTCGGTGCACCTCGCGACCCCTTCTGGATTCGATAGGTGACGTCGTTCATCCTGGTAATTATGCGATATGGCCCGTCCCATCTGGCTTGTAACTTAGGCGATTTGCCTTTGCTTCGTACTGGGCCATGAAGCCACACCAATGACCCCTCATCGAAGCCCTTGTTGTTCGCCCTCCGGTCGCAGCGAGTCCTCATCCTCCCAGACATCCGCCGTCCCGACCCCCATGGAGCTCCTACATTGCACACCTTGAATGTACCTCTGCTACGAGTATGTGGCCCCTTCACAGCCGCACAACTTGTGCATTTGCGGCACCAATCCTCGACGTCATTCCGACAGTGGAGCCAATAAAACCACTCTTGGACCTTAGTAAGCGTCTTCTTAACATCCATGTGACCTCCCGAAGCACCATTGTGATAGAGCCGTAGTACTTCCGGCACCTTAGTCTTGGGCTGGCTTGGCTTGGCTTGGCTTGATACCATTTGCAGATGGCATTGGTTACCTCGAGCGTTTTCCCATTTGCGGCACAGAACTCCATCCTGGACAACCAAGCTTTCCCACTGTGCCCAATAACCTTTGGTGACAGGGCTCATTGCTGCGATATCACTCCATTTGGGCCTAGGAGCACCTGATTTCTTCCATTTGAGAATCGGCTGTATGTCCTTGTCTTCTTGCTGAGCACGCTGCAAAGCTTCTTTCCATCCGTCGCTCAGATCCGTCTTCACCATTCTTACTAGCGCTGCCGGCTTCGCTTCCTGTCTTGCACAGTGTTTGCGTTGGTCGGGGTAAGCCCTACCTGTCAGAGCATCTGCGCTACGTTGCTCTTGCCGCCAGACAGGTACGTCAGGTGACCCCTTTGGTGGAGACAGGGTACCAACGTGCCGCTTACGCTTTGGGCAGCTCAAGCGGATATGGCCTCTTTCCCCACAGTTGTAGCACCGTGGTGAAGAAACAACTTCCCTGATACGGTAAGGTCGATCCTCGTGACGCGCTGCTTCCACCTCCAGAGCGTAGGCCAAGGCTGCCTTCAGGGACTTGAAGTGCCCAAGTCTTACCGCTGCTCTAACTTCCAGGTCCCGGATCCCATCCGTAAACGCTTGTACGAGGTTCCCGTGAATGAGCGCAGGCGACGAGTGGTATGCCTTCCTGACCAGCCTTTCTACCTCTGGAGCCCACTGCTGCAGAGTTTCTCCGGTGCGTTGTGTCCTGTCCTTCAGCTGAGCCCGATACACATGTTCGAGGTGCGCGTCTCCGTACCTTGCCTCCAACGCCTCCAGAAGCTTCTCGTAGGTGACGTCTTGTCCGAGTGCCTCCAATACTGTCAAGGCCTGGTCGCGAAGGCCCAAGGTTAGGGCGGTTAAGGCCTGTTCTTTGGTCCACCCATTCGATCGCATCACAGCCTCGAACTGGATCTTGTATGCAACCCACGATGACGAGCCATCAAAGGGTGGAACCTTAAACCAACGAGGCGAGGGCGCCACAGCTGCAGGTGTAACGTCGTTGGTCTCAAGCCCACGCAATTTCTTCTCCAATCTGGCAATACGGGTCTCGAGCTGGTCGTGTACACGCTTCTCAATGTCGCTGATACGGGCCTCGTGCTGCTGAAGTTCCTCCTTGACCGCCTTCAAATCCTTCCCCATAGCGGCGCTGAGGTAAAGCTTCATAAGCACCACCTGCTCTTCTAGGCGGCGCGCGTGCTCCTCCTTGTCGCGCTGGAGCTGTTCTTCTAGGCGGCGCGCGTGCTCCTCTTGACGGCGAGCCTGCTCCTCCTTGTCGCGCTGAAGCTGTTCCTCCAGGCGGCGCGCGTGCTCCTCTTGACGGCGAGCCTGTAACTCCTGGCGGCGCGCGTGCTCCTCTTGACGGCGAGCCTGCTCCTCCTTGTCGCGCTGCAGCTGTTCTTCCATGCGGCACGCGTGCTCCTCTTGACGGCGAGCCTGCTCCTGTTGACGGCGAGCCTGCTCCTCCTTGTCGCGCTGTAGCTGTTCCTCCAGGCGGCGCTCGTGCTCCTCGTGACGGCGAGCTTGCTCCTCCTGACGGCGGGCCTGCTCCTGCATGAACGCCATCAGAGCCGCGATGTCGGGCACCGTCACGGAGTGTGTGGCGCTTGCAGGCTCTACTGCAGCCGCGGAGTCGCCTGGTCCACCAGGCGATGGAGAAGGAACGTCTCCGAAGCGTCTCTGGTCCAGGTCTTGCTGGCGCTGGTTCCTGGTACGCACACCTTCAGTTTCTTCCTTCGGCATAACCGGCATAATTTATCCCTTTCTTCTGACACCAATTTGTTACGAGCTGGGGTTCGTGATAAATTATATACACTATGCCAGAAAAACTACACTTTATTCACTAACACAATAACACTAGATACACACACTTAATTTTCACTTCACTAATAAACACACTATTCACACCACTAGAACAACACTAAACACTTCCGACTTATTTCCTTCGCTTCTTGTTGATCGCTTCGATATTCAATTGTAACTGTCCGTTCCGTTCGTTCGCGCTCTATTTATACTGGCCGGATAACATCACTAGCGCATTCTAGATGCTTCTACAAAACTGTCGAAATAATCTCGAACAGTCGATTACTCGATACAGCAACGCCATCTAGTACAGAGTAGCTGAATTATCTTTAAACCACCGATACATTCAATCTCTTCTAGTATCCTCATTCACCGATAGATGGCGTAACAATATCTATTATAGCATAACTCTAGCAACAGTTTCGGACGTGGATGGAATATTTTATAATATGTTTTTGTTTTTTTATAGCATTGTATGTACAGTTTTATTTTTTGGGATTGTAAGGGTAGAGCACTGAAATTATTGATTTTAGAATTTCTTAACTTGTAAACATTACTTGTACAATATTAATTTACATCTGTTTAACGCCGACTGTGGGTCACGCGATCCGTAGGGCATCAATAGGTATTGTATCATATCATATTAAATGTATATTTTATTTCGTGATACTTATTACACATTTTATCACACATTAAATGATATATTCCCAACATTCTTTTCGCAAACTTTATTTCACTACACGAGTACAATTTTTAAGCCTTCCTGCGAGAGATAGAGGATATAATAAAAGACGGCTCTCTTTTATTTTACTCAGCACCATTGTCTGAGCTGCAGTATTTATTAAGTGAATAAATCATGGAGGCTTAAGCTTAAGGGTCTGGTGTCCACTGGGCTTTATCTTGTGTTTATGACCCCATACGATTTGTGGCTCTCAGCCAAGGGATAGCTTTTCTTCTCGCTTTAATCTATGGCAACCATATTTTATTTTTATAAGATTTTATTTGGGAATACAGACAGGCAGCCTTGAATTTGGTATTTTTTTATTAATCTGGGTTGGTGCTAGGGGCAGAAATGTTATAGTTTGACGTGGTTATTTGTTTATGTTGTGAAACTCACATAGATAACTAATACCACTTATGAAAATTTGTGAAATGTGATTTAGATGCTCTATCTAAGAGCATCTAAATCAATCTGCGATGCATAATCATCAGTTATTTTATATTTTATTCCTTTTCAAGGCGTTGAGAAAAAATCGAATTATATTTGTAAAGTAATATATACTTACTTGTTTGGCTGTCACCCAAGAGGCTTTCGGGTAGCCAGCGAAGAGATAGCAGTGACCACTGAACAGAACTTGTTTGGAGTCCATACATGATTGCGCTGCGAACAAAAATATTTACATATTAGCTGTTCTCCATGTGATTACAGATAAAGAATACAAAGTGTAAGTAGATATACACCTATTTCATACTAAGCGTGTCACACGAAGCGTCTTTTTTATCGTCGACATCGGGTAATTTTTGGAAAGAGATGATTTAGAATGCTATTGTAAGGTAAATTACTGGTGCGGTGGACTGCAGAAGGCTGTATGATAATAATTATTGTGGGTTCGATTCCCACACGAGACAACACTTTATGTGATCCATAAATTGTTGTTTCGAGTCTGGGTGTTCATTGTCCTCGTAAGTTGTATGTATGTAAAGTCCCCCGCGACACAGGATTAAGTCCTAATGCGGGAGTTGTCTTTAACAAAAAAAAAACCATTGTGACCACACGTTACTTCATGGGTTAAATTGCCATCTACTTAAAACTGAAAATGTAAGTAATAATGCAGCGTTTTGTTAGTATTCAACTACCCTATTGGCGTATTTTACTTAAATACAACTCCTCGATTTATATGCAACGCGGGCGGCTCAACAAACATTGCATTAACGAACAGCGAGACTCGGAACAACTGTTTGTAAAACATTTCTGTTTTGTTTGGGGATAGAACATTAATATTCGACGCATTCATGTCTGACAAATGTATGTGTTTATGTGAACATAACATATTGATATATACAAAATGCTTTATAGGATTTTACACAAATTTAAAGAGTATAATTTACTTATTTAACATTATTGTCTTTTTTGCCGTCTCTTTCGAGTCCTCTTTTTTCAAGTCCACTCTTTCGGGTGCATAGGGTTCCCACCAAGAACTTAGGGTCCCAAGCTAACCTCACCTGCAAGTGGTGCACCTGCCGATCAACGGACGAGGCTCTGGCAAACAAAATATCCCGATAAGCGGCAATAGGCTCGCCACCTATTACGTGCGATCAAAACACTGGCGAAAAGTGGGCGTTTAATATGCCTCTGCCTACCCCTTCGGGGAAACAGGCGTGAGTCTATGTATGTATGTCTTTCGAGTCACAGAGATAACCTAGAGACACGAGATAACCTAGGCGCCTACCATAAGAGCTGTCTTGAGATTGCGTGCGCCCATAGCGAGCGCCAATCAAGTCTGGAAAGCTTTGGCTATTAAGAAAAAGTATTTTTGCTGAGGTTAAAGCTTTCTCTACACACAACCGAGCCAAATTCGGGGTGCGAACGCGCCAGCTATGGCTCCTCTCTAAAGCTTAGCTGTGGTGTCCCGTCTCGATAAGGCCATGTGTGAGGAGTTCATATAAATTAAGGTACACATCAATATTCCCCGTCCCTGTCCCTCATAATATTCTGTGTGAATAGGTCTTATTTTTTTTTGGTAAACAGATAGTTAAGACAAGCCCTCGTTCTAGCATCTATAAAAATAAATGTAGACTTTAAACCGCAACACGTTAGTACTATCTATTCTGTGCCGCAACTATATTCCACTAAGGACGACATTCTAAAGAACTCAAAAAATAATAAAAAATGCAATGAAAATAAACCAGTGAGCGGTGGCATTAAAACATCAGGCATACGCAATTACGCCCGTTATCTCATTACTTGGCAACACCGACTAAATAAAACTACCACTTAATTAGTATGCTAAGTGCTAAACTGTGTTTTAATTAAAATATGCGCGCGCACTTACGTACGCAGTAAGTTGTTCGTGTTTAGTTGTTTCTTTTCAATGTGTTCTAAGTCCCTAACATTGTAAACCTGTGTGTTAACTCTAAAGATCGACCTTTTAGTTTAAATTACTATTTGTTTTGATGCATACGAATATCGCATATTAAACCGAATAGGCGTCAATATTCCTTACGTAGCCCGGGTGCTTTTCGACAAAGCGTTCACGAGGTAGAAATTAAATGTAAAAATTTCCATGGTTCGTTTGACCAAATTCCTTTTGGTCAATTATTTAACCGTTCAAATAAAGAATGACCAATGGCTTTTTCGGTCTTGTGTTAAACGGTCAAACGAATTTTGGCCTCCAGTGGTAAACTCATAAAAAACTCACTCTAGGCAGCCTTTCGCAGTCCATTGGTGGACTTAAGCTCTCTCCTACTTTGCTTCAAAGCAGCACGACGCTGAGGATAACGATGGTGACGCTATACAAGTATAAAGGGACAGTGCCGTCGCCGTGGCCAGGTTTTAGGAATAGAAAGTGTGAACCACTGACACGGTCAAGAAGAGAAGAAGTATTAAGTTTCATCAAAATCCATTCAGCAGTTTCTGTGTGAATGACAACCTATCTAACAAACATCAATCCATCCATCATAACAATCATCAGTATGTGTCATGAATACAGTTTTATAAAAACGAATAGCGTTGACATTGAGACCGTATCGAGTTTTCACGTACTTAAAGCGACGTATAAATATTCATATACTTACCTAGTTCGATAAAATATTCAGAGGTTTATATTATTATATATATCTGGATGGTATCTTTGTACCTATATTTTATGGATTTTCTCAAAGTTCACATATTTAAACATGGTATTATGTTGTGTTCAATGTATTTTAGTTATGGGTGATTTTTCTGCTTTAAAATAGTGGACTTAGGTCAGCAAATATGATTGCAGGGGTAAAACATAGCAGGCAGGGTGTTCGTTTCCTTCATAGAATAACCGTCAAGTAATCTTGTATTGAGTTTGAAAAATGTACATTCAACATTACCAACGTCTAATAAACTGTCCCACTGCTAGCTAGCCCTGCTAGCCCCTGGGTTAGGACTATGCTTGAATAGAGTAAGGCTTACGCCTAGCTCTTCTCAAGCATTCTCATAGATTAAAATCAACAATGGTAGTCAGAAAGTGCACTTTGGCAGACTTCACGTGTCTTTCAAAAAGTTTATGGAGAACTCTCCCGACATGGTAGTTTCGCGATATTTTCCTTCATCGTTCAACAGACATAATTAATAATTACTGACCCAACAAGAATTTATGAGTTAAGTGCGGTGGCACTTGACTCATAAATTGAAATGAAATGAATGAATGAATGAAATGAAATGAAATGAAATAATATTTATTGCTATCACAACCAAACAAGCATGATTATAAATATACAGTAACCGTCGTAATAACACACAAAAATACAAAAAAGGAAGAAATACATGGATATCTGTCATGGTTAGGTCGTGACGACAATAGGACCCCGTTCAGCATGATACCAGACATGCTGGCACTGATTTTCTACGGGACCCTAATTATAGTGACTCAGGAGCGTGCAAAACAGTGAGTACCCTGGCCAAATATGATGATACATAAAATATACATGTAATATAAACTTAAAGTGTCTACACAATTAAAACAATAACAATAACATCACGTACTAGCAGCGCGGGCGCGGGGCGGCATGAGGCGGAGTCGACGTCGTACTTGAGTACTTGTATCTAGGTATATGTTCTGTGACCGAAGGAAGACAGAGACAAGCGACAGACCGGACAGACCGCCAGACCGCTCTCACCGCACGTACCGCGCGCACACGCGCTGCGCTGCAAACTTACATGATCGTCGTACAATAGCGAAAACGTTTCATTATGAACTTAACAAGTAATTTTGAACGTCTATGAACTGATTGTTGATCAGCAGTTGATACCGGAGCACGATAGCCACACTCCATAGGTAAGTGTACATAAATGCTTAACAATAACTAAGTACCAAACTATAACATAAAAACAGTGAGACATAAGACAAGTATCATGTCAGTTAAAAAAACCACTTAAAAAAAAAAGAACAATTGAAAAAAAATCCATATTAAAATAAGTGTATTTAAAAATTTCAGGTCACCCGCCCGTTTTGCAATGGGAAAGTCAACCAGACTACCAAGTGAAGTGAAAATCCAGTTTGCACAGGTACCAACACCACTCGGACCCGACAACCAGCCAGCTACATCAGCTATGTAATAATAAGATATAGTATTCAAGTTATTTTTTTTCTGTTCATTTAAGGTCGTAGCACACATATCAAATTCGCTGACTTTCCTCTGCACATCAGTCTGTAAGTCTCCCTAGAGGGCGACACTGCCTTCAAATGATAAGACAGAGACTAATGTAAAGTTGTGAGAACTTTTCCTTTTAAGGTGTCGGGGTCAGTGTGCCAGTGTACCTACCATTTTGCTACAAGGTAGGCGTGGTCTCTAAGCGGCGCCGAATATTGTGAGTTCTATTTCAACACGATTGTGTGATTCTAAGATTGAGAGTCAGAGTTTCGAGCATGGGTGTACTACATATGTGTTGAGATGAGTTGTCTCTTTAATAGAAACATAATAAGAATGTTGCACCAAGAATGACGAGCTTTGAAAATATCTGTATATACGACATTCTTGCGTTACTGACTGACTGATAGGCAACACACAGCCAAAACGATTAGACGCAAGCTGATTAAATTTGGCATACAGTATGTTCCTTGGGGACCGTAGGGAAGCGCTAAGAAGTATTGCCCAAATGAAGAAACGGTTAAATTAAAAAATAATGTGCGTGCGTAGCTACCGGCATCCTCTAGTCTACTATAAAGGGGACACATGGTCGACGATTTGTAAGACAAAATATTACTTTTGTCCGCGGACAGAAATGTGGACAAAAGTTACTATGAAATATACATATATAGCTACTACTTAGCTAGATAAACAACATCAATGAGTTACATAGTAGTGTACTCACCGCGCATCACAGTATACGTACAAGGCGGACCATAAATCTTAAAAGACTGTTATAAAGTAGAGATCAAAGTTATGTTCAGGTTTGTTTGTTAAGTTCCTGCTTCAATACTTAATTGGGATGCGAGTGAGGTACTGATTACTTTTAGTATTGAACTTGTACTATCGAGTTTCCGCATATGCAGGTGGATGAGCCTTTTTCACATGTTTTGAATTAATTTGTTAGAATAATAGGCGTACTTCGGATGTGTAATAGAGTTGGGGATTGTGTTATCTATAAGCCTTTTGCCCACAAGGGAAAATAATTTACTTTACCTACTAGGGGAGGCAGCAATAGTCTAGTGGAGGACTAACAGACTGTTAAGTAAAGGGTCTCGTGATCAATCTCACGGTGTGCACCATTGAGTTTTCTATTTAATTACTAGCTGACCCGGCAAACGATGTTTTGCAATTTTTATTTTTTTTTGATAAATAGATGTTGGCCGATTCTTTCATCAAAATCGGTCAAGCCATTTCGGAGGAGTATGGGAACGAAAACTGTGACACGAGAATTTTATATATTAGATATGCGTATTCAATTGTTGAGTATTGCTTGCTAAACCGCTAAATAAAACATCGCTAGGAAACCTGCATGTCTAAAAGTTCTACATAATGTTTCCGGAAAACATGTGAAGTCTGCCAACTCGCACTTGACTAGCGTGACGGACTATCACCTTAATGCTGCAACACACAGTGCCGGCGGTATGGCCGGCGGCCTAGCCGGCGGCTGTGCCGTGCCGCCGGCCAAGCCGCGCGCGCCCGGCGGCATGCGGAGCGCTGGCATGGCCGCACGGGTAGGCCGGCGGGCCGCGTAGTTTGTGACTTAGGGATGCTCAATCTAAGTGCTTTGTAGCGATATTTTGGATCGCAATGGATCGTAATACAGTGTATCGACCCAAGTATCGATCCGCTCCATTAGATACGATCCAGTGGATCGATCCGGTATCGTATAAAGTACAAGTAAACGATCCTTTTCAGCTTCAAGTTTAATAAACAAAATTTTACTTATTAGTTAGAAACATAACGTACAAAAGAAGCTTGCATTAAATTCTGCCATAAAATAAATTAATTGTGGTGCGGAAAATAGGAGATGACCATGCTCCAGATCAAATCGATTCCAAGTTGCATTTAACAGAATCAACCACCAAAGAAAAGCATTTACAGTAATTTTGTTCGATTTGCAATTAATGGTGGAGAGATTCTATATATTTCAACTGTATGGCTGGCCTAGTGGCATTAGCAACCGCCTGACGTTGCGCCGAGTGTTATGGATTCGATCCCCACACGAATCAGAAATTGGTGTGAATTTTGTGTCTGTCAAATGTATGTTTGTATCGTTTTATGTATGTTTCTTTGTTCTTTCTCTTTTAATTTTTTTACATAATAAAATGAAAGCTACAGCTGCTATGGCAACGTAAACCACTTCGTTATTCATCGTAATCGATAACCAATCACAAAGTGTCACCTCACTAGCGTTCTACACGACTTTCACAATTGGAATGATGCGCGGCTTTCTGCGGCCGATGCCGGCGGCACAGACGCCCGCCAAAAGCCGGCGGCTCGGTGCGCTAGCACTGTGTGTAGCAGCCTTTACTCTACTGATAGTGACATGCGTAGTGTGCCCAGCAGCTTATACTTATAGCACTGATAAGATGACTAGCCTATTTGAGATTTCGGGTTGTTAAAGTTTATATGGCGAAAGAGAATTAACTACTATAGAACCACTAGCACTCAAAAAGTTGTCATCAGATATACGTCACCGACAATGAGTCAAAACTCGAGTATCACTAACAAACCCACGCATTATTATACCAAATAATCATAGACATAACCAGCAATTTGTTTTCACTAGTTACGATTAAGATTTACAGACAGTCACAGAGGAAACACTTAAACACTCCACAGCTCAGGCATAATATGTACTCCAACATGCTTTTAACTGTAAGCTAGATATGTCAAAGGCTCGTTATAACAAACTAGAGGACGCCAGCAGCTACGCCGGCATTTTTTTTTAATTTACCCGTTTTGGCCGATCCCGCGGGAATTTCGGCAAATCCCTTCTTAATGCACCCCTACGGTCCCCAAGGAACATACATGGCAAATTTCAGCTTCCTGCACCCAATAGTTTCGGCTGTAGCGTGTCTGTCAGTCAGTCAGTAACGCAAGGATTTTATATATTAAGATTATATCTCTGCAGGTAAAAACTCAGCAAAAAACGCGCCTCCTCGTTAACTAGTTTCATTCACCCATTCATTCATTCGCGAATGAAAAGAAATTTCAGTCATTCACTGCCGTAGGAAACGTTATGAATTTAACTCACTCAATAGGTACGTTGATAACTAGGATGGTAAGTTCTTGTTTTCAACGAAATATTAAGAAACTTGGCATAAAACGACGGGGAAAACTTTCTGTCTTTTTGTCCCACTTTCGGAGTTGTCTTGGAAAAAGCCGTTTGCAAGTATATCATAATTTTCTGTTCGTTTAAGTGATATTGAAACTTTTTCCTTCTATTGTTTTATAGGGTACGACTATTACTTCCCATTTGAAACATATTTTTTTCACATAATTATGTACATTATGAGACAAATATTTTTATACTTATAGCAAACTAGCTGTGCCCGCGACTTCGTTTTATGCCAAGAGTATATAATATTTATAACTTTTATATGTACCTAATTATATACCTAATATATATCTTTAGAGAATTTCTTTATACACAACATTAACTGTTTTACCACCTTCACATAGAACATACATACATACTTACATAGACTCACGCCTGTTTCCCGGAGGGGTAGGCAGAGACCATGGAACGCCATTTGCAACGATCCTGACATACCTCTCTTGCTTCATTCACTCCCATCAAGTTTCTCATGCATGCTCTTCTGTTTAGGGTACTTC
Organism: Euclidia mi; assembly: GCA_944739405.2. Classification (NCBI taxonomy): domain Eukaryota; kingdom Metazoa; phylum Arthropoda; class Insecta; order Lepidoptera; family Erebidae; genus Euclidia; species Euclidia mi. The sequence continues at coordinate 11,383,887 of OX123200.2, read as the reverse complement.
TGACCTGTCCTTTTTTTAGGATGTCTCCAATCTGATCAGAGAACGTCCGCCTAGGTCTTCCCCTTCGTCCTGTCCCATTCACATTTGCCTTATTTATCTTCTTTGTCAGTCTTTCGTCATCCATCCTCTCCATGTGTCTAAACCATCTTAACATGCCTTTCTCAATGCTTGTCTCTACATCTTCTTTTACCGCACACCACTCTCGTATTACACAATTCTTTACTCTGTCGGTCATAGACACACCACACATACTTCTCAGTGCTCTCATTTCTACAGCATTTATTCTACTTTCATGACTCTTCTGCCACACCCAACTTTCACTACCATACATAGAACATGTAAATTATTTTTACCGATCATGTAAAAAACAACATGTTCGGATGTCGATTCCAGCTGTTTCAAGTGTCTGTCCCTGCGGTTTATTCAGAAAATACACCCAGGACTACGACTATCCAGCCCTGCCGAAAGTAAGATAGCCCCGTTGAGTAATTCAAGAGGTATCTGAATTCAGGGCTCAGTCGCCCCTCAGAGATTTCCACGTACGTGATGTGAGGAGTGGAAAATTGGGAATAATCAGACACCTGTATAAGAACAGAACACGAACGAACGAAAGAAATCAAAGAAACACGATAACATTCAACAATCATAAACTCATAAGTAACGTTAAATACCCAATCCGAGTATTCCAACGACGACGAAAGCAAATTATCTGAGAACCTGATCAATCCTCGGAGAATCTAAAGGCCCATCCACACGGCACAATTTTACCACTGATCAAATTTTCAATCGAATTGGCTTTGCCCGTCTACACGACACAAACAAATCACTGATTTACATTCCGTCCACCCAATTGGTTAAAATCTGGTGGTACCGCCCACCCGATGAACTTGAGTTGGACGACTGGCGTCTACACGTCACGATTTCATCAAGTGATTTAGTCAAGTTGGACTTAAAACCGTGTCGTGTGGATAGGCCTTAACACCGCCATTCAGAAAATGACGTCATTTGTCAACGCCATCTATGTTTACATATACAAACCGACCGAGATAGAAAATAATAATTATGGACTAATCGACAATTTATTGAAAAAAGGATCTATAGTCATTGTTTTTATCATTTAAAATAAATAATAATGAAATGATTATATAACTGTTATATAAACATAATAATTTGAAATACATGAGATTGACCGTTTAAATTAAGTGGATATTGTAATAAATTTTGACACAGAGATTGTTTATGAAAGTGCCGAGTATTATACTCTACTAGAGGACGCCAGCAGCTACGCCTGCATGTTTTTTTAATTTACCCGTTTTGGCCGATCCCGTGGGAATTTCGGGAAATCCCTTCTTAGTGCACCTCTACGGTCCCCAAGGAACATACATGCCAAATTTCAGCTTCCTGCGTCCAATAGTTTCGGCTGTAGCGTGTCTGTCAGTCAGTCAGTAACGCAAGGATTTTATATATTAAGATTATTTTTAATAACAGAAAGATACCTGACACATAATTATTATCTTTTTTGCAAGAAACATTTATTTTGCTAGAAAATTATTTGAAAATAGTGACATCTATCGGTCGGTAAGTAGCCATAAAACACTTTGAAGGTACCTTTTTAGACTACCTATACGTTTACTAACAAACTTATAATAATCATTGATAGCACCATATATATTACCAGTTTTGGATGATCCCTGTTTTGTTTGGGACTACGTACAAAGGAGAGGTCAAGCTGTACACCGAAAACCACTCAACCGATTTTGATGTAACATATACTATTTTATAGGTTTGAATATCTTTTGTACATGAGTGTAAGTTTTATTGAAATCAATTTCGCCATTTTAGAGATCTTTAGCAACATAGGGAAAGACGTCGGACAGACAGACAGACATAAATTCTAAAAATTATCAAGTATTGCTTTTTAGCATTTTCCTAGATTTTTTAGCTAATTTTCGTCAAAATATCTTTAATGTACAGACTTTTCACCTCTACAGTTTTATTATAGTATAGATTGCTCTGTTATTTTCATGGCAGATGTCTGCATGCTTGGCTTCTAGCTTCTATTCTAAAATAGTTTAGTGCTTTTTGAATTTACACAGTAGGAATAGGAAGTAAATAAAGAATATTTTTTACAGGTGGCAGATACAGAATAAACGCCAGTATCTCCACACGAGAGAGATACTTGTGTAATAACTTTTGTAAACTTCCGACTGCTTCTAAAACTGATAAACTATACGGATAGAGTAAGTTAGTGCCGAATGGTGCAATACTCACCTTCTTGTAATTTCATTCTAAACTATCAGTCACCCAGTAGCTACGTCATAGGGTCATGTTTGAGATATCAAATTATTCGAATACTTTTAGTTCAGCAATGGTACCGACCTATTTCAAATATTTTTATTTATTTATAGTCCCTCGCCTGTATCCCCGAAGGGGTAGGCAGAGGTGTAAATATTACACCCACATTTCGCCATGAATTTGTAGGTCCTACGTAATAGGGGGCGAGCCTATTGCCGTTACCGGGCACATCACCAGACGCCGGGCTGCTACTGAGTATTCGCAAAAACCCAGTAACATGTTTTCCCGACCTGGGAATCGCACCCGGGACCTCCGATCAGCAGTCGCATACGCTAGCACTGGACCAAGGAGGCAGTAAATATTTTTGTTATAAGAAACAAATTCGTTATTAGGAGACTTCTCGCGTTAACGAGGCTATATTGCTGACAATCTCAATGAGTAAAACTGCTAAATAAAACATCGCTAGAAAACCTGCATGTCTGAGAGTTCTACATAATGTTTCCGGAAAACATGTGAAGTCTGCCACCTCGCACTTGACTAGCGTGACGGACTATGACTAATTATTTAGCCGTTCAAATTAAGAATGACCAATGGCTTTTTCGGTTTTGTGTTAAACGGGCAAAAAAATTTCGACGTCCAGTGGTAAACTGATAAAAAGCTCACTCTAGGCAGCCTTTCGTAGTCCATTGGTGGACTTAAGCTCTCTCCTACTTTGCTTCAAAACAGCACGACGCTGAGGACGACGATTTTGATGCTAGACAAGTGAATATTTTCACCAAAATTCATTCTGTAGTTTTTGCGGGCAAGAGAACCAACCACTGCCTCGTTGGTCTCACGGCATAGATGTGCGCGTGGGATTGGGAGGTCTCAGGTTCGATCCCAGGGTCGGGCAAAGTGTTATTGGGTTTTTCCGTTAGGAAATTCTCAGTAGCAGCTCGGAGTCTGGTAATGTGCCCGGTACGGCAATAGGCTCGCCCTCTATTACGTGGGACTAACATAAATCTGGCGAAAAGCGGGTGTAGCAATATAGGTACCACTACCTACCTCTTCGGGGATATAGGCGTGAGACTATGTATGTATGTGTAGAACCAACCAAACAAACATACATTAAACCTCCAAACTTTTAGTTTTATTCGTTTGACTATTATACTAGTATACACAGAGTACGTTTTTATATACGGGAACTAGTATATAACCGATCATGTATGTTTAACTTTTCAGTGTGTGTATCATGTATTTCGTTTTATTAAAAAGAATAGCGTTGACATTGAGACCGTATCGAGTTTTCACGTACATAAATCGACGTATAAATATTCATATACTTACCTAGTTCGATAAAATATTCAGAGGTTTATATTATTATACATATCTGGACGGTATTTTTGTACCTATATTTTATCGATTTTCTCAAAGGTTACATATTTAAACATGGTATTACGTTGTGTTCAATGTATTTTAGTTATGGCTGTTTTTTCTGTTTTCAAATGACTTAAATATGGATACTCACTGGACTTTCGTCAGCAAATATGATTGCAGGGGTCAAGCATAGCAGGGTGTTCGTTTCCTTCATTGAATAACCGTCAAGTAATCATGTTTTGAGTTTGAAAAAATTACATTTAACATTCCCAACGCCTTTTGAAATGATAGAAATGTCGGCTTTTATAATAAACTGTGCCACTGCTGGACATGGTCTGGGACATTCCCATTGTTTGAGAAGAGTTATGCCTAAATCAACAATGGTAGTCAAATGCGCTTCGGCGGACTTCACGTGTCTTTCAAAAAGTTTATGGAGAACTCTCCAGACATGGTAGCTTCACGATGTTTTCCTTCATCATTCATCAGACAAAATAAATAATTACTGACACAACAAGAATTAATGAGTTAAGTGCGGTGGCACTTGACTCATAAATTCGCTGACTTTCCTCTGCACATCAGTCTGTAACGGCCCTGTCACGACCTTGCCGCTCTGAGCGGCGGCTTAGCGCGGGGCGGCGAGCGGTAAGATCAAATGTATGAAGACGTTCGAAGCACGCCACGAGCCGCCGCGCACAGCGATAACGCGCGCGTTTTTTTTGGCGCGAATGGCTGCGCGGCGAGCGGCGCGGCGGGCGGCGTGGCGAGCGGCGGGAACAAATGTACTGCGACCGAGTCCGACGCCACGACTCCGAGCGGCACAGACAGCGTTACGCGAGGGACGAACTAGGCGGTTAAACTATTTGTTAAATATTTTGTGGCGGTAATGAATACGGAGATATTTAAAGTCGAAATTTTAAAACGGTAGCGTGTATGGATAGCAACACATCCGCTTTATAAATACAAAAATGTTAATAAAACGTTGCGAGATGTAATGAAACAATGTTTTACAGAATGTAATGGTAGGTTTTAATATAAATCGCAAACATTAAAACATTGTGTAATGTACATATGTACATATTTAGGTACAGACACAGCAACTTTGAAAGTTAAAAGGTGATTTACCTACCTACTTAACGTAATCTACGTTGTGTAGGTACCTATTCAACGCCTCATTAATTGCGAATATGCATTATTCCTTTGATATAAAATACTTGTAAGAAATGAAGATCCAATGTCGACAATTTTGTAGGTATACCGTATAGTTACACAAAGATATTTTGGTTATCGCCATATTTATGGGTAACTCCGTCGGCCCAAATACGTCCACATTTGCCGCTGCGTTTACCGCTGCTGTAGGGTCGTGGCGTGCACGACGCTCTGCCGCGCCGCCCGCCGCGACGCGCGCCGCTTAGACCGATCTCGTGAACAGGCCCTAAGTCTCCCTAGAGGGCGACACTGCCTTCAAATGATAAGACGGAGACTAATGTAAAGTTGTGAGAACTTTTCCTTTTAAGGTGTCGGGGTCAGTGTACCTACCATTTTGCTACAAGGTAGGCATAGTTTCTAAGTGGCGCCGAATATTGTGAGTTCTATTTCAACACGATTGTGTGATTCTAAGATTGAGAGTCAGAGTTTCGAGCCTGGGTGTACTACATATGTGTTGAGTTGAGTTGTCTCTTTAATAGAAACATAATAAGAATGACGAGCTTTGAAAATATCTATATATACGACATTCTTGCGTTACTGACTGACTGATAGGCAATCCACAGCCAAAACGATTGGACGCAAGCTGATTAAATTTGGCATGTATGTTCCTTGGGGACCGTAGGGAAGCGCTAAGAAGTATTGCCCAAATGAAGAAACGGTTAAATTAAAAAATAATGTGCGTGCGTAGCTACCGGCATCCTCTAGTCTACTATAAAGAGGACACATGGTCGACGATTTGTAAGACAAAATATTACTTTTGTCCGCGGACAGAAATGTGGACAAAAGTTACTATGAAATATACATATATAGCTACTACTTAGCTAGATAAACAACATCAATGAGTTACATAGTAGTGTACTCACCGCGCATCACAGTATACGTACAAGGCGGACCATAAATATTAAAAGACTGTTATAAAGTAGAGATCAAAGTTATGTTCAGGTTTGTTTGTTAAGTTCCTGCTTCAATACTTAATTGGGATGCGAGTGAGGTACTGATTACTTTTAGTATTGAACTTGTACTATCGAGTTTCGGCATATGCAGGTGGATGAGTCTTTATCACATGTTTTGAATTAATTTGTTAGAATAATAGGCGTACTTCGGATGTGTAATAGAGTTGGGGATTGTGTTATCTATAAGCCTTTTGCCCACAAGGGAAAATAATTTACTTTACCTACTAGGGGAGGCAGCAATAGTCTAGTGGAGGACTAACAGACTGTTAAGTAAAGGGTCTCGTGATCAATCTCACGGTGTGCACCATTGAGTTTTCTATTTAATTACTAGCTGACCCGGCAAACGATGTTTTGCAATTTTTTTTTCTTTTTGAAAAATAGATGTTGGCCGATTCTTTCATCAAAATCGGTCAAGCCGTTTCGGAGGAGTATGGGAACGAAAACTGTGACACGACAATTTTATATATTAGATATGCGTATTCAATTGTTGAGTATTGCTTGCTAAACCGCTAAATAAAACATCGCTAGGAAACCTGCATGTCTAAAAGTTCTACATAATGTTTCCGGAAAACATGTGAAGTCTGCCAACTCGCACTTGACTAGCGTGACGGACTATCACCTTAATGCTGCAACACACAGTGCCGGCGGTATGGCCGGCGGCCTAGCCGGCGGCTGTGCCGTGCCGCCGGCCAAGCCGCGCGCGCCCGGCGGCATGCGGAGCGCTGGCATGGCCGCACGGGTAGGCCGGCGGGCCGCGCAGTTTGTGACTTAGGGATGCTCAATCTAAGTGCTTTGTAGCGATATTTTGGATCGCAATGGATCGTAATACAGTGTATCGACCCAAGTATCGATCCGCTCCATTAGATACGATCCAGTGGATCGATCCGGTATCGTATAAAGTACAAGTAAACGATCCTTTTCAGCTTCAAGTTTAATAAACAAAATTTTACTTATTAGTTAGAAACATAACGTACAAAAGAAGCTTGCATTAAATTCTGCCATAAAATAAATTAATTGTGGTGCGGAAAATAGGAGATGACCATGCTCCAGATCAAATCGATTACAAGTTGCATTTAACAGAATCAACCACCAAAGAAAAGCATTTACAGTAATTTTGTTCGATTTGCAATTAATGGTGGAGAGATTCTATATATTTCAACTGTATGGCTGGCCTAGTGGCATTAACAACCGCCTGACGTTGCGCCGAGTGTTATGGATTCGATCCCCACACGAATCAGAAATTGGTGTGAATTTTGTGTCTGTCAAATGTATGTTTGTATCGTTTTATGTATGTTTCTTTGTTCTTTCTCTTTTAATTTTTTTACATAATAAAATGAAAGCTACAGCTGCTATGGCAACGTAAACCACTTCGTTATTCATCGTAATCGATAACCAATCACAAAGTGTCACCTCACTAGCGTTCTACACGACTTTCACAATTGGAATGATGCGCGGCTTTCTGCGGCCGATGCCGGCGGCACAGACGCCCGCCAAAAGCCGGCGGCTCGGTGCGTTAGCACTGTGTGTAGCAGCCTTTACTCTACTGATAGTGACATGCGTAGTGTGCCCAGCAGCTTATACTTATAGCACTGATAAGATGACTAGCCTATTTGAGATTTCGGGTTGTTAAAGTTTATATGGCGAAAGAGAATTAACTACTATAGAACCACTAGCACTCAAAAAGTTGTCATCAGATATACGTCACCGACAATGAGTCAAAACTCGAGTATCACTAACAAACCCACGCATTATTATACCAAATAATCATAGACATAACCAGCAATTTGTTTTCACTAGTTACGATTAAGATTTACAGACAGTCACAGAGGAAACACTTAAACACTCCACAGCTCAGGCATAATATGTACTCCAACATGCTTTTAACTGTAAGCTAGATATGTCAAAGGCTCGTTATAACAAACTAGAGGACGCCAGCAGCTACGACTGCATTTTTTTTAATTTACCCGTTTTGGCCGATCCCGCGGGAATTTCGGCAAATCCCTTCTTAGTGCAGCCCTACGGTCCCCAAGGAACATACATGGCAAATTTCAGCTTCCTGCACCCAATAGTTTCGGCTGTAGCGTGTCTGTCAGTCAGTCAGTAACGCAAGGATTTTATATATTAAGATTATATCTCTGCAGGTAAAAACTCAGCAAAAAACGCGCCTCCTCGTTAACTAGTTTCATTCACCCATTTATTCGTTCGTGAATGAAAAGAAATTTCAGTCATTCACTGCCGTAGGAAACGTTATGAATTTAACTCACTCAATAGGTACGTTGATAACTAGGATGGTAAGTTCTTGTTTTCAACGAAATATTAAGAAACTTGGCATAAAACGACGGGGAAAACTTTCTGTCTTTTTGTCCCACTTTCGGAGTTGTCTTGGAAAAAGCCGTTTGCAAGTATATCATAATTTTCTGTTCGTTTAAGTGATATTGAAACTTTTTCCTTCTATTGTTTTATAGGGTACGACTATATTACTTCCCATTTGAAACATATTTTTTTCACATTATGTACATTATGAGACAAATATTTTTATACTTATAGCAAATTGCTCTATTATTTTCATGGCAGATGTCTGCATGCTTGGCTTCTAGCTTCTATTCTAAAATAGTTTAGTGCTTTTTGAATTTACACAGTAGGAATAGGAAGTAAATAAAGAATATTTTTTACAGGTGGCAGATACAGAATAAACGCCAGTATCTCCACACGAGAGAGATACTTGTGTAATAACTTTTGTAAACTTCCGACTGCTTCTAAAACTGATAAACTATACGGATAGAGTAAGTTAGTGCCGAATGGTGCAATACTCACCTTCTTGTAATTTCATTCTAAACTATCAGTCACCCAGTAGCTACGTCATAGGGTCATGTTTGAGATATCAAATTATTCGAATACTTTTAGTTCAGCAATGGTACCGACCTTTTTCAAATATTTTTATTTATTTATAGTCCCTCGCCTGTATCCCCGAAGGGGTAGGCAGAGGTGTAAATATTACACCCACATTTCGCCATGAATTTGTAGGTCCTACGTAATAGGGGGCGAGCCTATTGCCGTTACCGGGCACATCACCAGACGCCGGGCTGCTACTGAGTATTCGCAAAAACCCAGTAACACGTTTTCCCGACCTGGGAATCGAACCCGGGACCTCCGATCAGCAGTCGCATAACGCTAGCACTGGACCACGGAGGCAGTAAATATTTTTGTTATAAGAAACAAATTCGTTATTAGGAGACTTCTCGCGTTAACGAGGCTATATTGCTGACAATCTCAATGAGTAAAACTGCTAAATAAAACATCGCTAGAAAACCTGCATGTCTGAGAGTTCTACATAATGTTTCCGGAAAACATGTGAAGTCTGCCACCTCGCACTTGACTAGCGTGACGGACTATGACTAATTATTTAGCCGTTCAAATTAAGAATGACCAATGGCTTTTTCGGTTTTGTGTTAAACGGGCAAAAAAATTTCGACGTCCAGTGGTAAACTGATAAAAAGCTCACTCTAGGCAGCCTTTCGTAGTCCATTGGTGGACTTAAGCTCTCTTCTACTTTGCTTCAAAACAGCACGACGCTGAGGACGACGATTTTGATGCTAGACAAGTGTATATTTTCACCAAAATTCATTCTGTAGTTTTTGCGGGCAAGAGAACCAACCACTGCCTCGTTGGTCTCACGGCATAGATGTGCGCGTGGGATTGGGAGGTCTCAGGTTCGATCCCAGGGTCGGGCAAAGTGTTATTGGGTTTTTCCGTTAGGAAATTCTCAGTAGCAGCTCGGAGTCTGGTACTGTGCCCGGTACGACAATAGGCTCGCCCTCTATTACGTGGGACTAACATAAATCTGGCGAAAAGCGGGTGTAGCAATATAGGTACCACTACCTACCTCTTCGGGGATATAGGCGTGAGACTATGTATGTATGTGTAGAACCAACCAAACAAACATACATTAAACCTCCAAACTTTTGGTTTTATTCGTTTGACTATTATACTAGTATACACAGAGTACGTTTTTATATACGGGAACTAGTATATAACCGATCATGTATGTTTAACTTTTCAGTGTGTGTATCATGTATTTCGTTTTATTAAAAAGAATAGCGTTGACATTGAGACCGTATCAAGTTTTCACGTACTTAAATCGACGTATAAATATTCATATACTTACCTAGTTCGATAAAATATTCAGAGGTTTATATTATTATACATATCTGGACGGTATTTCTGTACCTATATTTTATCGATTTTCTCAAAGGTTACATATTTAAACATGGTATTACGTTGTGTTCAATGTATTTTAGTTATGGCTGTTTTTTCTGTTTTCAAATGACTTAAATATGGATACTCACTGGACTTTCGTCAGCAAATATGATTGCAGGGGTAAAGCATAGCAGGGTGTTCGTTTCCTTGATTGAATAACCGTCAAGTAATCATGTTTTGAGTTTGAAAAAATTACATTTAACATTCCCAACGCCTTTTGAAATGATAGAAATGTCGGCTTTTATAATAAACAGTGCCACTGCTGGCCATGGTCTGGGACATTCCCATTGTTTGAGAAGAGTTATGCCTAAATCAACAATGGTAGTCAAATCCGCTTCGGCGGACTTCACGTGTCTTTCAAAAAGTTTATGGAGAACTCTCCAGACATGGTAGCTTCACGATGTTTTCCTTCATCATTCATGAGACAAAATAAATAATTACTGACACAACAAGAATTAATGAGTTAAGTGCGGTGGCACTTGACTCATAAATTCGCTGACTTTCCTCTGCACATCAGTCTGTAACGGCCCTGTCACGACCTTGCCGCTCTGAGCGGCGGCTTAGCGCGGGGCGGCGAGCGGTAAGATCAAATGTATGAAGACGTTCGAAGCACGCCACGAGCCGCCGCGCACAGCGATAACGCGCGCGTTTTTTTTGGCGCGAATGGCTGCGCGGCGAGCGGCGCGGCGGGCGGCGCGGCGAGCGGCGGGAACAAATGTACTGCGACCGAGTCCGACGCCACGACTCCGAGCGGCACAGACAGCGTTACGCGAGGGACGAACTAGGCGGTTAAACTATTTGTTAAATATTTTGTGGCGGTAATGAATACGGAGATATTTAAAGTCGAAATTTTAAAACGGTCGCGTGTATGGATAGCAACACATCCGCTTTATAAATACAAAAATGTTAATAAAACGTTGCGAGATGTAATGAAACAATGTTTTACAGAATGTAATGGTAGGTTTTAATATAAATCGCAAACATTAAAACATTGTGTAATGTACATATGTACCTATTTAGGTACAGACACAGCTACTTTGAAAGTTAAAAGGTGATTTACCTACCTACTTAACGTAATCTACGTTGTGTAGGTACCTATTCAACGCCTCATTAATTGCGAATATGCATTATTCCTTTGATATAAAATACTTGTAAGAAATGAAGATCCAATGTCGACAATTTTGTAGGTATACCGTATAGTTACACAAAGATATTTTGGTTATCGCCATATTTATGGGTAACTCCGTCGGCCCAAATACGTCCACATTTGCCGCTGCGTTTACCGCTGCTGTAGGGTCGTGGCGTGCACGACGCTCTGCCGCGCCGCCCGCCGCGACGCGCGCCGCTTAGACCGATCTCGTGAAAAGCCCCAAAGTCTCCCTAGAGGGCGACACTGCCTTCAAATGATAAGACGGAGACTAATGTAAAGTTGTGAGAACTTTTCCTTTTAAGGTGTCGGGGTCAGTGTACCTACCATTTTGCTACAAGGTAGGCATAGTCTCTAAGTGGCGCCGAATATTGTGAGTTCTATTTCAACACGATTGTGTGATTCTAAGATTGAGAGTCAGAGTTTCGAGCCTGGGTGTACTACATATGTGTTGAGTTGAGTTGTCTCTTTAATAGAAACATAATAAGAATGACGAGCTTTGAAAATATCTATATATACGACATTCTTGCGTTACTGACTGACTGATAGGCAACCCACAGCCAAAACGATTGGACGCAAGCTGATTAAATTGGGACCGTAGGGAAGCGCTAAGAAGTATTGCCCAAATGAAGAAACGGTTAAATTAAAAAATAATGTGCGTGCGTAGCTACCGGCATCCTCTAGTCTACTATAAAGGGGACACATGGTCGACGATTTGTAAGACAAAATATTACTTTTGTCCGCGGACAGAAATGTGGACAAAAGTTACTATGAAATATACATATATAGCTACTACTTAGCTAGATAAACAACATCAATGAGTTACATAGTAGTGTACTCACCGCGCATCACAGTATACGTACAAGGCGGACCATAAATCTTAAAAGACTGTTATAAAGTAGAGATCAAAGTTATGTTCAGGTTTGTTTGTTAAGTTCCTGCTTCAATACTTAATTGGGATGCGAGTGAGGTACTGATTACTTTTAGTATTGAACTTGTACTATCGAGTTTCCGCATATGCAGGTGGATGAGCCTTTTTCACATGTTTTGAATTAATTTGTTAGAATAATAGGCGTACTTCGGATGTGTAATAGAGTTGGGGATTGTGTTATCTACCAGCCTTTTACCCACAAGGGAAAATAATTTACTTTACCTACTAGGTGAGGCAGCAATAGTCTAGTGGAGGACTAACAGACTGTTAAGTAAAGGGTCCCGGGATCAATCTCACGGTGCGCACCATTGAGTTCTCGATTTTATTATTTGCGTATTCAATGGTTAAGTATTGCTTGCTAAACCGCAAAGAAAACATCGCTAGGAAACCTGCATGTCTGAAAGTTCTACATAATGTTTCCGGAAAATATATGAAGTCTGCCAACTCGCACTTGACTCTACTGATAGTGACATGCGGAATGTGCCCAGCAGCTTATAGCACTGATATAATGACTAGCCTTTTTGAGATTTCGGGTTGTTAAAGTTTATATGGCGAAAGAGAATCAAAAATTATAGAACCACTAGCACTCAAAAAGTTGTCTTTCAATCGGAGTCTCTCCTTTTTTAAAGGAGACTCAGTCATCAGATATACGCCACCGACAATGAGTCAAAACTCGAGTATCATAGACATAACCGGCAATTTGTTTTCACTTGTTACGATTACGATTTACAGACAGTCACAGAGGAAACACTTAAACACTCCACAGCTCAGGCATAATATGTACTCCAACATGCTTTTAACTGTAAGCCAGATATGTCAAAGGCTTGTTATAACAAATTATATCTCTGCAGGTAAAAACTCGCCTCCTCGTTAACTAGTTTCATTCATCCATTCATTCGTTCGCGAATGAAAAGAAATTTCAGTCATTCACTGCTGTAGGAAACGTTATGAATTTAACTCACTCAATAGGTACGTTGATAACTAGAATGGTAAGTTCTTGTTTTCAACGAAATATTAAGAAACTTGGCATAAAACGACAGGGAAAACTTTCCGCCTTTTTGTCCCACTTTCGGAGTTGTCTTGGAAAAAGCCGTTTGCAAGTATAGGCATCATAATTTACTGTTCGTTTAAGTGATATTGAAACTTTTTCCTTCCATTGTTTTATAGCGTACGATTATATTACTACCCACTTGAAACATATTTTTTTCACAAATGTACATTATGAGACATATATTTTAATACTTATAGCAAATTGCTTTATTATTTTCATGGCAGATGTCGGCATGCTTGGCTTCTACCTTCTATTCGGTTTCGAGTTTCGGCACACTCTTTAGATTCAAAATTTACGTTTAACAAGCAGAAGTCGCTGTATCAATATGTAGAATCTAAATTAAGGATATACGGGGCGCTTCTAGACTCCTTTTCAGTAGCGATGTGGTGGCGCCTTGCTCTCCAGACACGCTTGCGGGTCTGAAGAGCAAGCATCCAGCGCCTATTAATGATCTCTCCTTCCCTGAAGCTCCCGACAGGGAATCAGAACATCTGATCACCACAGCCAAGGACGTGTTAGCAGCGGTTGGCTCCTTCCGGAGTGGCTCGGCAGGGGGCCTCGATGCACTGACGCCCCAGCACCTGAAAGACCTTGTGTGTGCCAGTGCTGGGGTGGCTGGCGATACACTTCTGAGGGAGTTGACTGCGCTAATAAATATTATGCTCTCCGGTAATGTGGACGACGCCATCGTTGACATCTTGTATGGGGCGAACTTGTGCGCCCTTAACAAGAGGGATGGTGGCATATGTACGTCCCATTGCCGTGGGTTGCACATATCGGCGTATAGCAGCCAAGATATGCTGTAAATTTTACAGCAGGGAGCTTTCGGAAAAATTCCAACCCCTTCAACTAGGTTTTGGTTCCAAGGGGGGTTGCGAGGCTGCTATACATGCCCTTTCTACGTACCTTGGAAGTGGTGATGGAGAGGTCATTTTGAAGGTTGACTTGAAAAACGCCTTCAATTCAGTGAATAGGGACACTTTGTTGGCACAAGCAAAATTAGAAACCCCTAAAATTTTTAAATTTAGGGGTTTCCAATTTTTTACACATACAAACTACTTAGTAAAGACTGTGTTATCCGGTATCTGTGCTTTAGTTCGTCTTCTGTGGATATATGTGACGTTTCGCTAGATTGGCCAATATGGCGACTGTGATTTGTCTGTCAGAACCTTAGACTACATAATTATATATAACCATTAGAATTTAACAAAATACTCGACAATCCAAATTTTGCGGATATATGTTGTCGACTCGATATCTTTATTTTTTAATGTTTTATTATTCAGGTAAGGTTTCGATGTAATCCTTGACGAAATAAAAAGTATCGACATCTGTTAGAATCTTTTGGCGTTAACAGATAATTGTGACTGTCAATTAATTATAGACAAATAATTTGCAATAAAATAAAATTGCGACTATAATTAAAGATCTAAGAGCTATCCTATCTCTCAAGTTGGACCAGACTGCTCACGGTGTGCCAATTTAATTTAAAATCGGTTAAGTAGTTTAGGAATCCATCGCGAACAAACATCGTGACAGGAGATTTATATATATTAAGATTATCTTTACGTAATCTATCTATACTAATATAATAAAGCGGAAGAGTTTGTTTGTTTGTTTGTTTGTTTGTTTGAACGCGCTAATCTCAGGATCTACCGGTCGGATCTGAAAAATTCTTTTTGTGTACGATAGTCCAGTTATTCCTGAAGGCTATAGGCTATATAACATAGCGCTTCGACCCTTTGGGGCCGGGCAAAATGCGAAAAAGGCTAAAACATAATGTCGGCTAATCTCAGGAAATAGCAATCGGATTTTAAAAATTGTTATTGCCTATGATAGCCCAATTATTCCGAAAGGCTATAGGCTATATAAAATTACGCCACAACTTTTAGGGTCCAGACAAAAATAATAAAATGGTCAAACGAGAAAGGGGAGGGTTGGATCAAAGGCAAAAAAAGGCTAAACGAATAGGATACAATCTATATGGGTATCGTTTTCGAGATTTTCGGGACGCTGATTAATAATATGAAATTTATTTAGGGATCCAAGATGGCTGACGGGAAATCAAAGATGGCGGATGAGAAAATTTTTAATATCAATATGGGTATCGTATGGTATTTAATTTAATATTTTAAGGGGTGGAGAATCGTTCGAATACTACATCTATTTCGTGATCAAAGATGGCGGATGGGCAATCAAAGATGGCGGATGGGAAAATTTAAAAAAATCAATATTGGTATCGTCTCCGACGTTTAAAGGGATGGGGAATCCAAATACAACATCTATTTCGTGATTCAAGATGGCGGATGGGAAATCAAAACTGGCGGATGGGAAAAATTTAAAAAATCAATATTGGTATCGTCTCTGATGATTTAAGGGATGGTGAATCCAAATACAACATCTATTTCGTGATCAAAGATGGTGGATAGGAAATCAAAGATGGCGGACGGGATTTTTTTTTAAAGTCGATATGGGTATCATCGCCGATATTTAAAGGGATGGGGAATCCAAATCCGACATCTATTTCGTGATCAAAGATGGTGGATGAGAAATCAAAGATGGCGGATGAGAAAGTTTTAAAAAATCAATATGGTTATCGTCTCCGATGTTTTAAGGGATGGCGAATCTAAATACAACATATATTTCGTGATCAAAGATGGCGGATAGGAAATCAAAGATGGGATTTTTTTTTCAATCAGTATGGGTATCGTCTTTTTAGTAGCACGTTCAAAGAGGACGTCATAGGAAATCAAAGATGGGATTTTTTTTAAAATCAGTAGATAGGAAATCAAAGATGGGATTTTTTTTTAAATCAGTAGATAGGAAATCAAAGATGGGATTTTTTTTTAAATCAGTATGGGTATCGTCTTTTAGTAGCACGTTCAAAGAGGACGTCATAGGAAATCAAAGATGGGATTTTTTTCTAAATCAGTATGGGTATCGTCTCCGATGTTTGAAGGGATGGAGAATCCAAATACAACATCTATTTCGTGATCAAAGATGGCGGATGGGATTTTTTTTAAATCAATATGGGTATCAACTCCAATATTTAAAGGGGTGGGGAATCCAAATCCAACATCTATTTCGTGATCAAAGATGGCGGATGAGAAATCAAAGATGGCGTATGGGATTTTTTTTAAAGTCGATATAGGTATCGTCTCCGATATTTTAAGGAATGGGGAATTCAAAAACACCATCTTTTTCGTGATCAAAGATGGTGGATGAGAAATCAAAGATGGCGGATGAGAAAGTTTTAAAAAATCAATATGGTTATCGTCTCCGATGTTTTAAGGGATGGGGAATCCAAATACAACATCTATTTCGTGTTTCAAGATGGCGGATGGGATATCAAAGATTGAGGATGGGAAAAAATTTAAAAATCAATATAGGTATCGTCTCTGATGATTTAAGGGATAGTGAATCCAAATAAAACATCTATTTCGTGATCAAAGATGGCGGATAGGAAATCAAAGATGGCGGACGGGATTTTTTTTTAAGTCGATATGGATAAATATCGGATACAATACTTTAAGGAATGGGCAATTCAATATTATATAAAAATCTATGTTTGTTTTTGCATCATTTATAGACCCTGCAATGATAAGAGATTAAGCGCTAAGTCAATGGTAACTTGGAAAAGGGGCTTGGAAAAAAGGGAATTCAATTCTGCTAATCTCAGGAACTACCTGTCGGATCTGAAAAAATCTTTTTGTATACGATTGCCCAGTTATTCCGAAAGGCTATAGGCTATATAACATAACGCTTTGACCCTTTGGGGCCTAAAAAGGCTAAAACATAATGTCGGCTAATCTCAGGAACTAGCAGTCGGATTTTAAAAATTGTTATTGCCTATGATAGCCCAATTATTTCGAAAGGCTGGCTATATAAAATTACGCCACAACTTTTAGGGGCCAGACAAAAATAATAAAATGGTCAAACGAGAAGGCCTCTCCCTTCTCGTTGGGTCAAAGGCAAAAAAGGCTTAAAGAATAGGATACAATCTACATGGGTATCGTTTTCGAGATTTTCGGGACGCTGATTAATAATATGAAATTTATTTAGTGATCCAAGATGGCGGACGGGAAATCAAAGATGGCGGATGTGAAAATTTTAAATATCAATATGGGTATCGCCTTCGATATTTTAAGGGGTGGAGAATCGAAATACAACATCTATTTCGTGATCAAAGATGGCGGATGGGCAATCAAAGATGGCGGATGGGAAAATAAAAAAAATCAATATTGGTATCGTCTCCGACGTTATAAGGGATGGGGAATCCAAATACAACATCTATTTTGTGATTCAAGATGGCGGATGGGAAATCAAAAATGGCGGATGGGAAAATTTTTTAAAATCAATATGGGTATCGTCTCTGATGATTTAAGAGAGGTGAATCCAAATACAACATCTATTTCGTGATCAAAGATGGCGGATAGGAAATCAAAGATGGCGGACGAGATTTGTTTTTAAAGTAGATATGGGTATCGTCTCCGATATTTTAAGGAATGGGGAATTCAAAACCACCATCTTTTTCGTGATTAAAGATGGCGGATGGGATTTTTTTTTTAAATCAATATGAGTATCAATTCCAATATTTAAAGGGATGGGGAATCCAAATCCAACATCTATTTCGTGATCAAAGATGGCGGATGTGAAATCAAAAATGGCGGATGGGAAAAAATTTAAAAATCAATATGGGTATCGTCTCTGATGATTTAAGGGATGGTGAATCCAAATACAACATCTATTTCGTGTTCAAAGATGGCGGATAGGAAATCAAAGATGGCGGATAGGAAATCAAAGATGGCGGACGGATTTTTTTTAAAATTAATATGGGTGTCGTCTCCGATGTTTTAAGGGATGGGGAATCCAAATACAACATCTATTTCGTGATTCAAGATGGCGGATGGGAAATCAAAGATGGCGGATGGGCAAAATTTTAAAAATTAATATGGGTATCGTCTCTGATGATTTAAGGGATGGTGAATCCAAATACAACATCTATTTCGTGATCAAAGATGGCGGATAGGAAATCAAAGATGGCGGACGGGACTTTTTATAAGCCGATATGGGTATCGTCTCCGATATTTTAAGGAATGGGCAATTCAATATTATATTAAAATCTATGTTTGTTTTTGCATCATTTATAGACCCTAGAATGATAAGAGATTAAGCGCTAAGTCAATGGTAACTTTGGAAAAGGGGCTTGGAAAACAGGGAATTAAATAAAAACTCTTAAAAAGGCGATACGGAGTTCGCTGGGTCAGCTAGTTGCATTATATAATAAAGTCCCCTTTCGTATTTTCTATTATTTGTCTTTTTTTTATAGTCTCAGGCCTTTTATCCTTGAAGGGGTAGGCAGAGGTGTAATGTCACACCCACATTTCACCATGAATTTTTGGTCCCACATAATAGGGGGCGAGCCTATGGCCGTTACCAGGCACATCACCAGACTCCGTGCTGCTACTGAGAATTCGGAAACACCCAGTAACACTTTTGCACGACCCGGGAATCGAACCCGGGACCTCCGATCAGCAGTCCCATACGCTATCCACTGGACCACGGAGGCAGACAGTCGTTCTGTCTCTATGAATGCCATAAATTCAAAAATTACGGAATTGATTTTTCTATGGCACCAATACATAATGTGAATAATCACGAAAGTTTAGATGTACAGTTTGAGTGGGTTGAGCCGGGGACGAGTTCTAGTTGAGTATAAAGAATCTTATACGAATGTATAAACCTGAAGAGTTTTTTTGTTTGTTTGTATGGTTGAACGCGCTAATCTCAGGCAAGACTGGTCCGATTTGAAAAATTCTTTGCGTTAGATAGATCATTTATCTAGGAAGGCTATATGCTATATAACATCACGCTATGAGCCACGGGAGCGGAGCAGTAGGCTTAAATAACGCAGGTGTAACCGCGGGCATCATCTAGTTATCATATATAATTAATAGTTATACTAAGGGAAGTTATTGGTCTTATTTTAATAACCAATCTTAGCTTGTTCTTGTACATGTATATACGTGTTACCTGGCCTGCTAAGCCTAGTATTTATTGACCTTCTCTGATTCAATGCAGATCTAAAGAAATTTTTTGTGTGACAAGCACGATGGTTTGTTCCCAAGATCATCATCATTTCGTATGGCATTCTTTGCGCTGTATCCTATACGTCTATTTTTAGGTTTATAAGCCAGTCTTTGGCCGCTGCAGAGAGCTGGTGCAACTAGGACATACCGCCAGGGAAGCGGTGGAGCGGACAATCATTCACGACGTGGGCTAGAGTTTGGTTGGGCTCTCCGCACTCGCAGGATGGCGACTCTCTGAGCCCCCATTTGTGAAGATGATGATGGATCATCCGTGTCCGGTTCTGAATATATTTAGTTTTACGTACATTGGACGCGGAGCATCAAAACCAGGGGGTTTTGTGTTTGAATCTGCGATCAGCTCTTCAACAAGCACGATAATTTGTTCTGTGTCTGAGTGTAATGTGTATGTAAGTTGGTTTACCGAATATCTGTTCCAATAGAAGCCTCAGCTAAATGAGTTTCTGATTACCCATTTTTGTATTTTTTCTTCACTCCTTTCGTTAATGTAAACAGTTGTGGAAACAGTAAACAATAACAAAAGTCGTATCAAGATTACGATGTATCCAAATGATTTGCGTGCATGTAACTAAAATATCACTTATAATTTCAATTCTCATGACCTGTTATTTTTTTTTGGTATTGATCATCATGATCATCAGCCCTTTATACTGTCCCACTGCTGGGTACGGGTCTCTTCCCATTACATAGATAAGTAGGTATTTCGAGCATTGCACGCGCGCGCTTTTAATTGCGGTTTAAAAAATGTGAAAACTTGATATTTTCTTGGGTTTACGCGAATGTTACACATTGAAATTAAACTACAGTTTACGGATTTTATCGCGTTATATTGTTGTTGCTGACATCTTCATGGAGGACTTCGAGGCGCAAGCCCTGCAGACTGCCACCATCACACCGAGGTTCTACAAGCGGTATGTAGATGACACTTTTACAATTTTACCAACAGATAGTGTTAATGTATTCCTAGACCATCTTAATTCTATTCACAACTAGATAAAATTTACAATGGAATTAGAGGCAAACAATTCTTTAGCTTTCTTAGATGTACTTTTTATCAGGAACAAAATCAACTCTTTGAGCCACA
This sequence comes from Euclidia mi, assembly GCA_944739405.2. Taxonomy (NCBI): domain Eukaryota; kingdom Metazoa; phylum Arthropoda; class Insecta; order Lepidoptera; family Erebidae; genus Euclidia; species Euclidia mi. The sequence goes on along the minus strand of OX123200.2, from coordinate 11,363,500 downwards.
CTGTGTATAGGAAAAAGACACATACAAATAGGTACTTAAACGGTGAATCTCACCACCATCCTAAACAGTTAGCTACTGTAGGCATGTCTTTGTTTCAGAGAGCCCGGGGGATCTGTGACAAGAAACACCTGGACGCCGAGCTTCAACATGTCAAGCAAGTTCTGCAAGACAACAAGCTCCGACCGCCGCGCCAACGTCACAGATCCCCGAAGAACAAGCCAGCCACAGTTGAGAGACAACCTGCTGTCCTCCCATACATCAAAGGCGTGACCGACAAGATTGGCTACATCTTGAAGCGAGCTTCAATCAAAACTTTCTACAAGCCGCCAACGAAGATAAGCCAATTATTACCATCTGTCAAGAGTCAGTTACCCTTACAAGAGGCCGGGGTTTACAAGATAGACTGTGAGTGTGGGCTCTCATACATTGGACAAACCAAGAGAAGCATAGGCATTCGACTAAAGGAACATATAGCTGACATTAAACACAAACGCTCGACGAAGTCTGCTGTGTGTGAACATGTAGAACAAGGAACCAACCATTACCTGCGATTTGATAAACCACAGATACTCGCAAAAGAACACCGCTTTATTCCAAGAATGATACGAGAAGCTATTGAAATTAAAAAACATCATAATTTCAATAGGGAAGATGGTTGGAATGTTCCTCCAGCTTGGGACCCTGTTATCAGGCTAATGAAACCCAAGAAGGACAAAGTCACCAGAAGACATCAAGACACAGCGAGCACATTCTGCGTAGATAGTAACACCAATAGTTGAAAAATGTTCGGGTACTTTGAGATAACTTTTAAATTCAAGACAAAGACAAATACCACCTCAGTCTGCCGTGAACATGAATCCTGTAAAGAATTCGAAACGTCGGCTAGTAATAAAAATGTAGTTTCTAGATCATTCGGTTTAATAACTTAGTAACCAGTGAAACCAATATAACGCGATAAAATCCGTAAACTGTAGTTTAATTTCAATGTGAAAACTTAAAAAAAAAGTCGTGTCCCAGGAATTATTTTTAGTTAGTATTACTTGACATGATGTCCACAACGAGTAGACTTCGGCTTGGTGATGGGTCTTGTGACACCCTGTATATAGTCAAAGAAGAGTGATTTGGCGCCCGGACTTGGAACTCCGGCTTCCTTTTTCTTATGTGTGGGGTTTACTATAGCTTGTAGGTACGTATTTACCATAATTCGAATGCCACGTAAGTTATCTGTCTAACAAAGCTATAATTTAAGCTTCTTAACTTCCACGTCACACAAGCAGGACTTTCAGTGTTAGTAAATTGTACGAATTATCTACGCTATTTTATATATATATAACACGATTACGCCACGAACAATAAATTTACATAAATTTTGACAGTTTATTAAATTTTCCAATGTTGCGCAAAAGCCTTAGCTTAAATGTCAGATATTATCTTTGCCCATATTAAACGGCTTTGCCATGCAGCTAATTCCATTATTGTTTTGAGCGGTTTCAGATTAGCGTTTTATACGCGCGTATAAGTTCGTTTTAGGAAGTGCATATAGGCGCGTATAGGCGCGCCTTTTGGCACACGCGCAACTCGTACGAGCGTTGACGCGCTTCTAAGCTCGTATAACCACGAGCCGTCAGAACCCATGTTCACAATGACAAGACGTCACTGCCATTTCGAGCGAACACGCCCGTTTACGTGTGTCTGGTTTTTTGAAGCGCGTAATGTAGCGCGCGTGTAAGCGCGTATGCTGAAACGACCGTATACGCGCAGAAAAATACGCTAATCTGAAACCGCCCTTAGGATTTTGGCGGCAACCGAGCTTATTACGCGGTTCCGTGACATCTACTAATTAAGTAACACGCATCGCGATAATATAGACACGCACGATATATATTGATCTTTTTCTTTAAGGCTCTAATGCGTCTGTTTTTATCTAACAGGCAGTGTAAAGCGTTTTCATAAATGGTGTTGTAAGGATTTTCTTATGTTGTTGTCAAGGTGTGTGTCGTTGTGCGGAGGCATTAAATATTATGTTGGATACAAAATGGATTTTGTTCACGTAACAAGGATATGTATGAAAGAATATTTTCTTAAAGGTGATACTCCTGTAGTTTCGTGGACCGCACTGCGATATGACAGTAGAAATGGTTGGATGTGCTTGTCCCAATCTCTTTGTTTGCTCTCCACGACCTTCGCCAGATACCTTTCCAGTGATTGGTTAAGCCGTTCAACCATGCCATCTGATTGCGGATGATAAGCCGTGGTCCTGGTTTTATGTGCACCCATTACGCGACAAGTCTCCTTGAACACCTCAGATTCGAAGTTCCGGCCTTGATCGCTGTGGATTTCCAAGGGCACCCCGAACCGACAAAAGACTTCATGCACCAGCTTATCGGCCACTGTGATAGCTTCTTGATTTGGGATTGCAAACACTTCAGGCCACTTCGTGAAGTAATCCATCACAACCAAGAAGTATTTGTTGCCGTCCTGGCTCTCAGGAAATGGTCCAGCGACATCCAATGCTATGCGCTCCCATGTTGCTCCTACATTGTACACCTTCAATGCTCCTCTGCTACGAGTGTGTGGCCCCTTCACAGCCGCACAACTTGTGCATTTGCGGCACCAATCCTCGACGTCATCCCGACAGTGGAGCCAATAAAACCGCTCCCGGATCTTAGTAAGCGTCTTCTTAACTCCCATGTGACCTCCCGAAGCACCATTGTGATAGAGCTACAAGACTTCCGACACCTTAGTTTTAGGCACTACCATTTGCAAATGGCACTGGTTACCGCGAGCGTTTTCCCATTTGCGGCACAGAACTCCATTCCGGACAACCAAGCTTTCTCACTGTGACCAATAACTCTTGGTGATGGGGCTCATTGCTGCGATATCACTCCATTTGGGCCTAGGAGCGTCTGATTTCTTCCATTCAAGAATCGGCTGTATATCCTTGTCATCTTGCTGAGCACTTCGCAAAGCTTCTTTCCATTCGTCGCTCAGATCCGTCTTCAACATCCTCACTAATGCTGCCTGCTTTGCTTCCTGTCGGGTACAGTGCTCGCACTGGTCGGGACACGGCCTACGCGATAAGGCATCTGCGTTACCATGGGACTTGCCACTGCGATGTTGTATTACAAAATCAAACTCTTGCAGTAGTTCAATCCATCTGGCTACTTGTCCTTCTGGGTCCTTAAATTGAAGTAGCCATTTCAGCGCAGCGTGGTCGGTTCGCAGGTGGAATTTATGCCCCAACAAATATTTATTGAAATGCTGCAATGTCTTTACTACAGCCAAAAGTTCCCGCCGGGTGATGCAGTAGTTTCTTTCGGGTTTGGATAAAGCCTTGCTGAAGTATGCTATAACAACTTCTTGATCACCCTTCCTCTGTGAAAGCACGCCGCCAATTCCGGTGTTACTGGCATCTGTGTCAACTATGAATTCATGCTTATTGTCAAGGTATCCTAGAATAGGTGCAGTACACAGATGTTCCTTGAGCTTCTGGAATGCAACGTCACAGCTCTCATTGCAACAGAACTGTACTCTGTCTTCGGTGAGCTTATGAAGAGGTCGAGCAATGTCAGCAAAGTTTTTCACAAACCGTCGATAGTAGGAGCATAATCCAAGGAATGCTCTGACCTGCGTTTTGTTCTCTGGAACTGGCCATTCCTTCACGGCAATAATCTTATCCGGGTCAGTTTGAATACCGTTCTCCGAGACCACATGTCCTAGAAAGTTCACTTGCCGTATGAATAACGCGCATTTCTGTGGGCTCAGCTTCAAATTAGCTCCTCGTATCTTTGACAGCACTTGCTGCAAGTTTCGAAGATGATCCTGGAAGACCAGGCAGGCGTCTCCAATCAGTCCCATTAGCACTCGCTCCATCAGTCTCTCAAAAGTACCGGAGCGTTGCACAATCCAAAGGGCATGACGTTAAATTGCCGCAATCCTTTTCCTGTGGAGAATGCCGTCTTCTCCTTGTCTCGAGGATCTATTTCCACCTGCCAGTAGCCACTTTTTAGGTCTAAGGTAGAAAACCACTTCATCCCCGTCAGCGTATCCAGTGTGTCATCGATCCTTGGCAGCGGGTAGCTGTCCTTCTTCGTGATGTCATTTAATTGGCGGTAGTCTACACAGAAGCGCATGCTGCTATCCTTCTTTTTAACAAGGACAACCGGAGAGCACCACGGGATGGACGAAGGCTCGATTACGAATTCTTTCACCATACCGTCGATCATAGCTTCCACTTCACGTTCCCGTGCCACTAGCACGCGTCTTGGTCGCTGGCGAATCGGTGCTTCACTTCCCGTGTTTATTTTGTGCTGGACTAGTGTTGTCATCCCTATGTCGGCATCACTGGTCGAGAAAATATCGGCGAACCGGTTCAACATCTTCTGAGCCTCGGCCTTCTCTTCCTCCAACAGGGTACTTTCGCAGTCCTCTAAAAGAGTAGACACGTCGAATCGTGCACCTTGAACCTTGGCACTGCTAGGTTGCTCTTGACATCTACGCATCCAAGCCACTCCTTCATAGGTTCCCAATTCCGTCCCTTTCTTAAGCGACACTTCCTTGTCACTTGCATTCAGTGCGCGTACTGATGAAACTTTGGTACCCCTTACCAAGGTTCGTGCAATCTTCTACGAGGCCTCTTTCTCTAGGCCTTCGATTAGTACGCAGCGGTTCCCTCGACCAGAATTCCCTGGTAAACAAACTGGTACAACCGTTTCCGACCGCGGGTGAAGAATGACATTCTTCAGGCAGTACACTTTTCCTGAAGTTGCACCTTCCATGATGACTTCTTCCGAGCCACAATTCAACACTCCCTGGTTAACATCGATCTCGCAGCGATACTTCCGCATGAAGTCTAGGCCCAAGATGCAGTCGTCCACTATATCGGCTAGTATGACTTTGTGACGGTAAACTTTGTTGCCAAGCTTCAGATCCACCTCCATTTCACCTCGGACGGTTATGTGCTGACCGGTAGCTGTTCTCAGATTCACACTTTCATTGTTCCTGAAGCAGCCCCGAAGAACCCGTCTTGCCATATGGAAACCGACGACTGTCCGAGAAGCACCCGTGTCTAATGTCAGCTTGCATGGTGTTCTGTTAATTTCGCCTTCGATGATCAGGCTGATCCCGTCACATGATTGCGAGATCGAGATACTTGGGGATCTTCCATTACCAGCCAGCACCCGCCCCGCAGTCCTGGCTTCTACTCGTTTCCCTGCTCTCGCTGCCTGGCAGGCACATCAGGCGACCCCTTTGGTGGAGACAGGGTGTCACCAGGCTGCCTACGCTTTGGGCAGCTCAAGCGGATATGAACTCTTTCTCCGCAGTTGTAACACTGAGGTGACGACACAACTTCCCTGATGCGGTGACCTCGATCGTCGCGTCGCACTGCTTCCGCCTCCAGAGCGTGTGCTAAAGCGTCCTTGAGGTCCTTGAAGTGCCCAAGCCTCACTGCTGCTCTTACCTCCAGGTCCCGGATCCCATCCGTAAACGCCTGTACAAGGTTGCCGTCAATAAGCGCAGGCGACGACTGGTATGCCTTCCTGACCAGCTTTTCTACCTCCAGAGCCCACTGCTGCAGAGTTACTCCGGTGCGTTGTGTTCTGTCCTTCAGCTGAGCGCGATACACATGTTCAAGGTGCGCGTCACCGTATCTTGCCTCCAGCGCCTCCAGGAGCTTTTCGTAGGTGACGTCTTGCTCGAGTGCCTCCAACACTGTCAAGGCCCGATCACGAAGGCCCAAGGTTAGGGCGGTTAAGGCCTGTTCTTTGGTCCACCCATTCGATCACATCACAGCCTCAAACTGGATCTTATATGTTGACCATGATGACGAGCCATCAAATGGTGGAACCTTAAACCCACGAGGCGAGGGTGCTACAGCCGCTGATGTCACTTCCAGCCCACGCAATTTCTTCTCCACTTCAGCAACACAGGTCTCGTGGTGGTCATGTACACGTTTCTCTATAGAGGCGACGCGAGTCTCCAGCTTGTCGTGTACGAGCATCTCTACGTCGCTGATACGGGCCTCGTGCTGCTGAAGTTCCTCCTTGACCGCCTTCAGGTCCTTCCCTACAGCGGCGCTGAGGTCCTTCATGAGCACCAGCTGTTCCTCCAGACGGCGGGCGTGCTCCTCCTTGTTGCGCTGCAGCTTTTCCTCTAGTCGGCGAGCGTGCTCCTCTTGACGGCGAGCCTGCTCCCGTTGACGGCGGTCCTGCTTCTCTTGACGACGAGACTGCTCCTCCTTGTCACGCTGTAGCTGCTCCTCCAGGCGGCGCGCGTGCTCCTGCATGAACGCCATCAGAGCTGCGATGTCGGGCACCGTCACGGAGTGTGTGGCACTTGCAGGCTCCACTGTAGCCGCGTAGTCGCCTGGTCCACCTGACGATGGAGAAGGAATGTCTCCGAAGCGTCTCTGGTCCAGGTCTTGCTGGCGTTGGTTCCTGGTACGCACTCCTTCAGTTTCTTCCTTCGGCATAACCGGCATAATTTATCCCTTTCTTCTGACACCAATTTGTTACGAGCTAGGGTTCGGCGATAAATTAAAATCACTATGCCACTTAAACTGTACTTTATTTAACACACAACAACACTTATACACACTGAAAACACCACTAAACACTTCCGACTTACTTCCCTTCGCTTGTTGATCGCTTTCTTCTTAGAATTGAACAGTTCAATTCTAAGAAGAAAGCGATCAACAAGCGAGCTTTACTCGCCCGTCCGAGCGGTATTTATACCGGCCGGAACACATAACTAGTCTGTTCGAGACGTTTCACGAAATTTCTGGTAACGTGTAACGTGTTCGAGACTTGCGTAATTGTTCTAGTATTAACAGCAACGCCATATATTAGAGGATAGATGAAACAGCTTTTAACCACCGATACATCTAATCTCTTCTAGTTCTCTCATTCACCGATAGATGGCGTTATTTTCAATTATCGCCATTCGTAAGAGTATTAATTATTGTAATTATGTAAAAAACATACCTAATAAAATAGTATCAATTGATGGTATTAAAACCTGTCGCTCTGTTTCTACCCAGACTTATGTACAAGATTTTTGTAAAAACACTAATACTGACATTATATGTAATTCGGACAACAAACAGTTAAATAATATTGACATTGTACGTAATACTGAGACATTTTTTCGAGACTAAATTAAATATACTTCATCAAAATATCAATGGCCTAATGTCCAAGTCTGACCTGCTCACTGTTGTGCTTGAATCTTTAGAACATAATAAGACGGGTATTGGAGTAATGTGTGTGACAGAGCATAATATGGTTGCATCAGATAGGGAGATGTTAAATATTCCTAATTTTATTCTTGGGACTATTTTTTGTAGAAAAGTTCGTCGTGGTGGTTCATGTATACTGGTTCACAACACATTATCTTTTACTCCAATTAAAGAAATCAGTAACTATTGTATTGAAAACGTTATTGAATGTTCTGGTATTGAACTTTTAGAACATAAACTAATTGTGATATGTATTTATAGACCGCCAAGAAGTAGTGTGGAGGACTATAACATGTTTTTTGTTAATTTTAACTCCTTACTGAGTCGTTATTGTTATGGTAAAAAGAAAATAATACTGTGTGGAGATTTTAATATCAATGTACTACAAAAAAGCTTTGAATGTACTGAATTTAAGCATATTCTTTGCTCTCACAACTTAAAATTAGCCTTTCAGCGACCCACCAGACTAATAAGTGGTACATGTATTGATAATTTTTTGTATAACACACGTCAGTGTTCACAGGATATCATAGAGTTTGCAATATCGGATCACACAGCCCAATTGTTCACAGTACCAGTAAACTATATTAACACATTAAAATACTGGTATGTTGAAAAACGAGATTACAGCACTGAAAATATTCAAAAATTTAAAGAATGTATAAATTCTCTTAGTTTTAGCGACGTCTTCAATTGTAATAGTCCATGTACGGCATTTAGTGAGTTTTACGATATTTTTCGACTGTTTTATAATTTATGCTTTCCAGTCCTATTAGTAAAAAGATATGTTAAAACACGACCAAAGTGGCTAACTAGAGGTATAAAGGTATGTTGTAGGCGAAGGCGTCAACTCTTATGGCAATATCGCAAAAACCGTACCGAACGCAATAAAAGTAATTTTCTGGAATTGTCATCTAGACTTAATAAAATAATAAAACTCACACAGAAGTCTCAAAATGATAATTTTATAAACAATGCACATAATAAAAGTAAAGCTACCTGGGCTGTTATAAACAAAAGTAAATATAATGTTCCCAAGGAATTTACTATGGACCATATTAGGATTAATTACTCTACTATCACTGACCCTGTTGAAATTGCGAATTCATTTAATGACTACTTTATAAACCAAGTGAATATCTCCCAACAATCAAGGCCCAGTCTTGGTATTAATCAAACATTAGGGTCCTTGTTTATGCCACCAACTGTTCCTGATGACATTAATAGAATAATTTTAAACCTAAAACCCACAAATAGTACGGGTTATGACGACGTATCCACTGCAATATTGAAACATGTCTCTACTAAACTGTCCAACGTACTGAGTTATTTAATTAATTTGTGTATTTCATATGGTGTATTTCCTGATGAATTAAAAGTAACCATTATAAAACCGCTCTTTAAGAAAGGTAATAGAAATGATTTAAGTTGTTACAGACCAATAGCATTGGTTCCGGTGATATCCAAGATATTTGAGAAAGTTATCCATGAAGCCCTATATAATTATTTTGAAACCAATGGTTTACTTGCAGAAGAACAGGTTGGGTTTCGGAAAAATAAAAACATTAATGTTGCAATTTATAATTTTCTCAGTGCAGTTATGACTGCAATTGATAAAAAAAGGTACGCCACTGCAATCTATATGGATTTAACTAAGGCTTTTGACTATGTTGATCACTTAACCTTGCTGAACAAACTATATGCCTACGGAGTGCGAGGCAACATATTTGAATTAATAAAATCTTATTTAAGTGACAGAATACAGACAACACGCATTTCTGAAATCTGTCAAAGTAATAAAATGTTAGTTAACTATTCATCTGAACCGAGGAAAGTTGTTTTTGGTGTTCCTCAAGGAAGTGTATTGGGGCCTCTTTTATTTATTATTTATATTAATGATCTACCTAAAGTAATTAACCACAAGACTATACTTTTTGCAGATGACAGTACCATTATATTTACTGGTGATAATAAACAACAAATTGAACATGACATGAATACTACTTTAAATAAAACAATTAAATGGCTAGAAATGAATAATTTGAAAGTAAATTTAAATAAAACTAACATAATGACATTCCGTAATAGAATAAATAAATTAACTAACTTAGATATAAGATATGACAATAATCAAATAGGACAAGTACGCCATACAGTTTTTTTAGGACTAAATATAGATGATAGTCTGGATTGGAAGTCTCATGTAGAATCCCTGTGTTCCAAAATAAATAAACACTGCTATGCTCTTAGAGTACTGTCGAAAACAGCCAGTAAACACACTATCATAACTGCATACCACGGCTATGTGTCGTCAATCCTTAATTATGGTATCATATTCTGGGGAAACTCCACTGATTCTGAAAGAGTTTTTGTGTCACAGAAGAAATGTATCAGGATTATTTGTAATATAAAGCTCCCAGAAAGTTGTAAACCTCATTTCCTAGCATTAAAGATTTTGACTGTTCCTTGTTTATATATATTAGAGATAGTGTTATTTGTAAGGAATAATATGCATTTTTTTAATAAACTGAGGAGTAAAAGACATCATATTAAAATATCCTGTCCACCGAACACCACAGCCTATTTAAATAAAAGTATATTGTGCATGGCTTCAAAAATTTATAACCACCTACCAAAATGTATACTGGAAATTACAAGTACCAGCGTTTTTAAGAGTAGAGTAAGGTGCCTTCTTTTAAAAAAAGTGTATTATTCTGTTGACGAATATCTTAAAGATAAATATCTTACATGAAATATTATATTATTTGATAATTTATTAATGTGAATTGTAATTTATATAACTTATTAGTTCTATTTAATTTGATTTTTAAGCTGCAATAATTTATTTTAGTTTAATGTTGACATTCCTGCACATATACTTTTTCTTTTTTTGCATGCCGTGAGGCAAAATATAGTGTTTCTATATACATATGTACCTACCATCTCTTTGTACCTATATTTGGCGAAATAAAGCATTTGAATTTGAATTTGAATTAAGTCGAAGCATAGGTAGGCTTGCCGCAATGAAGACCGACGATCTTGTTGAATAACGGGCAGCGGATGGAAGCGGGTGGCTCACGATCGGCGGCGCTATGTGGGGAACCTTGCTTATATCCAGCAGCAGTGGACGTCTTTCGGCTGATATGATGATAGTGAAGTGAAGCTTATATTCTGGAGTCGAATAAAACCTTAGATGATTTCGATTGTAAAATAAACGTTGCCGCATCATATTGTCTGACCAGCTCAAAGTAATATCGCTCTTCGTAATTTGAATATTCAATCACGGAACAAATTATTCGCTATTAGTATTAATTTAATGAATACCATCGGCTTTCGAAAGTGAAATCATTCGGATTATTCCGTACCAATGGCGCATTGCTAATGACGGCCTGAATACAAATTAAAATTAATAATTAGGTCAAAGAACAACTAGCGATGAAGTTTGAACAAAAAACATGAACAGGAACGAACCGAAGCAAAGTCTTATGTACCGGTTAATTAAAACTAGCCTGCGCTTGTTCGACTCCGTTCATTCTCTGACGAACCTGTGCAAATGCACTCCCAACACTCCATAATAACCTTTATGTGCACGTAATAAGGTTACCTTAACTTCCTTGATAAGTTTGTGCTCATTGTTCACTGTGTTAAACGAATTTGAACTTTATGCCGTTGTGTTAAAAAAGCACAATGGAGCGAAGTTGGCAAGTTTATTTGTCGTACGCTCGTTCCGTTGTGCTACGCGTCCGCACGGAACACTGTGTCATGCGGAAAGTTGAAATTGAAAACAAAACTTATTGTGATTTTATTGTGAATTTTTAGTTATGAATATATTAGTGGGTTTTTAGGGTTCTCCATTTCAAAGGATAAACGCTTGCGATGCAACTTCTCACTTGTTATGGTACTTGCTAATATAGTCGGCATCAAACTGGTATTAAATATTATCAATGAAGGACAAAGCTGACGATAGTTGTCGATTACGCAGCTATACAACATCTCAGCTCTAAACAAATAAAACTGAAAAAATATCACGCTTCTTTCATCGATAATCATGAAAAAAGGCAACCTGAGAACCAGAGATACGCAGATGAAATGGCAATATCAGTGATGACGCAACTCGGCAAAATACGAAATGGTTGAAAAATCTCGAACATCTGAAATGCACATCTTCTACACGTTTTATTCATTTTTAACAATGGAGTTGAAACGACATAGCTGCTGATACCAATGATGTTACAAAAGTAAAAAGAAGTAGATATGTTATAGGCGTACCAAAAGCAGGACGGTAAACATAAGCCAGTTGGTAAGTCTGACATATGCGTGTGTGACGTAGCGAGCCGGCGTCAAAGTGAAACTGACACATCTTGACAGCCGAAAATAAAATAAAATATGAAGTTATCGATGTGTGCGTTAGTGTAACGTTTCTACGGATTGATTAATACGTAGGTAACGTATCTACCTTCTTCTTGTAACATCATTTACTGATACACAGAGAATTACTTCATCATCTTCTTATTAGAAAACAACGCCATCAAAGGTAGTGCTCAAAGCGTTTATTTTCTTGCCGTTTGCAAAAGATTGGCAAAGTAAAGGAACCTTGGCGAGGTCACCACTTGGATGGGTGATCGATTTTTGTGGCACTAATATCAGATTGTTAATTTGCCTCGGCAGCATGGAACGCCGTAGGTCCCAGTACTTGCCGCCGGAAAAGAATCGTTAGGCCATCTCGGAGGCTTTCTGGCATCCTAAAACCGCTGACAAAAGGGGTCTAGTCTCTATTATACTGTTACTATCTGATACTGCTTTTGTAAATGCATGGCAATTGTTCACGTCGTCCGACTAACAGCAAGCTGATCAAACCCGGACTAGACATTTGAGGTGGTCCCACACGCACACAATAAAGAAAAAAGATTGCCTCCAAAGAATTCCTTAGTCTAACGGAGATGTTATGTTTCTACTACTTACAGTCAGTGACAGTAACTTTCGCCCGGAACCCCGCGTAGTGCCTGGAGTGGTCTGCCCTGAAGCGCAACCTCAGCACATTCCCCTTGGACTGGTACCGGAGCAGCTTCAGCTTGTCACTCCAGTCGCCGCACAGTCGCCGGGCCCTCGTCGCGTGAATGTCTCTTAGCCAGCCCGCGCTGATCGCGTCTGATTCAGGCAGCTGGGTCTCGGTTTGTTCCCATACCTGGGGAGGAAGAATTTTGTGGAGATCAGTTGAGTAGGACACTTTAAGTAATTGTTGGGACGTAACCTACTGCATATCTTTGGTTTATAGAATTAGTACAAAACTGTACAACATTCATACCACACATTATTTGCATAGTTTTGTCATTCTTCAGAAACTATAAAAGCGCTATCAAAAGTTAATTTCTTTTGCAACATAATATTAATACAGTTTAAAACTAAAAATCCTCTCAGGAAATATTTTGCAAACACATAATTTCATCAATATTTGCAGGCATACGATTTCAAGCAATTGAACGGTAAATCGAGTAATATCAAAAGGCTTTTTTGAGAAACGGTTAAAATAAACTATTTTTTATTACAAATAAAAAATGGCCTCCATGCCATGATGCTAAACAGGCAGTGGAGTCCCATAGTGTTGGCTATCATCCCAATAACCTAACGGTAGGTTGGCCCTTACCTTGACAGCCTAGAGCTTATTCCCACCCTGCTTAAAAGACCAAGCATCGAAAGAGAAAGACAACACGTATGTTCTATTGAGTTTCATATCTTAGTGGTACGGCAAAGATATAAGTTTCCGAATCGTTTCTTGGGCGACGGTATCCGGTATATCTAAAATAATTATAATATGGTTCCTTACCTCATTGTCAGCTGTATAGGAGTCATGGTGTTCTTGCAGCAGCCACTCTTTCGCGTGTTCACTGTCGTTCTCAACTCCTGCCTCCATGATCTCCAAGTAGTCGTAACTGCAACTGTAACAAAAGAACAAATTGTCATTACATCTGTGGTCCCACGAGTTGTAGGTTGCTGGTTTGTGCTTAAAGAGTTTATATATTATAGAACAGATTCTTAGCTCAGCAGTGCCAACAAGCGCACCGTGCGAGCTTCGATAAGCCTTGAAACAATGTGATGATTGAGTCACTTTTTAGATCTTTAGGGTGTGCCCGATAGCACAGCCCAAGTTATGGCTCTGCATGCGATAGAAGTACTGAGATCAAAAGGGCCCAAAACCCAGACATGACACAGTATTGAGTTAGGTACTATTCTGCCACTCTATCCTTTATATCTCTATGATCAGGAGTGAAGATAGGAGGTCTTTACAGAAATAATTATGCTAAGGCTATTTACGTATAGTTTACGCCGCGATTTAATTTATCTCGACGGGTTGAGATAATAATAACATCTTACTAGAGTATATTATACTCTTGGCTACAGTCGTATAGCTTCAAGGCTTGATTCTTGGGGTTCTGCCTCATAGGTCGGCACGAGGCATCGTTTGGCCAAGCTTGTATCTGCCTGAATATCACTGCACACCTACTTGAACTTCCCTAGGGTTTAGAATACATGTTCGTGAAATCTGAAGCTTGCCGCACAAAATCAAAAAACGGTACTTTAATTTTTGTTGCTAAAATATATGTCTTTATGGTTCGCATGGCATTAATACAGCGAAATATGGAAAAACATGTGTATCACGGACATTAATTCTTAAAGGAATGGTCCTACAAGAATTAATGTCCGTGATCTATGGAAGATTAAACGATAATCATATTAAGCTAGACGTAATATTTATTTGACACAAACAGGCATAGGGTAACGGGAAATGGAACGCCTAAAAAAAGATTGCGTTGAAAGGTCGTCTGCAAAATTTGTCTGACCCGATTTTGTGGCCCAAGTTAATTTTTACCGACACAACAGTACCGGCATCTGAAAACCCTATCATATACGTAATATTCCTTCGCGAAATGTATCGAAAATATGATTGAATTGAAATAATAAGCCCTCTGTGAACGTACGTAAAAGCAACCTTTCCAAATAGAAATTTGGTTGAATAACATGGGCCTAATTTATATAAATAACTTGGTTGAATACACGATACTTTAATACCCGAAATGACTACAAATGTTATTTAATTATAAAGATTGGGATGGCTCTTGAAAAAGTATATTTATTTGACGAATATTTCGCTAAATGAATTTAGCATTTTAGACGTTTTAAAACGTCGTTTCTCATTATAAATTAATTTGAAGATTAAAGAGATGAAATCCTTTTACGTTTCGATAAATAATGAAATAAATTTTAATTTAAATTGTTAGCTGTTCCCTGCGGTTATGTCTGCCAAACATAAATATTTCGATTACAGCTCAACTACTTGCATTATATTCAAACAAATTGTTACTGTTACCAGTGTAAATTCTATTTATGGTGGAATAAATATCGAATTTTATCAAGGTCCATAATTATGCTAATCATATGAGGGTTCTGGTTATCTAATATTCCTAGCATGATCGCCCTTATCCTGATTACAGCCATTTTCTTTAAGGACAATGGTAGCAGCACTTATCGAAGGAATACTTAAAAAAGTAGGTCTTTAAGGGCATTTTTTCCTGTTTCGTATATTTGTACCCCGTGCGTAACGCGCTAGTCCCTTTTCAGGGCTGCTAGACACAGACTTCTTGTAGATTATTTGCCAATAATAATGACAAAAATAATTTAAAATCTATCAGTATTTCCGTCTCTACGAATCTGAATCCGGAGATAAATTTCACACATTTTGACTTAATTAAATAATGAATCTTGTAAACATAAAATCGTTTCATTATTGTGCACAAGAGACTAAAATTTGGCATGTAATATGTTCCTTGAGAACTGTTGGGGAGCACTAAGAAGGGATTCCCCAGAATGCCCACGGCATCGGGAAGACACGGTTAAATAAAAAATGTGTGGGAGTAGCTCCGAACATAGAGTATGTTGTATGGTTTTAATATAAACACGAAGTATTAAATACCTTCTAAACACAATTCACAAACGGAGTCTTAAAAGTTTCAAGAATGGTTTCTCAGGGTTGTAGTAACCAAGTGCCGGGTTCAGCATATGCCAGGCCGATAGAGTTTTGAGCAGGGTGTAAACCGTCGCGAATAGAAAGTCTCCTAGCTGAGTCTGTCCTTTTCCTATGAAGTTGATTTGCCGTACCAAAGAAGAACAAATATATCAGCCAGCCATTACATTTTAAGGTTAACTATCATAAAATCAATCAGTCTGTAGGATTGTATCGTCATGGGAAATCAAACTGAAATCATTTAACGAGACTAGCCAAGCGAACCGTGCTTTCGTTTCAATTTATTTTAGATGTATTTCTATAAAACATATTTTGAAAGCCCTGTGGCGATAGATAAAGTTTCTTTTCGAGAGATATCTAAAATGAATTTCTAGCTTCTATTAGATTTACATTTGACAATATGAAACGCATTATTTATCATTAGCACTGTATATGAAAGCAGGCACTCTTCTCCGCATTCTTCTTACTTTGTAAAAGTTAAGGCCATAGTTCACCGTGCTCGCTTAATACAGGTTAATACCTAAGATGTCTTTCGAGAAAATTATGGAGAATCCTCAGACAAGTTGTCTTACGATGTTTTCCTTCTTCGCTTAGCAAGATTATAATATTGCACAAGCATTTTAATATGCACTACACTTTTAATACAAATTCGTAAAGTCACTGGTACACGTAGGTTTGAACTCGAGATTTTCTGCATAGCAGTCTGTTTACCTTTCCACTGCACTTTCGTGGCGATGTTGGACGACCGGTTGGCGATTGACGACCGATTGGCGATTGACGACTGGTTGGCGATTGACGACCGGTTGGCGATTGACGACCGGTTGGCGAAGCGGGAGTGTAAGCGACTGCTACGCCGAAGGTCGCGGGTTCGATTACCGCTCAAGTCAAACATTTGTGTGCGTGTTGTCTTGGTCTGGGTGTTTCTATGTATAATATATATAATATGTATGTATTTATTTTATAATATATATAATAATATATATGTGTTGTGTAAATGTTTTAGAATATTATTATCGTGAATAAAAAAAAAACAACGGTCCACTAACAACTGGTTAATGTATTCTATTATAGCAGCAAAAATTTGTTGCTGAAGGAATCTTCCCGACTTATATATCTCTGTGTATACTTAGAAGAGCGCCGCACGAAACAGTGGTTTTCAAAGATTACGTTTAAATTGTGTAAAGTAAAGGACGTGTAGGTCCTCCAAAATTTTCTACACTCACGTATACCTTCTTATTTACTTTAAAAAATGGTATTGAAAAGGTATCGCTCTTGAATAGACCTCTTAACGGATTAAGATATTTGGCAAGAAGGTATTGTAAAAGTTGTTATCGATGACTTATTTAATTACCTTTACCATGTGACAGCGAGCAGACAGATCGCCTGAAAAGTGTTTACCGCCGTCATTGCAGTATTTACAAACATATAATAATAGTCACAAAAACCATCCGGATTTGAAGCGGAAGTGCATCAAAACAAAGTGTTGTCTCGTGTGGGGATCGAACTCACGTCACTCATCGTAATGCTAAACAGCGAAGCGATAACTTAAACCATTACGGCACCGATGTATTTAAATCAATTATGAACGCTTTACCAAGCAGACAGCACGTCAATCAGTCGCATACGTAATCAGATCAAAACCATCCCACATATTTCATACATGAAATCACGACACGGTTTTCCTTTTAGATATCCATAAAAGTTAAATTTTGATTATAAGTCAGTATATTATAGTACCTACTAGCTGAGCGCGCGGTTACACCCGCGTTATTCTACTGTCTCTATCTATGTGTCTCTATCTGCTACTCCTCAGCACCCGTGGTTCATAGCGTGATGTTATATAGACGATAGCCTTCCTCAAAAATTGGAACACCTCAACACTAAAAGTATTCAAATAGAATCCGTAGCATACAAACTGTTCAGCTTTACCTATTATATTCTCAATCAGCCTATCGCAGTCCACTGCTGGACATAGGCCTCTCCCAACACACGCCACAGTACACGGTCCTCAGCTTTCCGCATCAAGCCATCCATTATTTTATGTATTAGTAATAGATAATACATATGATGGTAGCCATTACGAGAAGTCAAAATGTCGGTGTTATGATGAGTTTTTCCAGTGCTATTTCACTTACGTAACTGTCTGTTTGATAAAAATAACAATTAGTAGACGAATTCTTTACAAGGTCAACTTTGTCTTATTTCTGGAGATTTATGGCAAAAGCTTGGTTTAGATTTATTATGGCTTTGAAAGTTGTTATTTTATATTTTATAACAGAACTATCGTTAGGAGAGTTTTGTTTTGTGTTGGTAAAGATGAATATTTTATTTTATCCGATTATTTCTAAGCGTTTTCGTTTGTGTCCTTGAAGATTTGTTTTTATTCATCATCATTGTGGACCTAACATCGTATATTAAAATATAGCTTTGTAATCTATTTTTCTTTAAAGAGTCATATTTATAGGCTTTAATACTTAACCCATTAAAATACTTCCGTTTAAACTTGTGATTAACAAAGTCGTTTAAGTAGGTTTACACTTTAGTATCTAGAATAGATATTCATCCCCCCCGTGGGATCTCCACCTTGTCGTGGTGGGGGGGCTCAGTAACCGTGGGTTAGAAGCCACCCACGGTGAAGCTAAGCGGGATCCCGGGAGGGGACGCTCCACGTGGGCTTGGTAGAGGCCTGCGTAGGATGCGTCCCATGGTGCGGGTGCGGGGGACAGTTCTGTCTGTCCCTCGCAGTCGGGTGCGGTCGCGGGAGGAGAGGCGCGTGGGTGTTGCGTTGCCCCGCGCCCTATCTCCCGCGACCAAATGGGGGCGCACCATCGTTGCGTCGCGGTGGGGCCGCAGAGGAAGAGGAGATGCGGTGTTGCGTTGCCGTCCTCCCTATCCTCTGCGGCCGCTGGGTGTTTTGGCGGCGGAGCCCAACACCTTCATCCGCCGCCAAGGGGGTTTCGTTCAGGGCCCGCCTGACCATCTGGCGGGCCAATACCCGTCGGGGGGTAGCGAGGAATGCTTTGGTGAAACCCTACCCTCCGACACATGGGTACATGAGGAGCACGGGTTGGTTTTTAGTCAGTAAGAGTCTGACAGTCCCCTTCGTCTTTCCCCCCCGGGGCGGAGGGACTCCATGAGGATTTTCCAACCCGAAACCAAAAAAAAAAAAAAAAAAAAAAGAATAGATATTCATAGATATTTATATTAACTTTGTTTTATAATACCTAGGCAGGTAGTGAGCAAGTAAATAATTGTTTAAAATAGTTTACAGTATACAGTAGACATACTTTTTCAACTCATTCTCTGGATTGGTAGATTGAAAATAGAACGATCTCTTAGTTTAAATAAGCATTATAAGTATAATATGTCTGTTAACTGACTATTGTAAACGAAACACATACATCGCGGAAACATTGACTAACATTCTGTTTCCAAACCATTACCTACTAGGTACCGTGCTAGTAAGAAATCCTTGAAAGAAAAAGAAATGAAATTGACTGGGGAAAAGGACACATAAAGCACTATCGGCAGTAACCAAGTCAAATAAAAATATAAGATCTCTCAAAACGTTTAGATACATACGTGTATTAGGTTACTTGAATGGCAGACTCTCTGACTGACAATTAAGCCGAGGATCAAACCTCAGTCTGTTAAAGTGTAAGAGAACAGCCACTTCTGTGGAGCACTTTCAGCTTAATTGGAGAGGCTAACACCTACTCTGCAAGAGACTAATCGACCGCCACTATTTTGTAATAACGTGAGGGCTCTTCACGACTTAAGAATGAGTGACGTAGTTTTCAAGTTGTAGGAAATAAAGATTTATTTCATTCTAATACTAGAATCGAGTATTAGAATCTATACATATAAATATAATAGAAGTCGGGCAAAATTGTTACTGGGTTGTTCCGAATTCTCAGTAGCAGCACGGAGTCTGGTGATGTGCCCGGTAACGGCTCGCCCCCTATTACGTGGGACCTAAAAATTCATGGCGAAATGTGGGTGTAATATTACACCTCTGCCTACCCCATTCGGGGATACAGGCGTGAGCCTATAAAAAAATAGATGTTCCACACGTTTTCCCCGCGTTATTTTCGGTATCCTGACAACAGCACCACTTACTGGGTTAGATTAGGTACAGCCTATAAATGGGGGCGCACCATCGTTGCGTCGCGGTGGGGCCGCAGAGGAAGAGGAGATGCGCTGTTGCCAGGTTGCCGTCCTCTCTATCCTCTGCGGCCGCTGGGTGTTTTGGCGGCGGAGCCCAACACCTTCATCCGCCGCCAAAGGGGTTTTGTTCGGGGCCCGCCTGACTATCTGGCGGGCCAATACCCGACGGGGGGTAGCGAGGAAGGCTTCGGTGATATCCTACCCTCCGACTCATGGGTACATGAGGAACATGGGTTGAGTTTTAGTCAGTAAGAGTCTGACGGTCCCCTTCGCCATTCCCCCAGGGCGGACGGACTCCATGAGGATTTTCCAACCCGACACCAAAAAAAAAACAAAAGGTTCAGCGAATAGTAACATAATAACAATTAATTACTTTATCGTATATAACTAATTTATGTTTATTCCATCTTGTAGCTCGTATCCATAGCTTTGATAACGTAAGTAAAATGCAGCAATGGTTTAAATATATGGAATTAATATAAGCCTTGGTAAAATATGTGTCATTTTCAGGCGACTTTGAACAAACGGGTGTAAAACATTGAGACGTACCTACTGGAAACGCTTCGGGAACATCCGTTATTTAAACTAACATTCACTCATTTAAACATTCGTCCGCCGGGCTGTCAACTAATTAGTATTTAAAATCAATGCTTGAGCTAATTGCCAAACCAATCACAAATTAAAATATTTTCTTTTGACACTCTCATTTAGCCGATATTTACAGCTAAAAACTCGCGGTATAGATTACAATCTGTTTCCTGTGACGTGCCCTGTCAAACACAAAAAGGTTTTGCAGCCGAAACCTCGCAGTGCAAACAGCAATTTTGTAAATATTTATTATAATTACGAACCAATCTGTTCGGCGCTCGGGAAAATCGATATGTAGTTGACCGCAAATTTGTAGTATCATAATATCGGATAGCTTGTTTATAATTCTATTTTTCTGTGCCCTTCTGGAATGAGATGGAAAGGACGAAGGTCAGGTAGGCTGCTTTGTAATGCTTTCAAAGGTGTATAGTGGAACTTTCTCGACGATATTTGGGGGTACTTTTAAACGTAATTTATATCTAATACTAATATATAAAGCTTAAGAGTTTGTTTGTTTGGTTGAACACGCTAATCTCTGGAACTACTGGATCGATTTGAGAAATTCTTTCAGTGTTAGATAGCCCATTTATTGAGAAAGGCTATAAGCTATATAACATCACGCTATGAGCTACGGAAGCGGAGTAGTGGCCTTAAATAGCGCGGGTGTAACCGCGGGCTCATCTAGTACATATATATAGATTGTGTAACCCGTAATGGGTAACGTGCTTTTATAAAGTTCCCCAGTTTTTAGTTTGACTAAATCAGCTAATCAGCAGTAACTGTTTTTCTCCCAATTCTAGGCATCTATGTTGCACTTCTTCATGTGCCTTTTCTGAATGTCGTTGAAGTTCGCGGTAATTATCTACTATCTAACCAATGGACACAAATAACATCCAAACCTATATTTACAATTTGTGAATCAAACAGTGTATCGCATTCGTCTATATCTATACACATAAATAAAATTGAAGTGTCTGTTTGTAATATTAAAATAACCGCTTTTTACTAAATGCATATGGATGTATACACGGTACATATGCCAAAATATATTTTTTTTTAATTTTTTGTCTGTCTGTCTGTACGTATGTCTGTCTGTTTGTTCTTACTTATCTCTGGGACGGCTGGACCGATTCTGACAGGACTTTCACTGGCGAATAGCTGATGTACCAAGGAGTAACATAGGCTATAAATTAAACGGGTAAGCGATGTAGTTCCCTCACGACGCGGGAAACAGCTAGTATAGGATATAATTCTACAGAGTAATGCGTGATATTATACCGAATCAATAAGATTATGCCTAACTAAATATTACCTTTACCAGCCACCAATATGGCTGAGCTATTAATTATGTACATATGTATAATTAACTCTCCAATGAAAGGTTTTGTGTAACTGCTACGCATATTTCCATAAAGGTAACTAATATAATGGACAAATGTATGTAGAAATTTACTATTAATGAGGCTGAATGGAAATTTCGATAGCAACGGCTCGCTTGGAATCAATTAGCGCAAATTCATGACTAATAATTCTATTTTAACGTATAAGATTGGTTTTCCGAGGGCAAGGCATTTATATAGGGCAATTTCGCCCAAGAATAATTGCTGTATTGCGGAGGCTTTGACTCATCGCGATATTGCGAGCGATGTGTTTTCCTTCTCATGATCTATGTCAGTTGGCTTATTTAAGGTTTTATTATTTAGAGATACTACTGCCATAGTAAACCAAGTATACCTAATGATAAGCAAAAACTTTGTAGCATTTTTACAAAAAATACGCGTACGGAGCCACGGAAGAGAAAATACACTGGAAATGGTAAGTAGGCGTGGCACGCGTGTCACAATTAAGCGTTGTAACGCTTAACTGGCCCCAGTCAGGTTCTTACATCGCGTCGAGTTGCTCGTTTCTTGACACATTCACATTTCTCTAGCTATGCCGTTTTGTGCCGTTTTGGAGTGCAAAAATGATAGTAGGAGAAAAAACCTTAAAAATGGAGGTGTTTCGTACCATCAATAAGTGCAATTTTCATTGTTTTCAATAAAAGTCTTAATTTGTTTCAATTAACTAATATTTAAGGCTCGACCGAGATGGGTTTTTTGTTCTCGGCCGAGACCGAGACCGAGACCGAGAATAAAATAATATCTCGGCCGAGACCGAGAGCCGAGACCGAGAAACGATAAAGCGTGGAAAAAAACATTTAAATGCTGTTATATTTTTAATACAGTACTAACTTTTTTACAAAATTAACCGTTTTAGTAATCAAAGTTAAATAACATGTTATATTATAACATAAAAAAGCATTTTTTCGGCATTTTCGCCCTTCAAAGAGTGTCGCCTCTCGTCATACAATTGTCCAGCTTTACAAGTATCAACAATAAGTACCTAATCACAGCAAGTAGCAACACAACACTTCGCCCGTATTAATATTGTTAACATAAACAATTACAAATATGGTACTCGCAGAACGAAGACGGCCGGCCGCAGTTCACCAGCCGGGACTTCAACCAATCACAATTCAGCTCTCTCACGACTTATTACACCAATCGACATCGCGCTGCGGCGCGTGGCCGCGCGCGGTAAAATTTAAATGCCGATCCAAACAAAGTTACAATCTCGGTCATAACCGAGAATCTCGGCTATAATTAGCCGAGAACGGAGACAAATTTCTCGGTTGGATTTGTAGCCGAGAATGCCGAGACCGAGAACGAGAACGAGATCTCGGTCGAGCCTTACTAATATTTAATAGAACGGTTAGTAAAAATGAACCTTATACAACGAAGATAAAGTTTATTTTGGCTTGATTCTATTCAATAGAACATTTTCGAAAATTCCGCGCTACTCATTTAGTGATGTAGCCAAGTCAAATATTAAATTTATCGATTGATATCGAAACACGGAAATAAATAATGTACGAAATGTTTATTTTAATTAATTGTTTATTTGGGTGGGTTTTTCTATGTATAATATTATATTTATGTAGGTACGTATAAAATATAGTATAATAATATATGTATGTTTATCCATTGTCTAGTACCCATAGTACACATATACTCTGCTTAGATGGTGTTGTGTGTATGTAGTAGCATATGTTATTATTATATATTTTATTTAGTATAACATTAAAATCCAAGTATAAGGTCGGCTTTATTCATTCACGTAATTTATTATAAGAGGTATATTAGATTGAATCTAATAGATACTTTGTTGCAAAAATATTATCAATGTTTCGAATAGCAACGTAATTATTATAATTTATCAATTTAGTCAAGATCACTTAGCTAACAATACCCCAACTGCCAGACAACTTACATCTTCCTATAAAAAATATTAATCCATGTGCATTTAAAAGATACTAAGAGGCAACTGTATTGCGTTAGAAGAAATATCAATATTAAACTGTTCATCAGCTGTTGAAAGGATAAATAGAAGTAGTATAGTTCAACATTTGTCACAATACGAAGTAATTGAGGGCGATTCAGAAATTGAAGAACTAGGAGGGCACTTTTTTGATTTTAGTAATCAAGCAATAGGCCATATTGCTGGTAACATTGCCCGGATATTAATAAAAAAATAACTGTGATGTCTGTGCTGATGCATTAGTGACACATTATCTTCAACCGTCCACAAATTCATTATTGCAAAAGGTGGTTTGTTGTATCCGTCACCAGATGTCGTAAAAATATGCCAAACAGCGGAATCACTTTAAAAAAAAACGTTGGCATAATAGCTTTTCGTAAAGAAGTGGCGATAACACAAATAATGCGACAGTTCATAGGAACTCTTTTATTTAACGACATTGCCTCCCATCAAATTGGCGAACTTCCTGCGGCCAATCACGTTACCGATTTGATGAAGGCAATAGTTGAAAAGTTGTAACTGTTCGCATACACCATTTATTAAAGTTAAAAATAAGACTTTCCAGACGCCAATTCCTTAACAAATATATTTTTTAATATTTATTGCACTTTTATTTAATTTTATAACTACTTGTCTGTCGGTCTTTGTGTCTTAATGATTGTTTAAAATGTACAACTGTTTGTGTGCCAAATAAAAAATATACTTCCGACAAGTCTTATTTTTTGCACATTATATTGAACAAAATATCGCATCATCTATCGATATCGATAAAGTAAGCCAATATGCTACGTGGTACGGCCCTAACCGAGTAGAAGCAGAAACCGACCGATCATGCAAATGTCAACCATATGCTTTATGCAATTAAGATTATAATTGCTACAACTGAGAATACCGCCATCTATGGTTGAGTAGCGGAATTGACTCGTAAATCGAATCTAGTATGACATGAGTATGACTATAGATCCTAAATACGTTCTACTGCTAAAGCAAAATAAATCTTATTTGTAGATTAGTAGGGTTTAATTCCAAATCTGTGAAGTAGGCTAGTTTTGAATAAATTTAAACTACGAATCAAACGCATTGTTTCTTTGTAGTGCAATATATGATTATCGGTTTACTTGTGTGAGTTTGGCGACAGCGGTTCCTACAGTAATTTGGGTGCATACCATTTCTAATGTTTTTTATGTTCTGAGTACGGAGCGCAATAAAATTTAGCACAGTTAATGTTTATGGACAAAGAGAGCTGAAAGCCAATATTTCAATTTAATTTTGAAATAGATATATGCAAAGTGGCTCGCAGCGGCTGGACACGAAAAGCCGAGAATAGGGCTCAGTGGCGCGCCATTGGAGAGGCCTATAACCAGCAGTCTGATGATGATGGTGATGATGAATGCAATAGAAATAATATTAAGCACATTCAAATGATATAAAACGTAAGTAGAATACGTTTAAACTGCCAATGTGAACCACAATGATTTCATGTCACTATAGAAGGAAAAGAAAATTATCTATGCTGCGAATAAAATAGTACTTATAATAATGTTACTACTAGTATGTAAAACAATCTAAGGTTTGCTATTAATTGTATGTAAAACAATTAATAGCGAGCCTTAGATAATAGTTTAAAAATTGAGTAACTTTTGTTACCCGCTGGGAACGAATCAGCAAGCGTCAGATACTGATGGAATATAAAATAGTTATAGATAGAAAAGTCTTATCCAGTACGACAACCATACATTTTGTTTGTCTCCGTGCTGACACATTGTGAGATTGCGAGCGATGTGCCACTTTAGGCCAATGTCAGCCATTTTACCTATACTACGTAATTGTTTAAAGGTCAGTTGAGTTTTCTTAGGTGTATTTAAACGATGTATTTATTTTGATTAAGATACCATCTTAATTAAAATAAATACATCTTGTTTTATGACTTTTGAACATGCTGTTATGATGCACGACTTCTCGTTCAACATTTTACTACGTAAGATAACGACTTATCTTACGTAGTAGAATGTTAAAATATATCCCATATTACTTTAATGTTCTTA
Organism: Euclidia mi; assembly: GCA_944739405.2. NCBI lineage: Eukaryota > Metazoa > Arthropoda > Insecta > Lepidoptera > Erebidae > Euclidia > Euclidia mi. The sequence goes on along the minus strand of OX123200.2, from coordinate 11,338,086 downwards.
ATATTTATACCATTTTCCGCTCCTCTAAGTGGCTCTGTCTTTTTGAATACTTATTCAAATTACAGTAATTAATCCAGAAACTGCAATCCCGTGCACAAAGTTGTGTGGAACTTGGTAGGCAAAGACTTCTTACGTTAATGAAATACTAGCGCTACCGAAACAATGGTTATACTTCAGAGGTATTAACACCATCTAACTCTAGAATGTACAATGTAATCACATCACATTAATCTTGTGTGGTTTTCAGAGCCGTTAGAAACGCTTAAAGATTTTTCTCTCGATGCACTTATATAAAAAGATTAATGTACCACCAGCTGTTGCTCGGGGTTCTGTTTACGTTGCATTAAGTGTGAAAGTATGGTACAAGTTTTAGTTTTTATGGTGTGTAGACGACTACACTGAAATATATATTTTTTTATTCAATGCATCAGCGTTGCAGTGGTTTTGACACGTTTACGGAACAAATAATCTACAGACAATTGCCGCATTACAGCATTTTTAATGGCACAAAGATAGTATTTTCAAGCAAGTTCTCTACCTAGATAAGCAGTATATCCATAAAAATACAAATTATTTCTAATATATTTAAAGTTAGATGTAATTAAATAAGTATACCTATTCCTGGCACTGTAATTGCCTTTCAAAGAACATTCGCCTTCCTTATGTCTAGAACACTCCAATACTACTTATACTCAATAATTTCTTCGACAATATTCATTCATATGTTAAAAACACACGCGTGTTTCTTTGTGTTTTCCCTTCTCATATACTCAGGTACACATCAAAAATGCATTTGCGTCGCACCGATGTGAGGCTTATACGACGAAAATTTTGAACAATACGTATTTACATTATCGAAGAGAGACAGTAATAAGACTCTACTGTTTCGTTCAAGAAAAGGGACATGAAAAGGAATTGTGCAGATGCGAAGTTTGTCATCATCCGATGGAGATTGTCTTGTGGTAACTGCGAAAGGAATTAAAAAAATATATAATTTTAGATCACTTCTAACAGCAGTCAGGGAAAGATAACCACTAAATCGAAATGCTCTATCAATTTGTATTATATCTTTTATATTTCATACCAATTCATCGATCATCATTTGAGTTGTATCTCGTTGCGCCACCTAAAACTATGTAGAAAATTATGTCAAATTACATCCTTTCCGATGCCATGTCTCTATAAAAGAGAACAAGAAAGCATTGACTAAAATTCAGTCATGCACAACAGAATTACCAGCATTATCTGCGAGATAAACGCGTAGAATGTTTCTGCATGATGCCTTGAAGAAATGCAGGTGTTATTGTTGTAAGTAATTAGGTGGAATATTTAAATAGCTGTAAAAGTTGAAAGCGAAATTGTTTCGGTAGCGCTAGTATTTCATTAACGTAAGAAGCTTTGCCTACCAAGTTCCGCACAACTTTGTGCACGGAATTGTAGTTCCTGGATTAATTACTGTAATTTGAATAAGTATTCAAAAAGACAGAGCCACTTAAAGGAGCGGAAAATGGTATAAATATTAAGAACATTAAAGTAATATGGGATATATTTTAACATTCTACTACGTAAGATAAGTCGTTATCTTACGTAGTAGAATGTTGAACGAGAAGTCGTGCATCATAACAGCATGTTCAAAAATCATAAAACAAGATGTATTTATTTTAATTAAGATACCATCTTAATTTTCAAATTACAGTAATTAATCCAGGAACTACAATCCCGTGCACAAAGTTGTGCGGAACTTGGTACGCAAAGCCTTCTTACGTTAATGAAATACTAGCGCTACCGACACGATGTCGCTTTTAACTACACAGCTCTTTAAATATTCTACCTAATTACTTACAACAGTTTAATTTAAATTATTTACAACAATCACACCTGTATTTGTTCAATGAAATCTGCAGAGACATTTTACGCGTTTATCTCGCAGACAATGCTGGTAATTCTGATGTGCATGACTGAACTTTTAGTCTATGCGTCTAACGTAATACGATGATTTGGTACGAAATATGAAAAACATAATACAAATGTTATATAATCAGAAAGCGACCCACCCAAATGTTTTATATTGTGTTTAATTTTTTTTATTTTTTATAGTAGAAGCAGAGATTTCAAATTGCTGGTAAAAGACAATCTTCATCGGATGATCCTGTTTAGTTTACTCAAACTAAGCGCTGACCAGCTATTCTGACGTCAGAATGGCTGGTTGCCTGTCTCATTTAGCATCTAGACAGTGATTAAAAATCGGTACCTAAAAAGAATGTTCACTACATTCTGACAGTACGGATAATCTCGTCTGGGGTGAAAGAATGTAGTGACAAACCAATTTTATAACGTTGCCGGGGGAAGAAGCCGTGAGCACAGCTCGAGCAAGAAGCTAATGAGGGTCTTCTGAAATGACGCTCACTATGCGGCAGCACTGAGGCATGAGGTCCAGAAACCTGTCAAAGCCCCAATATTTTCGTACGGCTGTGTTAGTTTGTATTATGTGTGTGTACGCGTGTGTACATATCTGATGTCAGTTTGGACCTGACGCATACTAAGCGCCGTCTGGTGGTAGAAAAAATTTCAAACACCCTCATTTCTGTGGAATAGGGTGCTTCTACACGGTGCATGTAGCTAGAGCAAGTAAAGGTGCGGGTTACACGCGTGGGTAATATGCGCAAGCTACTTGATGAAGTTACTCGCTTGTACTTGTACATCGTGCAACTAACTGGAGCAAGTAAAGACGCGGGCTACTTGCGCAAGCTGTACCTATGTACAAGTTATTTGTTCGTGGTCAAGAGCTACATGTGCATGCTATTCGCGCGGTAGCTTTATGACTTGAATCGCGTCAAATGTCTCGACGAACGAAAAATTATTTTAAAATCATATGTTAAAAAGGTAATTTTAACAGATAACATGCGCGAGTGACCCGCGCGCGTCGCAGAGCACGCGAATTACTTGCGCGGGTGGCTCGCTTTGGTACATGCTCGAGTCGCTGGACCCGCACATTGTTTTAAACGATATGTTTACGGTGCATGTAACCCGCGCAAGTGCCTCAACATGCTCAAGCTACATGCGCCGTGTACAAGCACCCATACGCAAATGTTATTTCGTAAATATGTCGCAGCAATAGTAACTCCGATGCATTGAATCACAAAAAAAAATCTTTCCCTGTAGTCTTCTACACAATTCAAAACCTCAAAACTTTATACCATACGTTCACACTTAATGCAACGCAAACAGAACCTTGAGCAACAGCTGTCGGTACATAAATCTTGTTATATAAGTCCATCGAGAGAAAAATCTCTAAACGTTTCCAATGGTTCTGGAAACCACACGAGATTAATGTGAATTTACATTGTACATTCTAGAGTTAGATGGTTTTAATACCTCTGAAGTATAAGCACAGGACACAACCGCAGCCTGTGCTTTGAGTTTTTGCGTTTATATAGATAAGTTTCACTGTGAATTATATAATTTTGGTGAACCCGTGCTAAACGTGCTCCCCGAGGAACGAGGCAATTCATATTTAATTATTCAATTCGCACATTATTACTAAAAATGAATGGTGCAAGCCGTGGACTAGAACCCTTGGCAAGTCTGCATTGCAGTAGCTGTCTGTTAGTACCTCCACTGTATTTCTCCTAGTATTTCTAAGTGACTCAACTTAAACTTTATGATGCGCTTAATGTGCTGGTTTGTGTTTTCTCAAGCTTACACGCGTTAGTAACTGAATTATGCATATTTGTTATCAGGGTTACAGGTAATACAGGGATACAGAATTCAATGTAGGAGAATGGTACATAGATTGAACAGATAAATTTAAATCTCATAATATTAATATTGCTTCAAAAAGAACGATGTGGCTCATGGTTAGCTGCGGGAAGTTAAACCACAAAGCGATTGAACCGTTAATTTAACTTCTTCGCACTAACTTACTCATTAATCTTTAATCTTTAAACAGAAAATGCAAATACGCATCCCCTAGAGCTCTTGAAGTTTTTATGAACGATATCATTTCAGTGACGCTGGTCTTAAACCAAACGGCGTTTATTGCAGATATCTCTTCCTTCGAAGCGCCATAAAATAAAATGCCAGGTAACGATATTGGCACAATTTGTGTCTGTCTTAAACCTCTACAGTTAAAAAGATTAAATCGAGACGATTCCCGGGGAGAACCCAACCGAAGCTTCTAACCATTCTGTTAGAATTGTTACTGACCTTGATGGGAAATATTGCGCGTAGTAAATGTATGTATCTATTATATGTGGTTTCGTTGGCGTTCCCTTCTTTCCTCAACTGTGGACTTTGTACTTCGTCATTTCTGTGGGCACTTTGCCAATTTGTTTTTTTAGGAGTCCCGACTGAGTAATGTCGGCGAGGGTTGCGATGGTCAAGGGAATCGTGTAAAGATTTGATTTATAAAAAGCCTTGTGGAATAAGGGAAATTGTTGGTAGTGATTTGATTGCCTTGCGTACATTGCGAAAATTACACTACGAACCTCGAACTGTAAGGAAAAGGTCTTGGAAGGCAACCGTAAGGATAGGACGTATAAGCCTCGAATGTCCAATTTCTCTCAATTCAATTTTGTTTGTTAATTGTATGCAAATACATAAAGCGCATAAAGATGGACTTGAAGGCTTAAGAGTGTGCATAGATTAAAAGTAGCTGTATTTTGGATTTAAGTGTAGGATATACTAACTAATATATCAAAATCTATATTTTATGAGTTATCATGGATATATGTACATCAGAACAAATCTATTATTTATTCTTTGTAAAGTTTAGTTTAATTAGCATTAACAAAAACACTAGGAACAAACGAAATGTAGAAATTCTACGCAATATGCTCTACTTTTATACCGCCCATACAAAATAATATTGAGAAAATGCTGCAATGGTTTTTAGTCTGTACTGCGCTCCAAATGTAGTGAATTCCCTGCAAAACAGATTACGGCAAGTGAAATGAAATAGTATCATTCTTATTTATAAGCTATCCAACTGTTATACAATGGCCCCTTCGCAAAATGAGAAGGTTTAAGTCATAGTCCAGCCAGCACAAATCATCTTCTAAGCATATCGATGGCAATCTAAATCGTATTAGCCCAAATGTTAGCTGTATATGCCATTTTCAGTAACGTCCATAAGTGCCTGTAACGCGCAAGTATAAGGGCACGCAGAACATGCTATTAAGTGACCCATTGTTTGTGGTACAGCAACACACTTGCACTCCAGATTGAATTTGTCAATCCCCACCTAAGCAAGCTTTCTTTGCTTCGACCAACCTGTGTTCGAAGTCTGTTCAAAGACAGCCAATATCCAGGTGGAAGATTTTCTGAAAGTGGGACAACTAGACTGGATAAGAACTAGGTAGCACTATCCCGTCACAGTCACGCCTTAGATAAATAAGGTTATATAAAAATAAATGCATAAATTAGTTAGTATTTCTATATTGTGTAAATTTATAGTGTGTAAATTTCTATTTTAAGATTATTATATTGTATTTTTGCATGCCGTATATATACGTTAGAACATGTAGTTCTAAAATGTAACCCTACCATCTATGTTACCATGTTTCTGGCAAATAATAGTTATTTGTGCAACAAGAGAGCAAAGTTGTTTTTTGTTTCGAGTGCTTATTTTGAGTCCCGAGCAAGCGAAGGATTCTATGATTGATTCACGAGCGTAGCGAGTGAATCAACGTTAGAATCCTGAGCGTGGTGAGGGACTCAACAGCACGAGATACAAAAAACTTTGCTCTCGTGTAGCACACATAGCTTTTCACCACAGCAGTGAGAACACATATATTACTTAGGAGACATAGAAATGAATAGGAATAGATTGAATTCTGCATAATCACTTGTTGATTTAACTCTTCTGGTGTTAAAGTACAGTCATCATCGCTAGTTTCACTCATCTTTTTAGATTATTTTATATATTATTATAATTTAACACGTTACGCTATAGGTACCTACTGTATCAGCATCAGCGAAATTTTTATTCCCGCTACTTTTTTAAATCGCGTTTTAATACCGCGTCCCTGATGTTTATTTTTCAAATGTATCATTGTTGTAATTCTAAATAAAAATGTATTGGTTAAATACTAATTTTATGCTATTAATTAGACTTATTTTTATTAAAATCCAATAATAAATTAAACATGTAAACAATAACATATAAAAAAAAAACAAATATCTTTTTTTTTTGCGTTGCCGTAGGTGTTTTCTTTGAGGTCGAATTCCAAAATCGAATTTCGAATTCGAAGGGGTTTGTTTTTTCACTCACTTTTTATATGCATATGAAAGAGACAGAGCACAGTAAAATTCGAATGTTTCAAATTTGTGGCTGAACAATGTCGATTCGTGACACTGAAGATTGAAAAATTAAAAAGCTACTTTGCCTCACGCTCGAATCAAAATCGCGTTTTGTTCACTGTTGTCTCGCAGCAAAAGCGGCATGTTTGAGCTGCTGTGGTGAAAAGATTATTTCTTTCTTTCTTACCTATGTTTGCTCATTATTGAATCAAAGAACACGCCTGCCCCCAATTGCAGCTTTCAAAAACTATATTCAGTTTATTAATTAAGCGAATCAAAGTTGCTGCTATGTTATTTCAAAGTTCATTAGAGATTTTTCATGCTTGCCTTTATTCACATCAATTTTAATTTCAATAAAACTTGTACAGTTTTTTGTTGGTGTATTGTTTGCACATCGTCAGCTACACGACTACGAGGTGAATTTAATTTTACTTACGTGCTTCTCGTGTGAGCAAATTTGTTTTGACGCACCGTGTCTGATATCAAATTTTATTATTATGAGTTTATACTTATCACATTCTGACGTTTCAATAATGCGGCGTATAACGATGTGATATTGTTAGAAAGAAAATTTATAAATTTGGAAGTGGGATATATAGATATTATGGTTATGGCGGACTTGACAAGTGATTCCATTACATTTTGTTACCATCACGTTTGCTGATACATTTAAATATAATACTCGTATATTCATCATAGAGATATCAGCAGACTGCAATGCAGAGGGTATCGGGTTTGAATCCACAGCGCGCACCACTGACTTTTTGAAGTTAAGTGCATATTAGATTTTTAATTAGCGCTTGCCGCGTACCTCGGAGAGCACGTTAAATCGTTGGTTCCGGCCGTCATGAAGACCTTTGACAGTCGTTTCCTCAAAAAACTGTAACTGGTCTAAACTTGGAATATCGCTATCCCTTTGGGTTGAGAAGGTCAGACGGCAGTTGCCCCGTGGAAACGCTGATATATTGTTTTTTTTTTTTAAACTTCTTGCACAATATTACAAAATAATGCACAAAGGTGGACTTAATGCCTGTGGCATTCTCTGCCAGTCAACCTTTGGGTGGTGCAGAGACAATTCAAGGTAGGTGCGTAAGAGAGCCGTAATCCGAGAGCAAAACCACATATTTATAGCTATTACTAAACATAAAGTGAATAATAACTGAAAATATAATATATACCTAAATATCACAATATACACCGCTATTTTTTAATTAGTACAAAAACTTTAAGGACAGATTAGCGAAGATATTATTATCATATATGTGACGTAAGAATTTCATAATATCAATAAAGAGCAAAGTTATTATCATTTGTTTATTGTAGAAAATCTCACTTAAATCATAGTCATATTTTACAATCCATTCATTAATTCATTGATAATATTCCATCCTGCTCATTCGCATTTTCTCTGTCGCACTTATGATGTAGGTAGCAATAGAAAATAAAATGAAGAAAAATAATAAATGTAGGTAGTTATTTTTTAATTTTGTTAGTTCTACCCTCTCCTTCATACTTCATTCGGGCGTAGGACCGGTAAAATTTATCGTTTAAGGCGAGGTTGCAGTACTTTTTAAGATTTTTGAACGTCTGAAAGTCCCATGAACTATGATATTTTTAATGAATAAAAATTAAAGTATAAAAGTTGAACATATCTTCTAGTAAATCGTAAAGATAGAAACACGATTTGGAATGATTGGCTCGATAAAAAAAATGTCAAACATGGCACTAAATCACAATTTTAAACGTGTACTGCTTAGAGATTCCATAATGAATTTATATGAAAGTTTTATCAATAGAAACAGCTCTTTATTTTAAAATAAATGGTAAAAACAGATTTCGTAATTTCGTTATCATTTTTCTCCAAGAATAAAAATAGTCAAAATGTTGGCATTATATCGTTCGCCGTTCGCCGGCCGTTCATCAGTGCCTGTCTAGGCGTGATTGAGGGCGGACGTACGTCGTTGCTCCGCAAAATCCCCCTCCACCCCCGCATGTACGTTTTCGCAAAAATACAAAGTAATTCGTATTCCAAACTCAATCGTTCAAACCACAGACATACTAGTAAGAAACCGTAGACAGGTTACTGACAAGGTAACATGACGGAGCTTACGAGTGGCACGCATCGCGAAAAGCGTACGCACACTAATATAAATATGTCAAAACGACACACTAAGAATTAGATAAGAAGTGTAAGTGAGATAGCACATCTAATCGCAATCGCGAAATAGAGACAAACATATAGATACTCTCTGGACCGACGCGCATTGTGACATCATGCTGACCGTTTCATAAATAATAATTTGACTCAGATGCGACATGATCACTTTGTCTGTCTTGAGTAAATTCAATTTGCCTGAAAGTAAATTTGATTAATTCATTTAAGGTAGGGAAATAAAAAGTCGATGTGATTTATTTATAACGTTTATTAAAAAAGTACATTTTATTCTTCTCATTTCATTCAATGGAAACCTAAAACAGTACGTTAATATAAAAACTGTGCGCTGCGGATCCACCGTAACCCTGGCAACACCCCTGGGGGTATGGTGGGTCTTTTAAAGCTTAACCGTACTCCTGGCTGAAATGCTCGTAGTGTTATACCAACGTGCTACGTGGACATTAAACTGAACAGTGTTATCTCTCGTATGATAATGACTTACTACTTACGTTTTTTGTATTTTTAGACAAGCGAAGACAAGCGCTAGTACGATGATATAGTGCAACAAGGAGATAAATTAGAGAATAAAACGTTTAGGTATTACTGCTAATGGTTATAATGCTTTGTATATTATAGGTATAATCTGTGGTACAGTTGAAGACCCGTCATCATCATCATCATCCTTGCGCTGTCGGATCATTCCCACTAGTTCTATTGAACAGTTCTATGATAGAACTAGTGATACTTTTTTTCCCACTAGTTCTATTAGCACAACTTTTTTTTTCTTTTTTATGGTAATAGACGGCAAACGAGCAGACGGATTGCCTGATAGTAAGCAATTACCGCCGCCCATGGACACAAGCAACAACACAGGAGTTACAAGTGCGTTGCCGCCCCCTGGGGTTGGGAAAAGGGATAGGATGAGGAGTGGGATCAGGGAGAAGGGATAGGGGATAGGGCCTCCGGCACTCTCACTCACCGAACGAAACGCAATAGTTTAGGTACTGTTACTTTACGTAGATTTTCTGTGAGAGGGTAGTACTTCCCTGCTCGAGCCGGCCCATTCATGCTGAAATCAACAAGGCTCTACTACCTCGAAGAATAGAACTAATGGGAAACAGTTATAGGAAATTTACCACTAGCTCTATGTATGTTTTACAAGGGTAGTGTCATAACAGCGCTTACATATCCGAATAAATATGTATGTATAAAAATGTGTTAAACGAATGAACGTCTACAAAACAAATGACTACCAGAAAGTGATCAGCTATCGATAGTGATTGCAAAAAACAGGTGCATGCGATTTTCGACCTTATTGACAATTCATGACAAACATTTTTTTTCTCGCTTTCTGGCAATATTAGGGTAGTAAAATTATAAATTCTGACTAATGTCAATTAGGTTGAAAATCGCATGCACCTGTTTTCTGCAATCACTATCGATAGCTGATCACTTTCTGTAAGTCATTTCTTTTGTAGACGTTCATTTGTTTTGTAGGCGTTCTTTTGTTTTGTAGACGTTCATTTGTTTTACACATTAAACAAATGAACATCTACAAAACATATTCATTCGGATATATGAGCGCGATGTCGTGACACTACGGATCATTCCCAGTAGTTCTATTGAAACTAGAACTAGACTGGGACATTTCCTATTACTTATCCCATTAGTTCTGTTCTCCTCATCAAGTTGTGCTACTAGAATTAGGACAGTTCTATCATAGAATTGTTCAATACTACTACTATACTGGGAATGATACCACAAAATAGTAGAACTTGAAATTAACGAACTGAAATTAATAAACTAATTACACAACAATATTATCTGGGAGTACGGTTAAGCTTTGAAAGACCCACCATACCCCCAGGGGTACTGCCAGGGGTACGGTGGGTCGCCAGCGAAAACTGTGCAGTACAATCTACTTAGTTGTTTAATACTAAAAGGAGAAAAACAAGAACAAGTGAATGGACTTTGATCATCCGTCAATGTTTGTAACTTACGTATGATTTTGTATTTCTATAATAATAATATATTGTGTTGATTCAGCCTCAAATCACTTTTATTACTTGACAAAAACACACATCAGTGGTTTATTATTACGAATGTCCCATCTAATCTATCAGGATACTTTGTTTTTTAGTCTTTGAACACGCACAATACTGCTTCTCTTTTACACTCGCTAAATGCCATTTTTTTTATTCACTCTATTATTTGTGATAGTGAATTTATTATAAATTGTAAATAAAACGTTGTAATATTGTAATACTCATGAATGAGAAGTGATTCCATAACTTTTAGTCATTTTCCTACTATAGTTTGTGCAAAATCTCATTACACACGACGGCATTTTCAAATGTAACGTACACACACGCGAGTAAAAGAGCGAGCGCTTCCGACCGCAGCGCGTACGCGACTAAAGCCAAATGAGACATTAATTTAGCCTGTTTTTAATGTGCCACTTTTGAAGTTCGCATAACTCATCTACGGTTTTTTTTACGCTTCGCTGTGGCACACGCACACACAAAACCCCCCTCCCCTCCCCCCGCTCACTCGCTGACGCCACCGCCGTGTTTTTGTTTTTGCGGGGGTTGAGGTCGAGCTACGCACTGTACTGCAACCTCGCCTAAACAAGTAATTAAATACGGAGGTATGTAATTAGAAAGCAAACAAATATCAAAATAAAAGATGGTGTTCTGGACTAAAAGAAAAGAGTAATTTTGGCGTATTTATGAAGTTAGAATCATCTGCTATTTACAAATTATTTTATCATCATCATGTCAGCCTAGAGACGTCCACTGTTGGACATAGGCCTTCCTCAAGGTGTGTGGAGAACACAGACCGATTTTGAGGCGCCTGCATCAAATTATTATTTACTTAAGTACGTATTATTTACTAAACTTACAAGTATTTCCATTGTCCTTCGAAATGTCCACCACCGTTGTCAAAAGCATCCAATATGCACTGTTTTAATTGTTTGACACTGACCCGGTCACTTTTGTACACTCACAATACGATGTCCATGGGTACACAGCTGCACTCGCGATTTTTCCACTCAAAAAGTACGCACGAAGCATAGCTACATACTCCCGTAATATGAACTGATATGATAGGCCATCGCGTTGGGCAAACGTAGACAAACAATTAAGTTTTGCAACGAAATTAGATACGCTGACTTTCGCTAGTAATTTAGTACTGTTTGTCGCATCGTCGGGGCGTGGCGCAGGCGCAGAGGGGCGGGGGGCTAATTTATCAATGGTATGATAGTACACGGGTCGGTCATAGTATTAGCACGGTAATAATATCTAACAGTATTGTAACTCCATACAAACGCACGAAAATCGAGTTATACCTACGCGCTTCGAGCAGAGTACCCATTAGACTGGGCGGACTGTACCTACAGTACCCACAGCCGCGATCGTTCCGCAGCTCGCATGCGGCGCGTCTGGTAGGTATATAACTCACGAAGACGGCCGAGTTACAATACTGTTAGATTATATTACCGTGGTATTAGTATTGCATTTACCAATTATCACGTATTTTTGTGGACAGTTTTGAGACAGTTTTGGGACAGTTTTGGGACTTAGTGTTTTTATTTTTCAACTACATAATTATGATCAGTTAAAGATACTTAGTGCCCTGTTAAATTTTTTGTACTAATTAAAAAATAGCGGTGTATATTAATATATACCTATATAATATAATACATATTAATACTTATATATAAAAAATATAAATATGTGAATATAATATTCTAATAATAACAATAAAAATATATATACGTATAGATATTCATAAATGTATATACCTAGTAATTACGATTATACAAATACACTATGAAGATTCTGCCAACTGTTCAATATACTGCCGACGGACTCTGGCCTTGAAAAGTTCACGAGAAGAAGACATCCTGATTTCAAGAGGGAGTGCATTCCCGAGAAGGATTGACTGTATATTGAAGGAGGAATGAACAAGAGTAGAGCTATGGGACGAACAAAGTAGAAGGAGATTATTGGTAGAGCGCAGGTCCCTATCATGACTGCTGCATAGATATTGGAATTGAGGTGTAAGATAAGAGGGAGCGTTTGAAGAATTTAAAATAGAATAGAGAGTAGTCAGCGTCCGCAGATTACGTCGTTGACGGATAGGCAACCATCGCAATTGTGAACGATGAACGGATATGTGGTCATATACTGTCATATCTGGTGAGACTAGTAAGCGAACCCTGGGCTCCGAGGAGTGTAAGTCTTGGATCCAACCGAGATAACGCTAGGATGATGATCATCATCCTAGGTTGGAGGTTGGAATACGATTTGATGACGAGTTTGCCATTTCTTCCCAAAAACACTAATCGCTTCGTAACTTTTCACACCGACGGAATAAAGGAGGTGGTGACACTTTGTATTCTTAATCCGTCACCACACGGAGAACATATGAAGGGCACAGGGGAAAAACATGCAATGTCACAAAGACAATGAACTGAGAAATTGCTGAATTAATCTTTTGATCCTTGAAAAAAGCTACAATAAAGTTTCAAATAGAAGGAAGATATATTTATTTATAAAGAAAATATATTTGTTTCTGTTGTGTAGTCAAAAAAAACCATTTCATTCTTATGTTTATTGAGTTAGCACAGGAAAACAGATCAAAGTCAGAAAATACAGGCAAATAATATGCAATGTCCATGAAATATTTATTGTTTAAGTATCATTATATTTTATCTGTGGGAAGTATTGCTTAGCTTTTGGTTCACAAAACTTTGCCAGGGCCTGGGTATCTATTAACTTAGCTCAAGGTTCTTCTTTTCTAGGTTGTCTTCTTTGAATTTCCGAAACACTTATTAGACCACTTAAATAAGGTTTGTTAATCTCTAGATGGCAACAGATTGAAATCCTTCAAAATTCTAGCCCTCTGTTCTTCATTCACAGCTTCAAAACACTTGTGTCTTGCAATTACAACTTGGACCAGTTTCATGACTTTGGAGTCTAATCTCCTAATTAACATCCGACAATTGACCGTAAAGTTTACGTTTTTTGGTAGGTTGCTTCAGATTAACCTCGTTTACTTCTTCTGACGACATTTTCAATAAAAATATAATATTAAACGCAAGCCACACAACATAACAGGACGAACAAAACAACCTCAAAAAACAAGACGTCATTAAACAAACGACAAACTAAAAATGATGGACAATGCTTATTTTTCTCCTGTACGAGTTGGACATTGCTTGTTATTGCGCTGTATCAATATTTTACTATGAATATTACTCCATGACTATGCATGTTACTGCAAAGTGTGTTTTGGCGTTTTGTTCTACCAAATTTATACTTCACAATGGCATTGCCAGTTCAAAAAACATAAAAATGTGACATAGCATGTTTTTCCCCTGTACCCTTCATATTATAATTTTACATAATACTGATGGTAGACAAAGTAAAATTTAATTAACTATGTGCCGCATCTCGGATTATCCGTGTTAAGCCGCGTCGACGTATTTCATTAAAACAACTTCATGTAGCTATCGTTGCTGATAGTAATTTTTGTTTAATTGTGTATATTGGTACTATGCTAACGCACTTGTGTCCTACCAGTGAGTGGACAGAGTCTAAGATGTGTTTACTATGCTTATCGAAGATAGGGCAAATGCAAAAACTGTACACATTCTGTTTAGCTATACGAAAATTCACAATTGAAATGTTTTAATACAATCATATTTCAATTTTAATTTCAATTTATCTATTAAAATACTAAAAGGTATAACAATTGAGCTTTTATGAGGTAACTTATAGATTCAACAACAAGTAAGGTTAAGCGCTCATAAATAACTACAATATGGTTAGTTTTACACGAATTAGTTGGTCCTATTGCAGCTGTTCTACCCCTATACAAAAGTACCAACTACCACAACGGTGGGTTGATGACAACCAAAGGTGCCTTTGGATACCAATAACCTATCATTGTGTGGTCATGATCAGATGCGATAAATAGGCTCCTACGATTAATATTTTGTCAATCATGAACAAAATATATTTTGCCTTCCATATGACATGAAATTTCGTTAGGTACCCAAAAATCGGGCGTTTGCCCTAAAGGGATTTTGAGTAAGCAATTTAGCCCTTACCTTACAAGTGCAGCTTTCATGGGATAGTGAACTGAAACAGACCCTTTTACTCTTATTTCCGACAAAGTCCAACCTTCAAACAATCGAGAGGGTAAAATATTTCGTCTTTATATTTTACTAGTTATTTACCCGCGGCTAATGGTAAATCTATAGAATTGTACTATTTATAAAAGTGTGCTACAAATGTTCATCCCATATTTTAAACTATTCTAATAACTCTTATGGCTATACATACATAGAATCACGCCTGTTTCCCGGAGGGGTAGGCAGAGACTACGGAACGCCATTTGCAACGATCCTGACATATCTCTCTTGCTTCATTCACTCTCATCAGATTCCTCATGCATGCTCTTCTGTTCAGGGTACTTCTCACCTGTCCTGTTTTTAGGATGTCTCCAATCTGGTCAGAGAACGTCCGCCTAGGTCTTCCCCTTCGTCCTGTCCCTTCCACACTTGCCTTATATATCTGCTTGGTCAGTCTTTCGTCATCCATCCTCTCCACGTGTCCAAACCATCTTAGCATACCTTTCTCGATGCTTGTCACTATATCTTCTTTTACCCCACAACACTCTCTTATCACACAATTCTTTATTCTGTCAGTCAGAGAAACACTACACATACTTCTCAGTGCTCTCATTTCTACAGCATTTATTCTACTTTCATGACTCTTCTGCCATACCCAACTATCACTACCATACATAAGAGTAGGTACTAACACCCCTCTATGCACAGCCAAACGTGCCTTTTTGGACACGTTTTGGCTATTCATATACGCCTTCAGAGCTCCATTCACTCTATTACCTGCATTAACTCTTCTTTCAATATCTTCTACATTCTTACCATCTCTTGTAAACAGCGTACCTAAATATACAAACTCATTCACTTGCTCCACTCGCTGTCCATCGATCATAATATTACAAGCCGTAACGGCCGTAACTTATGGCTATATTGTCTTTAATACGGCCTTTTTCGCTCATCTAAGTAGATTCTGTCTTTTTGAATACTTATTCATCATCATCATCGCCCTAGCGTTATGCCGGTTGCATCCAAGACGTTCACGCCTTGGAGCCTGAGGTCCGCTTACTGGTCTAACCAGATATTACAGAATATCAACTTACTTCTTCTTTGTTACTATTGGTGCCGTTGATAGTATGATCGAGTAAAAACTATTCACAGCTCTTATGGCATCATTGTCATTGACATTTGTCGCTCCCCAAGCACGCTCTACACTACTCGCGAAGTTACTTCGACGAAGTACTCATCGAAGTTGACTGAAGTCCGAACTATGTGACTACACACTCGTGCAACCTCGCGAGGAGCTCAATCACCCGGCCACAGAACACTATATTCTCACGAAAAGAACGTATGGTTTATGTTCGAACTTCGTGTTCGAACTTCGCAACTTCGGGCCCGAAGTCGCTCGAGGCGAGGTAAAGTTTGACGAGGTAAGCCGAAGTGCCTCTCTACACTATCGTATTCGCTCAACTTCGCAAGTAGTGTAGAGCGTGCTTTAGTGGCTCATTCTTTTTGAATACTTATTCAAATTAAAGTAATTAATCCAGGAACAACAATCCCGTGCACTAAGTTGTGCGGAACTTGGTAGGCAAAGCCTTCTTACGTTAATGAAATACTAGCGCTACCGACACGATGTCGCTTTTACTAACTACACAGCTCTTTGAATATTCTACTTAATTACTTACAACAATAACACCTGCATTTATTCAAAGCAATATGCAAAGAAATTTTACGCGTTTATTTCGCAGAAAATGCTGGTTATTCTGTTGTGCATGACTGAATTTTTAGTCAATGCTTTCTTGTTCCCTTATAGAGACATGGCATCGGAAAGGATGTAATTTGACATAATTTTCTACATAGTTTTAGGTGGTGCAACGAGATATAACTCAAATGATGATCGATGAATTAGTATGAAATATAAAATATATAATAAAAATTGATAGAGCATTTCGTTTTAGTGGTTATCTTTCTGACTGCTGTAGTGAACTGAAATTATGATATTTTTTTAATTGCTTTCGCAGTTACAAAAGACAATCTTCATCGGGTGATGACAAACTTCTCATCTGCACAATTCCTTGTCCCTTTTCCTGAACGAAAGGGAACAGTAGAGTCTCATTACTGTCTCTCTTCGATAATGTAAATACGTATTGTACAAAATGTTCGTCGTATAAACCTCACATCGGTGCGACGCAAATGCATTTTTTATGTGTACCTGAGTATATTACACCTATAGACGAGAAAGTGAAAGGAAGTCGTTTGGCTTGGTATGGACATATTATGCGAAGAGATGATATGTATGTAGGTAAGCAAGTGATGAATATGAAGGTAGAGGGATGGAAAGGGAGAGGGAGGCCAAGGAAAATATGGATGGACTGTGTGAGGATGGATATGAAAGAGAAAGGGGTAAATGATCAGATGACGGGCGACAGAAATAAATGGAAGCGAAGGACGTACTGCGCCGACCCCAAATAGATTGGGACCAGGGCAAGAAGATAGATAGACCTGAGTATATTACAAGGGAAACACGCGTGTGTTTTTTACATATGAATGGAATAATGTAAAATAAATTATTGAGTATAAGTAGTATTGTAGTGTTCTAGACGTAAGGAAGGCGAATATTGTTTAAAGGGCAATTACAGTGCCAGGAATAGGTATACTCATTTAATTGCATTTAACTTTAAATATATTAGAAATAATTAGTATTTTTATTTATATTGAGAACTTCCTTTAAAATACTATCTTTGTGCCATTAAAAATGCTGTAATGCGGCAATTGTCTGTAGATTATTTGTTCCGTAAACGTGTACAAAACCACTGCAACGCTGATGCATTGAATCAAAAAATATATATATCAGTGTAGTAGTGTAGTGTCTTCTACACACCATAAAAACTCTAAAACTTATACTATACGTTCACACTTAATGCAACGTAAATAGAACCCCGAGCAACAGCTGGTGGTACATTAATCTTGTTATATAAGTGCATCGAGAGAAAAATCTTTAAGCGTTTCTAAAGGCTCTGAAAACCACACGAGATTAATGTGAATTTACATTGTACATTCTAGAGTTAGATGGTTTTAATACCTCTGAAGAATAACCAGTTGAAGCAACCGCAGCCTGAGCCTTCAGTATTTGCGTTTATGAGGATAAAATTCACGGTGAATTATATCATTTTCGTGACCGTGCTAAACGTGCTTTCCATGGAACGGGGCAAGTGATATTTAATTACCTATTACATTTACACAAAACTAAGAAAAGTCAGTGGTGCGCGCCGTGGACTAGAACCACACACCCTCTGGTAGCAGTAGCTGTCATTTTGTACTTCCACTTGGTTATAGCTGCCTTTTTTCCGGTATTTCTAAGTATCTAAAATAATGTGAGCTTAAAGTTAATCATGGAAAAGTCTTTGTGTTTTTCTCAAGCTTTAGTAAGGCGAGCTAGCAACAAAATGTTGCTTATATGTTATCAGGTCTACAGTGGATGGAAGATATAGAATCCAAAGTTAGCGAATGGTACATAGATAGGGCAGATAAATTTAAATCTCGTAATATTAATATGGCTTTCAAGAGAACGTTGTGCGGCATATGGCTACCTGTGGGAAGTTACACTACAAGGTGATTGAAACGTTAATTAAAATTCTTCGCACTAACTTACTCATTAATCTTTCGCCAACAGAAAATGTAAATACGCATCCCCTAGAACTCTTAAAGTTTTTATGAACGATATCATTTCAGTGACGCTGGTCTTAAACCAAACGGCGTTTATTGCAGATATATCTTCCTTCGAAGCGCCATAAAATAAAATGTCAGGTAACGATATTGGCACAATTTGTGTCTGTCACAAACCTGTACAGTAAAAAAGATTAAATCGAGACGATTCCCGAGGAGAACCCAACCGAAGCTTCTAACCATTTTGTTAGAATTGTTACTACTGACTGACCTTGATGGGAAATATTGCTCGTAGTAAATATATGTAGGTAGATATGTATCTATTATAATACATGTGGTTGAAATGGTTTCGTTTGATTTCCCTTCTTCCTTGAACTGTATCCTTTGTACTCCATCATTTCTGTGGGCACTTTGCCAATTTGTTTTTTTTAGGAGTCCCGACTGCGTAAAGTCGTCGAGGCTTGCCGATGGTCAAGGGAATCGTGTAAAGATTTGATTTGTAAAAGGCCTTGTGGAATAAGGGAACTTGTCGGTAGTGATTTGATTGCCTTGCGTATATTGCGAAAATTACACTAAGAACCTCGAACTATAAGGAAAAGGTCTTGGAACGCAACCGAGATAACGTAAGGATAGGACGTATAGCCTCGAATGTCCAATTTTCCTCAATTTTAATTTTGTTTAATAATTGTATTCAAGTACAGAAGCAATCAGGATCGGTCCATGTGGAGAGCCTTGGGGAAGGCCTATGTTCAGCAGGATGTCTTTCGGCTGACATGATGGAGTACTTACAGAAGCGTATAAAGGCGGACTTAAAATCTTAAGAGTGTGCATAGATTAAAAGTAGCTGTATTTTGGATTTAAGTGAAGAATTCATTAACTAACTAGAGGACGCCAGGAGCTACGCCTGCAATTTTTTTAAATTTACCCGTTTTGGCCGATCCCGTGGAAATTTCGGGAAATTCCTTCTTAGTGCACCCCTACGATCCCCAAGGAACATACATGCCAAATTTCAGCTTCCTGTGCCCTATAGTTTCGGCTGCAGCGTGTCTGTCAGTCGGTAAGTAACGTAAGGATTTTATATATAAGGATAACAAAATCTATATTTTATAAGTCATCGTGGATATACATCAGAATAAATCTATTACTTATTTTTTGTGAGTTTTTAATACCATTAATAAAAACACTAGAAACAAATGAAATGCAGAAATTCTGTTTGCAATATGCTCTACTTTTATCCCGCCAAAAATAGCTTTGCGTCAGATGCTACACGTTCTGATACAAAATAATATTGAGAAAATGCTGCAATGGTTTTTAGTCTGTACTGCGCTCCAAATGTAGTGAATCCTCTGCAAAACAGATTACGGCAAGTAAAATAAAATAGTATCATTCTTATTTATAAGCTTTCCAACTATTATACAATGGCCCCATCGCAAAATGAGAAGGGTTAAGTCATAGTCCACCTAGCACAAATCATCTTCTTAGCATATTGATGGCAATCTAAATCGTATCAGCTGAAATCTTAGCAGTATATGCTATTTTCATTAGCGTCCATAAGTTCCTGTAGCGTGCAAGTATTAGGGCACGCAGGACATGCTATTAAGTGACCCAATATTTGTGGTACAGCAACACACTTGCAATCCAGATTGAATTTGTCAATCCCCACCTAAGCAAGCTTTCTTTGCTTGGACCAATCTAAGCAAGCTTTATTTGCTTCGACCAACCTGTGTTCGAAGTCTGTTCAAAGACAGCCAATATCCAGGTGGAAGATTTTCAGAAAGAGGGACAACTAGACTGGGTAAGAAAGCACTATCCCGTCACAGTCAAGCCTCAGATAAATAAGGTTATTTAAAAATAAATGCGTAAATTAGTTAGTATTTCTATATTGTGTAAATTTCTATTTTAAGATTATTTTATTGTATTTTTGCATGCCGTATATACGGTGGAACAAGTAGTTCTAAAATATAACCCTACCATCTATGTAACCATGTTTCTGGCAAGTAAAGATACTTTCTTTCTTTCTTTCTTAGCTATGTTTGCTCTTTATTGAATCAATGAACACGCCTGACAAAACAATCGCAGCTTTCAAAAAAATATATTTAGTTTATTAATTAAGCGAGTCAAAGTTGCTGCTATGTTATTTTAAGGTTCATTACAGATTTTTCATGCTTGCCTTCATTCACATCAATTTTAATTTATATAAAACTTGTACAGTTTTTTGTTCGTGTATTGTTTGCACATCAGCTACACGACTACGAGGTGAATTTAATTTTACTTACGTTTGTTAGAATAATATATATAGGATGTCATACTTATAGTTATATAATGTAATCAATTCCGTAATTATAAATATTAAAATAAGTATTTTACATCGTTGTAAAAGAGTTGCCAGATTAACAATTAAATTATGTAACAAATTCTACAGTTATCATTTCAATTATCATTTAAATATGTTCTTATTTACACAATGTAATGAATACTATAATTATTAATTAGTTATAAACATTTTGTATCATTTTAATATATTTTAAAGACTACTCCAATTCTGTAACATTATTTTGAAATAATAAAACGAGGAAATCAATTGACATCCTGTGATCGCCGAACAGTGGGGGTATTTTCCAATATAAACCAGTGCCGCACTACAACTGACACATTTCGTTGGGCGACCACAGGACTGTACACTCCGCACGGTCCAGCTGTAATACCGGAGATAAGTATATTTATTGTATACGGTTATAATACTTGTAATTGAAACCTCAATTCACGTACGGTATATAATATAGTACAATTCCAATTTTAGTATATATTATAGTGTAATATTATGTGCAGTAATTATTATTTTCTATGAATAAATCTATGTAATGTATAACTCGACAAGATATGTTTCATTTCAGTCTAATTGATAATTGATTAATAATTAAAGTGTTTATACCCTACAAACTATCTTTTATTTAGAACTACCTCGCTTTTACATAAACATCTTAAGTTTCAAAAAGTAATCCGCAGTGTGAAACATTCAAGAATATATATATTTACATATACATATGTAGTGTTCCTGACACGTGCTTCTCGTGTGAGCAAATTTGTTCTGATGCACCGCGTCTGTTATCAAACTTTATTATTATGAGTTTATACTTATCACATTCTGACGTTTTAATAATGCGGCATATAACGATGTGATATTGTTAGAAAGAAAATGTATAAATTTGGAAGTGAGATATAAAGATATTATGGTTATGGCGGACTTGACAAGTGATTCCATTACATTTTGTTACCATCACGTTTGCTGATACATTTAAATATAATACTCGTATATTCATCATACAACAAGGCAAGTAGTGGAGATATCAGCGGACTGCCATGCAGAGGGTATCGGGTTTGAATCCACAGCGCGCACCATTGACTTCTTGAAGTTATGTGCATATTAAATTGTTAATTAGCGCTTTCCGCGTACCTCCGAGAGGACGTTAAATCGTTGGTCCCGGCTGTCATGAAGATCTTTGACAGTCGTTACAGGGAGTCAGTACCCTCAAATAAACTGATACTGGTCTAAACATAGAATATCGCTATCCCTTTGGGTTGCGAAGGTCAGACGGAAGTCGCCCTTTGGAAACGCTGATATATTGTTATATCTGGTGAGACTAGTAGGCGAACCCTGGGCTCCGAGGAGTGTAAGTCTTGGATGCAACCGAGATAACGCTAGGAGGATGATGATGATGATGATGTATATTCATCATCACTATCCTAATAACGTTCCGTTCGCGATCTAGCCTTGGAGTCCGGGCTCCGCATCTTCACTTAGCGTCGCACAGGCCATTGCTGGACATAGGCCTAATTAACATCACACTATCAATTAATCAATGGAAGGATTTGGCCTACTTTACCATCCTGGTCAAAATGGTTGGAATACGATTTGATGACGAGTTTGCTATCTCTTCCCAAAAACACTAATCGCTTCGTGAATTTTCACACATACGGAATGAAATATGTGGTGACACTTTGTATTCTTAATCCCTCATCACACGCAGAGCACATTATAATTTTACCTAATACTAATGGTAGAGAAAGTAAAATTTAATTAACAATGTGCTTCGTCTCGAATAATCCACATTAAGCCGTGT
This sequence comes from Euclidia mi, assembly GCA_944739405.2. Taxonomy (NCBI): domain Eukaryota; kingdom Metazoa; phylum Arthropoda; class Insecta; order Lepidoptera; family Erebidae; genus Euclidia; species Euclidia mi. The sequence goes on along the minus strand of OX123200.2, from coordinate 11,315,711 downwards.
CGACGAATTTCATTAAGACAACTTCATGTAGGTATCGTTCCTGATAGTTATTTTTGGTTACTTGATTTTTGTTGGGACTATGATAACGAACTTATGAGCTACCAGGAAGTTGACAGAGTCTGAAATGTGTTTACTACGCTTATCAACGATTGGGCTAATGCAAAACCTATACACATTTTGTTTTGCTATACGAAAATAAACAATTGAATTTTTTTATAAAATCGTATTTCAATTTAAATTTCAAATTATCTATTTAAATACTAAAAGGTATAACAATTTAGCTTTTATGAGGTAACTTATAGAATCAACAACAAGAAAGGATGCCAGAACTAGGTTGAACTAGAGGCGGTTAAGCGCTCATAAATAACTACAATATGGTTAGTTTTACACGAATAAGTTGGTCCCATCGCAGCAGATCTACCCCTAAACAAAAGTACCAACTACCACATCGGTGGGTTGATGACAACCGAAGGTGCCTTTGGATACCAATAACCATCATTGTGTGGTCATGATCAGATGCGAAAAAGAGGCTCCTTTGATTATATTGATGACTTCCCGAAACATGCTATGATAATTTTTTTCATCATGAACAAAATATATTTTGCCTTCCATATGACGGCTATAATATAACAGCTTCAGGCCGAAAGAAATCGTTATCCAAAAATCGGGCGCTTGCCCTAAAGGGATAGCGGCAAAAGTGTGTGAAGCGCAATTGAGTAAGCAATTTAGCCTTTTCCCTACAAGTGCACCTTTCTTGGATAGTGAACTGAAACAGACCCTTTTACTCTTTTTTCCGACAAAGTCCAACCTTCAAACTACCGAGGGGTTTAGGTGTGAATGGATAACCTTACCTGTAAAATGATTCGTCTTTATTTTTTGCTAGTTATTTACCCGCTGCAAATTGTAACTCTATAGCATTGTACTACTTATAAAAGGGATAAAAAGTGTGCTAAGTCTCATACAAAATAATGTTCATCCCATAAGTTAAGGACAATTAAACACAGGTTCACGGGTTGGAAGTTGAAAGCATAAAAGATAGGCAGACATTCGCATTTATAACGGAACGTAGTAACGTAAGGCAGATATAAAAGCATGAGTTTGGACTCGAAGAATAGACGTAGCCTGCACAGGCTCATATAGCATTCGGACTCGTGGGAAACCCTTTTAGGCTTGAGACCTGTCTGTGACTAGGCTGGCACACGCCACCACAACAATATGGCCAATCCGAAGCAGTTTAGACGAGAGACAGACAAAAATAAACAAACCATTTAATCCCTACGATATACAACTCACGTTCTGAAGCATCACATTAACATCGGCAGTTTCAGATCTGTGCCGTTCGCGCACGTAGCAGTATTGGCACAACACTTTTTATATGATAAAAAGTGTTGTGCCAATAAAGTACCGCGTCCCCTTTACGACGTCCAATAAAACACCTCATGAATATTTACTCACTCAAATGAGCTCCAACAGAGTTCTTCCCAACTGGAACTCTTTTAATCACTGATCCATGTATATTACAAAAGAGTTTGGGAGATGTATTATCGTATGGCGCTGATACACTTGAGCATTCACCTGTAATGAGCATTCGTGCAAATGTTACAAAACAGAAAAACAAACAAGTGTGGTTTAGCGAGCATTCTTACGAACATTCTGGTGAAGCTTAGAATAAAGAAAATACAAACGCGCTACAATGGCGGTTAAATCCGATATATTTACTTCACTATGACTTATGATTTTTACCTAAAGTATGAGAAAGATAAATATACAAATGACGTTTCGAATCTTCGTAGGTTGTCACTAATTTTAACTTGACTAGTGATGGGTTTACTTGGAACAAATATTGATCAATATTCTATTGAAATTAATTCTGAGTAAACTAGATCTGAGGATTTAGTCTAAACATCGATATTCTGTCGATATTCATTATGACTAAGCACATCATAAGTTAAATTAAAATAAGTGACGATCTACGAACATTCGAAACGTCATTTGTTTCATTCATCATTCATTCTCCTAGCGTTATCCCAGTTTCAAACTGGGGTCCGCTTACTAGTCTGACCGGATTTGGCTGAATTTTAGCTTTTCCACGGAGCGGCTGCCTGTCTGACCTCCGCAACCCGAAGGGATAGCGATATTCCATGGTTTAGACTAGTGTCAGTTTATTTAGAAGGTACTGACGCCTTGTAACGACTGTCAAAGATCTTCATGACAACCGGGACCGACGGCTTAACGTGCTTTCCGAGGCAGGAGACAAGCGATAATTGACAATTTAATACGCACATAACTCCGAAAACCCGGAACCCGATACCCTCTACATGGCAGTCTGTTGGTATCTCCACTAGGCTATCGCTGCCTTCGAAACGTCATTTCTTTATGTATCTTAATCTTACTCTAGAAGGAATTCGTCGTAGAAGTCAAAATGAAGTAAGTATATTTGCGTTTTCTGCATTTTTTTCTATAGTCTAAGGATTACAGTGTTCGCTAGAAAGATCGTGAAAATGTTCGTAGCAATATTCGGCTCTGTTCGTTTATTACAAGTGACTGTTTAGGTGTATCAGCGCCATATAGTTTAGTGACAAAGTGGCGGTAAATCAAATAGTACATTAACTTTTACATAATGTTAATGTTAACCCTCACAAGGATTGCGGAAACTAAAAAATCATTTACCGTTTCTGGTGACGTCGTAAATATCGCCAAGCCTTTTGCTTAAGCCGTTTTAATTAACCACTGCCCCATTCTGGTCATCCTCTACTGACTAGGCAGTACAGAACAAAACAGATATATCGACAAAGCTAAATTGCCTGAAGCGAAAACTCAGTCAAAATAAACTGTCTTGGAAGGGAGTAAGGAAACCCTATAATAAACTGGTATCTGTGATAGCAGAATAAGAAGGCAGATGCATGTAATTTCACAGCATTAATAATTTTACCAGCTTCCTTGAATGTGAGTCTATTAATGTAACATAACATAACATAACTTCACACCTTTATCCCCGAAGGCGAAGGCAGAGGTGTATTACACACCCACATTTCGCCAGTAAATTTTCGATCGTAATGTAATAGGGCGCGAGCCTATTGCCATCTACTGGGCACATTATTAAGAGAGCGATAATTAACATTTTAATACACACATAACTTCGAAAAGTCAGAGGTGTGTCTCCGGGGTACCTGGGGATCGAACCCAAGACCATCGTTAAAGTCTTGTGTACATTTTCTGGTTCCATTTAGCTACTGACAAAGCCCAAATTTCAAGACACTGGTCACAGCAAAAATGGATTCTCGGAAAAGCCGAAATATAAGCCTAACCTAGGTACGCATTATTGAGGCACTTTATAAAAACACACAGAAAATCTAATACAAAAATAACTCAGTCAACGTAACGATTTCGTCATGAGAGGCGAACATTTCTCACATAACAAACAGAATGGAATCAGATAAACAAAGCTCCACTCTCGCCAACTTTGTTGAAATAAAATGTTTGTTATCGTTGTCCCGCTCGCTCTGACCAAGTTTGTTGAGATAGAGTGTTAAGTAGACGGAGAAAGAATTCCCGTAGATAAATTGATCAAAGACGACCGTTGTTGGAGACGTCTACTGCGTTCTAGTTATCTGGATCATCGGTTTTGTTCGGACGACTTCAGGATTTACACTATTACTATTTTTGAATTTATGTATTTTTATATTTTATAGTTTTAGGATGACCTTAAGTATTAGGACGCCTAGCAACGATCTTTATAATTATGTCCACGCAAAGCTTTAAAATATTAAGTTCGCGATTAATTAATTATTACTTTTTCTTGATTAGTATTATCAAGAATTTCAGCATTTTTATATGATAGTTATAGGTTATCTCTTTTTATGAAGTGACTCCTCTCTACCTCAACCAGTATGCATAACGATATTCTAACATTCAACTGGACAACCGGCAATCAGCTGTACCTAATCGCTGAGATTGAGTGTGTAATGTGCTGTAGTTTAGATAGACAGATAAAACGTACATTTAGTATGCATTGAACACTAGTCAGTCACAATCGACAATTTAGTCGTTAAAGCCACTACTATTTCACACTTAGGTTGAGAGCCAATTTGAAGTAGGTAGTCGGCGGTCAACACATCACAAAAATGCCTTCATCGTTAAAACACAGCTGTTCTAATAATTAAGAAACATCCTATTTCATAAAACTTACTATTTCACAGAAGACGTACCATGTTTTACTCAGCCATTTTCCATCATTCAATTACCCCTTTACACCGATACTCAGAGCAACGTCAACAAACCCCCTGTATCAGATAATAGACCGGGATATTCGTCGCTAAGCCAATAAGGCCTTATCCGGACGCGGGTACGGCCCGGGTGTGATTTATTACTCGCCGTATCTCGACGAAGATACGCTACGTGTCGACATTCACTTTGTGGACCGCGGCTGGTAATGAATGTTGTGATTCTATAGTTTTTATATTTCGTATTTGATGAATGTTTTAATATGGAACATCACGCAATACTAGGCGTAGATGGCGCTACACGCGTTAGTCTGTAAATTAATGTACAAGAGGCCATCGAACCCACAGCACTCGGCGTTGTGCAAAGTGGTGAGGCCATCGTCACCGTGGGCCATCAGTAACGTTTTGACTCTAAACGATTATTTTCATATGTAATATAATTATTTTATTACAAATGAAAAATAGAACAACCACTATGCGGGAGTCGAACGATTGTGTTTAATCCATAAATCCGGTCCATTAGTTAATGAAACGAATCTTAAATATTTTTTTATTTAATAAACTTTTAATTGCTTTGACCAAAGACATATTTGACGAAGATGATTAGTATTATAAAATAATTAATAAAAAAATATATTTCCAAGTCGTTAATACCATAGTAAAACGTAGCAAAGTTTTGAAGCAAAATAATCGTGATTCGTGTGTTGCCTCTGTTGCGGGAATTCCAGATGGTCACCGTTTTAGTGCGAAGAATCCTTTTTTTTTTTATTCATGGTGGAAACCAAACAATTTACGGGCTGCCCCCCAAGGCCGGGCCCCTAAAGGGGCTCAGTCTTGGGAGAGTGTGGTGACTCCCCGACGAGAAGCGCCGGGACTACCCACTAAAACCGCCATGGTGTTCCTCTATCCGATTCCATTGAATGGCGTGGTCACGGGATCTACGTTAGCATTACTGCCGCGACCCCGCCTGAACAGTGCGAAGAATACCTGCATAGTTAGTGATGCGCGTTTTAGGATATGAACTCTGCTGTTGCTGCCTCAAACCATCACGGACCATCATGCTATACTTCTTACGTCATTCTCTTTATTTTATATAAATCATATGTGCACAGTATTACGAATATTATGGATAAAATTATTTTTAAAATATATTAGTTCTGCCATATTTTATTTTAGTTGATAGGTATTCGATTACTCGTTTCAGCAACCTATTTCAATTATTTAGTTTGCATAGAGAACATACTCAAATTAATAAAATATATTTATTGATCACTTTTTCGTATGAGATATTGCACAAAAATGTCTGATTCTGCTTCTAACATTCCCAATCGATACTCGTGTCACTAGCCGAGTTTTCGGATAAAGTCAGTGCGATATGATTAATTTACAACACGGGTGCTCGTGCAGTATATCGATGGTCTGCAATATCTGCATGCCGCCCATAGAAACTTCGGAATAACTCGATTAATTGCCGTAATGCATCAAACGTGTTATTTGGCATTCATGTAGAACTGTGCCATATTGATTTAATGAGAAGTTATAATTTGTTCTATCTTGTACTTTGTAAATAGATTAGACTCTGGAGATGGTTAAGTTCGTCGCCAGGGTCTTATCTGTTTATGCCAAAGCTAAAATTCATAATTCATCAAAAACAATTCTGACACGAAAATGGATATACATATACATACATAGACATTTTTGCATTTATAATAAGCTAGACGTCGCCAGCGGCTTCTATCATTATATCTATTAAAAAACACCGCATTTAAATCCGTTGCGAAGTTTTTAAGATTTAAGCATACATAGGGACAGACAGACAGAAGACAGACTTTGTTTTACAAGTGATAGTGATATTAACAGGGAGGTATTACTGTTTCGAGTTTTCGAAAATATTTTATTTTGTACTGTAGAAAAAATATTCCTTTATTCGAACTTCATCAAAGATGAATTGGTTCTTCAACTTTGTTAAATAGATAGTTGATAAATATACTATATCTAACTTTTTGCAAGAACACAATCGATTACTCGTATTAACAACCGAGTTTCATCAATCGGTGCTCTCTGGATATGATTTATAACGCGAGTGTGTCACGCGCAATATGTCAATAGTCTGCATGCCATTCCTCGTTAGTTTGGAGTAGTATTAATAGCTTTAATATGTTAAATGCTATATTGAGCTCCGTGTGATTGATAGATAAATTTGTTTAAGAGAAATAAATAGATGCTTTAAAAGTAAGACTAAATAGAGTCGCAAGTAAGGTCAAGTAAAAAGAGCTCAGTTTTTACTTGATTTGAGCGTGTACGTTAAAAACGACAACTCAAATTCAAATTCAAAATCCTTTATTCATTTGGGTCACAATGTGACGCTTATGAACGTCAAAATAATAAATTTATAAAATAATTACTTATATACTCTACATTTACATTTACTGCCACGTTCGCAAAGCAATAGGTAGAACCATGAGAAAGAACGGGCAATAAAACTCACGGTCACTCTTTTTCATCGCCAGGTTTTGCATAATACACATAATTTACATTTTGTAATGTGCTGCAACTGTTACACCTTCTATATCACTTGTATATATTTACTGTACATAATAATACTCAAGCATGTTGATCTTTTGATGTTCATTTGGTTAGCCTCCTCAGAATAGACATGGTGAAACAGGAGCATCCACTTACATTATATATACCTAATAATGCACGTAATCCGCGAAAGTGATCAGAACCATGATGGAAATGATGCAGTTAAATATTAAAATCTGATACCAGCCCGCAAGACCATCATCGACCAGTCATCGCAAGTAGCTCCCGTTCACGAGTATGACGCATGGGCCAGCCATCATCCCTCTCGCCATATTAGAGGGACAAGGATGACTCGACACACGACGCCACCACAAGAAATGACATTTTAGTGAGCATGACGACAACGGTATACGAACCAGCAGTAAGAAACAATCTATTGGTATACTGACCATGACCGCCAATTACCTCAATTTTCCAGATCGTTATTATTAACATAAATTAGTGAAACAGCTGAGTTCTTATTCTAAGTTCATTAACAACATCCATATTAATAACCGAGTCTCTTCACTCGGATACAATCGATTATTCGTATCACCAACCGAGTCCCAACTCAAATATACCCCATGCACTACGGATGTAATTTATACTGAGAGCGTGCTCCACGCAATATGTCGTTGGTCCCTAGTTAGTTTGGAATAACTCGATAAATTGCCGTAATGTGTCAAAACTGTTATCCGATTTTCATGTAAAACAGTTTCGTACGAATAATATTTGTAATTTATGTTGTATTTACGAATTTTAAACTCGAAGTACGTACTCGTACAGTAACCGTGTTTGCTCACCTGGATCATGCCATTTCTATAAAAAAAACACTTGAATTAAAAAAAAAAAGAGTCTCATTTGAATAGATTTAAAGTTTATACCCCATAGTACCCGTCTCTTTCATCGAATTGAGTATAATAAAAATAGTTTGGATTTAAAATTGATCTAACAACATTGTCTTATTCGTTTCAAGGTCCATAATCGATACTTTTATCAGCAACCGAGTCGCCTCACTTGGACGGGCTTCATCATTTATAGCGCGAGAGTGTCTTAGGCAGTACGTCAATGGTCTGTATATGCGTTTCTAGTTAATTTGGAATAATAAGATCAATAATAATTGTCGTTATGTGTCAATCGTTGCGTCCGGCACTAACATGGTATAGTTTATTAGTTATTTATTTGTTAGTGAATCAAGTATATTTTAGCGTTGAATGAAATGAAATGAAATTCAAGTTCCATCGAAGTCGCCGCAATTGTCAAGTAAAAGAGCTTATTAAGACGATACGGATGCGTAATTGGAGAACAATGAGATCTACTGCAACATGATACTGTAAGTCAAAAATTATACAAATTTGCGGCTTGATTTGAATCGTTTATTGCCGTTTTCTCTTCTTCTTCGTTGTTGCACAGTGAACACGGTTGTAATAGTGAAGAGTCATTAGGTAATTATTCAGTAAATTGCACGTTTGTTAACGTGACATTATGTATTTATAAATACAGTGGCGGCGCTAGGCGTCGGCGACGTCGACCACCGCCGACGGCCTCGCACGTAAGGGGTACTCGCAAAAAAGTTTTACAAGTTATCTATTTTCGTTTCGTCAGTCATCCTGACTTAGGTAGCCGATTCCGAATAATTCAGGAAAAAGCTAAGCAGACTGCAGATAATAATGACTTTTATTATTCTCGAACTCGTGTGTGTGGTGTGAAGTGAAGTGAAGTGAGTAGTAGTACTTTACGGGTACCTATTCAGAATCATCTGATTTGCAACACTATAAAATGAAACTTTCGCCCGATAGAGGGTTTTCACACACACTGCCAGACACTATATCTGTACCTAATGGGTGAAAATGTTTGTTTTGTCATTTATTTAATCATACATTATTTTATAATTTGCTCACTTCATTTAAAGTTTTTTTTAACTACAAAGTAAAAGGGGTAGGTTTAGGGTTTTTTACTACAAAGTAGGGGGTAAGTGGGGTCTCACGAACTTGATTTTATCGACGTCCACATGTAGTCTAGCGCCGCCACTGTATAAATATTTTTGACTACAAAAGTTTTTAATGCACTTACATTTTCATTACGTTGCGAGCTTTATGTATTTATATTCTAATCCTGATTTTTTGTGTTGTGCTACATTAATTTCATGAATTATTTAACAGTGGAAAATTTATTGGATCGTGCTTTTATCAATATCATTCTGTATTTAGTTGTAATTGTTTTGTATTGTTTTGTTCTCCAAAACATCGTATACAAATAAATACTTTCACCTGTTCCGGTTCGGTATCTGTCATGAAATCTTGAAAGATAAATCTGATCACTTCTCTGTTTTGTATTAAGCTAAAATTAATAAAGCATGCATTTGTACATCGCGTGGCAACGCAATATTCTGATAACACGTAGGTGATCTGATGATGGAATTGGAATGTGGCCATAGGAACTCCGCAGTAAAATAAAATAGCATCAAGATTGCGCTTTTTTAATTCGTATTGGCGACTACTTTGATCTTAATCTTCTTCTTATCTTATCTTTAATGTTTAGCGCATAATAAAGATTGTTAAAAAAAACGAATTTATCTGTATTTTGTACGTTGTACGTGAATTGAGTAACTTTTTTTCAGTATTTCATTTGTGTATATTTCTGGTGGTATATTACCAGTACACTGAAATAATTGTTGCTACCTATATGAGAAAAAGACATTCAAGAGATGCATCTTTGGTAAAAATCAAGTCTGTACTAAGGCTTTCATCCCGGGAGTCTTGGTCTCGAAAATTTCGAGAGTCTCGACGATTTTGCGGTGTTTTCTAGACTTGAGACTGCTCCCTCCATTTTTCGAGACTATCGAGACTTAAGTCAAATAATAACCATTATTAAAAAACTCGTGAATTGCCGTGGTTTGGCAAAAAAACCGGTCCAGGCTAAAAAGGAACTTGCCAACAGCTTTTCCTGACAGGGTTTTTTCAGACAACCCAATATCATAATGTTCGCAGTGAAGTAGCTCTCATTTCTAAATAACATTTGTCTATTAAAGAAATTAATAAATATAACTATAGTATTTTCGCTGTATGATGATATTCATGACAGTTCATGACTGACAATTATAATGATGTAACCTAAGGAAAGGAGAATGACCAAATTTGTATGGAAGATGGGCTAAGTTTACTTCTCGATGATTTGTCCAGTAAAATATAGTAAATATACTCCTAATTAAATTAATAAAAAATTAATACGATATTCGGCGGCAGTTCTTAGCTATCGGACATTAAAAATTTCAAATATTTTGAGGTTAAGTATTGTGATAGTTACATGAATTACATCATATAAATAGTAGTAAATTAGTTAATTATCGCCCGTGCTTCGAAGAGTACTTACGTTAAGCCGTCGGTCCCAGTTGTCATGAAGATCTTTCACCATCGCACGTCGTTACGGGGAGTCAGTACCCTCCAATAAACCGATACTTACTGGTCTAAACCATACAATATCGCTTTCCCTTTGGGTCGCCATAACCTCAGACTATAAAAAAGCTAATATTCTGTCATATCTGGTTAGACTAGTATGCGGACCCAGGGCTCCTAGGCGTTGAAGTCTTGGATGCAACCGACATAACTCTAGGACGGTGATGATATGATTAATCATATTACCGGAATTTATTAGAAGCCTCTATGTATATTATACAATATAGAAAAAAGTTGTAAAAAGAAGTGGAGCTACGAAACAAACGCTTGTACATTATATTAATTTGCGATTTTTTCAATCTGATATATTTCTTACTGAGAATTCTCAATACCATGTGGTTCAATTAATGAGAATTTCAGTGAGGCTAGTTCGCAAAAGATAAGCTCATTCCATTGGACCTTATTACAAAGTTGGCATTAAAACAACACTGTTTTATGCTTAATAGGTAAATGAAACACAGTTTTTATGTTATTCTTCATTTTATTTGTTATTATACCTAAATCTTCTTCAAATAAATCACCTCAAAATGAAGCAGGAGCTTGTATATCGTATACCATAATGTGGTGCAGGTATGACCTCATAAGTTACAATAGCTTCAATTAATGTGTAGCATTCTAAACATAAGACTCCGTTCAATTCCTGAAACAAACAATTAAAGTAGTTTAAATATTCGGCGGGGAGAGCACGAGAGAATTGTAGGAATTGAGAAGAGAAGTAAACAACACTTACACAGACTGGCGCTATCTATGATGTCAAAATATTGAGCTCCGAATCAGATAGCTTGTCCAAAGAACGGACACGAGTTGTTGCCGAGTTACCGCAAAGGAAGAGTTAACATAACTGCAATCCTCACCACGGCTAGTTGTTCTAAGTCCAGACATACTACCAATAAAGACTGTCTCATACTAAAGTCAAACCACGAGTCTGCATAACACGAAATAAACTTGTTTGGTCCACAAAGGATTGTTCAAGTCAATATAAACGACAGTAAATTACTTATTTTCCAATAAAGAGATATGAGCATAGGTGAAAAAGCAATTTGACCCTTGGTCCTAGAATTTGACCAAAGAGATTGGGTTATTCTTCTGTGAATTTGACTGTTTTCATGTCAAAATAACTGACTACGTGAAGTACTCTGTGTAACTGACGTAAGACTAGAGAGGTTGGACTAGTAATAAGGTTATATTTCTTTGCGTTAGACATTACAGATGCCAGTATAATAAAAATATGTTCCCATATTTTCGATAAGTACAAAAAATTATTTCGTGGGTAATATGTTGCAAAAAGGACAAACATATTATTTATAGAAAATACTTCAGCACAATACATACAATACATTTTTCAAAATATCATAAGATTTTGGTGTTATTTTGCTTATTAGAACTTTTGTTATGTAACCCTGTTTTCACTATGAATGTATTTTTTCCCTATTAAAAGGGGTTTGCAAGAAACTGTAAACATTTGCCTAAATATGCAAAATGAGTTTTGAATATGAAATGGCGATATCATGACCGGAACAACGCAGATACTATTAATTTTGAACTGAAAATTCCCGTTTTGCTTTAAATTAAAATTAATGTATATAAAATTATAAAATATAAGAAGATTTTCTAGATATGAATGGTTTAAAAGCAAATGTGCCACAAAATAGCCCAGTTTTGGTCATTCTCCTTTAAGCGATTATTTATAAATATCGAATTAATTGGCAAGCTACATGGAATCGTTGTTACCGATTTTAGAGCTTCGAAATAAATTCATATTAAAAGTGTTTTGGCAAATACATTCAGAAATAAAACGCAGTACCGACATAATTTTAAAATTCTTTTTTAATTATTCCTCACTGTCGCTCGAAATAAAACTCATATCTGAATCGGAATCTTCTCCGACTGAGATAATCAATTGCTGATCTGGAATTCGGTCGAGGTGGACATATTTATCCCAGTCGGTAAATATTGTCGATTGTGTTTTTCTACGACTAAAAAAAAAAACTATCTTTTTTGTTGTTTTCGGCATTATACACACCGAAATAACACAACAAAAAAATAAAAAATAACACGGCAAACAGAAAGAAACATAAACCGCATGTAACAAGGCAGATGCACTCGTATTGACGTTTTCGATCACAAGATGGCCGCTCCTATTAATCGAGTTCATGTCGATTCAATGGTGTCAATCTCTACTGACAGAGCGTTTCATGCATCTGACATTTTGAGGATTATATATAAATAATTTATTTACGGTTAATAATAATTATAAAAATAGAGAGAGACATACTAGTATCAATTTGCTTTGTAATTTTAATAGATATATTTTTTTAATAATTGTTTTTTTTTTGCCAATTTATTTTCATAAGTTGAAAGTAGTATATGTAAAATGAGAACTGCCACGCATATCATCATACAGCGAAAATACTCAACTGAACTGTCGAAGTGTTAATTCCTGCTAACCCTATAAGTACGCCAGAAAAATTGACTGCCTCCGTAGTCCAGTGGATAGCGTATGCGACTGCTGATCGGAGGTCCCGGGTTCGATTCTCGGGTCGGGCAAAATTGTCATAAGTCATAAGTATTTATTTCTTAACAATATACATTGTGTTGAAATTATTTGTTACACTAGATAAATTAACAATAAAGTACACACATTCAACCGTACACTACATAATAATTATTACAAAGAATCTCAATATAAAAAGATATATACATATAAACACATTAGAATATTCCATTAATGTCAATAGTTAAATATATTACTGATATAAAATTAATTCAATGTCAATTAGGTTAATTTTAAAATACATTATTATGTCTGCCGTTTGTCATTTATAAACTCTTCAATGCTATAATAGCCTTTCCCCAATAAATACGTTTTTAATTTATTTTTAAATATGTTTGCACTATATATACTTTTGAATTCTGTGGGTAGCTTATTATATAATGACACTGATTGTGCTCTAGTGCTGTGTTGAACTACATTGAGTTTTGGCTGTATTGTTGAGGCTAGATCCTTTCTACGAGTGTTTTGTCTAATTTTTCTTTGCTCATTAGTTTCTACATTGTTGAGATTCTTAACAAAGTTAGTTAACAGAACCAAAATATAAAGACACGGCACTGTTAGAATTTTGAGATTTATAAAGTGTTCTCTGCACGAATCTGTTTGTTTAAGACGAAGGATTGTTCTAATGGCTCTTTTCTGCATGACAAAAGTAGAGTTTATATTGTATTTATAACTATTTCCCCAAAATAAAATGCTATATCTGAGTTTAGATTCAACTAAAGCAAAGTATATCATCTTAAGTTGAGGTATTGTAAGTTGTTCCCTTAGACTTCTAATGGCGTAGCACGCAGAACTTACAGACTTAGTTACGGCTTGTGTCTCTTGCTTCCATTTTAACCAAGCATCTATATTAACACCCAAGAATTTGATGTTATCTACCACTTCTACTATATTACCGGTAGACGATACTTCTATACTGGCATCATTCCTTACAGTGGATTTGAATAATACACATTTTGTTTTGTTTGCGTTTAGTTTAAGATTATTTATGCTAAAGCATTGTTCAAAAACTTTTAAAATTGCGTTTATCTTAGATTCTAAATCAGTAGTATTATCTGCTGATATTATTGCATTTGTATCATCAGCGAGAATAATGAGTTTCGTGTCTGATACATGATTTTGCACATACCCTATCAAGTCGTTTAAAAACAGGATGAAGAAAATTGGGCCTAAGACTGATCCCTGAGGAACACCACGAGATACTGGGGTTAAATCGGATTTAACGACTTTTTCTTCTCCATCCACTACTGACCTGACTTCTACATTTATTGTCGTCTATTATTTAAATAGGAACTAAACAACGCAAGCACATCGTTTCTTACACCATAGTATTCTAATTTGGCCAAGAGTATATCGTGATCAACAGTATCGAACGCGGAACTAAAATCCAGGAAAATACCTGCCACCTTACGCCTATTATTCAAGTTACAGACGACCTCATCAATTAACGCCTCTATGGCATCAGTTGTGCCTACTGATTTTTGGTATCCATACTGCTGGTTAAATAAGACACTGTGGGATCTTAAGTGATTCATGAGTCTATCTTTCATTATTTTTTCTAACATTTTGGACAAAACCGGTAACACGGAAATCGGCCTATAATTTGAAGGGTCTGTCTTTGTACCTTTCTTATAAATTGGGAGAACCCTTGCAATTTTGAACTGGTCCGGGAAAAGGCCCTCTTTAATACATTGATTATAGAGTGATGCTAAGGGGGCTGCTAGAAGGTCAATATTATCTTTAATAATTGTTAGTGGTATTTCGTCAAAACCAACAGATGACTTGTTGTCCATTTTTTTACCATTTTGAATATTTCTGAGGGTGTAACCTGCTCAAAACTCATATTTATACCTACTCTGTCAATACTTTCATTTAAATACGCCATAGCTAGTTTCCTATTATATGAGGTCAAGCGTACAGTGTTGTCGAACTTCAATGAAAATATATTAGCTACATCTAAAGCATTGCTAGTAACTTTGCTGTTAACTTTAAGTAGAATTTGCTCATCATCAAATGTCTTAGCGCCGTTGCGCTGCAAATTGACTACTTTCCATATTTCCTTACTAGAATATGATGCCTTTTCTATCTGTTTCCTAACATAATTTCTTTTTGCAGCGTTAACAACCTTTTTGTATAGTCTGTAATATCTGTTCCGATATTCCAGCACTGAATTATCACATTGGGTCCTATCTATAGTGTTGAGAAATCGTTTAACTTTGCTAGCTGTCCTTATTCCGTTTGTTATCCATTTAGATTTGCCATTCCTTCTAATGTTAAATTTTACTATACGCTTTTTAAATATTGTCGAATGAATGTTTTTAAATTTGCAAAGAAACGTGTTTATGCCAGTGCTCCAGTTTGTCTCTAATATTTTGCCTCTAAACTGTTTTTTGTTATTATCATTATAACTTCTTCTGCATAGCAGCACATAATTTGGTCGGTTTTTAAGCTCAACAATTTCTAAGCGAATTTCACAAAATAGTCCAGCGTGCCCGTCTGACAGTCCATTATGTTCAACATTTGTGTTCTTAATACAATTATCTGGTAAGTTTGTCAAGATATTATCAATGCACGATTCTGATTTATTTCGCCTAAAAGTAGGTGCGTCTATTTGATACCTAAAATTATAACACATAAGCAGTGATATGAAAGAATTACGTCTAATGTCATCTTTACATAAATTAATATTGAAGTCACCACAGATCAAACATTTTTTATTGAGGAAATGCTGTAGCCTTTCAAGCCTATCCATGAAGTTGTCAAATTTTTTATCCGCAGGCGTTCTACAACAACAAATAACACACAAATTTGTTTCTACATCTTTGACTCCACAGACTTCAAAACAGTCAGTTTTATACAATTTCTTACATATTTGCAGTTCCTCTATTTTTCTACCAAGTGTTGTCAAAATCAAAGTACCTCCCCGTTTCTTGTTAAGTCTAGTGTTGTAAGCCACCATTTTATAATTACTTAAGTTAAATTGACTTACTTGTGTTTCATTTAAAAAGTGTTCTGAAATACATATATAATGGAGTTCATATGACAAATCATTTAAATATATTTCAAGGTCATCTTTTTTACTTGTAATACCACATATATTTTGATGATAAATATTTAGTGTAGAACAGTGTGTTTCGTTATTAACGAAAACAGATTTTAGTACTGTTTTGCTCCATATCTAATTTAGTTTTATTATCTTTTGATTTGTTACAATTCATCAGAGAGAAATAATATGGAATGGTGCCTTTACGAGGTAACAATTGTGTTTTACTCTGAGAACCATGCTCCATAATTGATTTTTTGTAATTAGTGTTTATTTTCCTATAAGAAATATTAAGATAATTTTGTTCATAAAAATATATGTCTAGAGCGCTGTTTATATACTTACATATATCAACAAACTTAGAAACCCTGACATCTCCAAAGTTGATAAATTTTACATAATTGAAATTGTTACAAACAAGGCTTAGCGTGTCATTAAGTTTTGTTTCATTTAAGTGTATACTATTACAGACTCCTAATACAAATACACAGCATTCTGCTAGATTTTTTAGGCAGGCGCTTAACTCAATAACAACTTGCATAGGATTCGTATCATGTTCACCGACAGACAATATGATGGTGTCATTTGTTACTGGGTTTTTCTGAATACTCAGTAGCAGCCCGGAGTCTGGTAATGTGCCCGGTAACGGCAATAGGCTCGCTCCCTATTACGTGGGACCTAAAAATTCATGGCGAAATGTGGTTGTACCTAATATTTACACCTCTGCCTACCCCTTCGGGGATACAGGCGTGAGACTATAAAAAAAAATAAAAAAATAGACAACCCAATTTTTACGTACCTACCCTTTAGGTTTCATACATTCGGTCAATACTAAAGGAAAATGCCCATTCTTGTATGGGCTGTCGTGGCGAATAATGTTTCATTCATTAAACTCTTATGTTAAATGAAAAGTCTAATTTAATTTTTGTTATACTTTTCCTAGTCTGGACAAGATTTTTTTGCCAACTCATTCGCGATATATTTTTTTACATGCACAATTTGATATAAAATACTTTTCATCCGTTATCCAGATCGGTGAAGGTCGCTCTTCTACGGATCTAAGGCTCATCATCAGATCCTTTCTATCTGAAAACACATTGGATGTATTTTGCTGCCTAAGTACCTATTACAAAAAAAATACCCTTGTATGTATTTGATTATGTTACAGTATCTTAATTAATAAAGTACATTTTCAACTCATTAACTACCTAAATGCCCAACCTATGAGTATAAAAACTTTTATCTAAAGAGTCTCGAAAGTCTCATTTTCCCGGGAATTTCGAGACTGGGCTGAGTCTCGAATTTCTTTCCCGAGACTCAATAATGTATCGAAACTGAAAGCCTCAGTCTGTACGCTGTAGTATTGCTATACTCTGATTAAAATAAGCGCCTGTGAGACGCGATCATTAGATTTGCACAATTGGATTACCCACTCAACTTGGTTCCACTCGGATAAGGGTATAACGTGCAACACACATCGATACATTGTCGATATACATCCCTTTGTTTGTGTGTGTTTATGTGCGGAACATGTATGTGAGTTAGCGATGTACAGTCAGTAAAAAAATATTTTCACGTCCTTGAAACACTAGGTTAATTTTTCTTTGTAACATTATCTGACAGTACTGACCTCAACGTTACCGTCATTTTAATGACTCTGATATTTTGTCAAAAGTAGACCTCTTTCTTTACTGACCGTATCTTAAAGTACAAGAATTTACGGTATTATTAAGAAAAAATACAAATTATTTCTATAAATATATTAGATAATAGTTTGATTGATTGATCATGCATTTTACTTGACTTTAAGCTTTGATTTAAGTTCTACAAATTCATAATTCTGGATGTCACTCGGCTGATAAACGCGTTACACCTGACCTATGGCAACTACGAGTATAGTGCAAGGTTTCCACGTACAGCCAACGGTCAGTCATGGACAATAATCAGGTTAAAATTATCATACATAATTTGAACATTCATATTTGTTTCTAAATCGGAATAAATAGTCTATAATTTAGTTTGCCAATTCCATACATACGAAAATGCATACTGTTTATAAATTCATCATTTGAAAATGTTGAAACAGTTTGACATTATAATCACTTACCGCCAGGTTCAATATCCGATCTATCCAGGGAAGTGGAGATTAAAGATGCATATCTGACATAAGCTCCATACAAAATATGTCAATTATAATAATAATAATATTCTACCACATTTACACAACACCATCTAGTCCCAAACTAAGCAGAGCTATTGTATTATTAATATTAACTTGTTTACTAGAGAATTATGTACGTAAAATATATCCTTTCTTTTTCTAAATAATACATTTTATGGGATCCTGCCGTTTTGCCGAAAAGATTTTGACATAATTTCATTACCCAAACAAATTTTAGCAACCTTTTTTTATACCATTGCATTATTTCGAATGATTTTAGTACGCAAATTTTTATTTGGTCAAATTTTTACTTGGCAAAATATTACCAAGTATAATGTCATTTGATCTTTAATCAAATGATTTATTACAGCAAACAATCTTCAGACAATAAACGTTTGGTGATATTAGTTTATTTATGGAAGTAGTTAGGGTACATAGGTTAATTATAAAAAACATGGCTAGGTTAGGTTAGGTTAGAACTGTGACCACCTACGCACGAGCCGAGTGAGCGAAGCGAGCGGTGCCGCGGCAGCGGCCGGCGAGTGCCAGAAACGACTTGCATTCATAGAAAAAAGAGATAGATTTTGTAGGTTACCCAGAACTGAAGTATTTAGATTAGGATAACTATTGATTTTGCGTAAAAACTGTTATTCCAACTGATATATTTGACTAATAAAATGTTTAAAGAACTAGTTGGTAAACAAGTTATAGTTTAAACGTTCATTTCCCAAACATTAGGTTTGCGTAACAATTTTTTGTGAATAGATTTTTTGCTAAGTAATAATTTGGCTAATGAAATTATGCGAAAAATTTTTTGGGAAGTGAAAATTTGTCAAATTCCATTCGGTCAAACAAGGGAGACCCACATTTTATACATATAAATACCCAGACTAAGACAAATATCCATGTTCACGCACAAAAATGTTTGACTTGAGCGGGAATCGAAGCCGCGATCTTCGTCGTAGCAGTCGCTTACACTCCCGCTTCTCCAACCGGTCGTCAATAAAAAAATATGTATCTAATCTATAAATCCATGGACAGATCGTATATTGAAACTGACTGTCAATCGAGTACCTTAAACATTCGAATGGTTGAATTGATAATCGTCAGTAGTGTGTCTGCGGCAGCCGATCGTATCTGTCCGGGTTTTGTCCATATCCGTTGTGGCTAATACGGCCCGGATCATGGCGTCGAGTTTGAGTGCCAATTTTAGGTCTGACGGATGAAACAGGATCTGTACGACTGGATTTAAAGATTAGTACTGAATATGTAAGTGTTTATTTAAAACGTGTTTGAATTATAAATGTTTTTGTTGAACTTAAACGCTACGTTAACTGTTTAAAGTCTTTTGATTTGGAGGACTTTGGAGGATTTACGGCCACGGCAAGCTGTCCGTCTGCCGTGACTATGAATCCTGTAAAGAATTCGAAATATCGGCTAGTAATAAATAAAAAAATGTAGTTTCTAGATCATTCGTTTTAAATCTAATAACGCAGTGAAACCAATACAACGCGATAAAATCCGTAAACTGAAGTTTAATTTGAATGTGTAACATTCGCGTAAACCCAAGAAGATATTACGTTTATAGACAGGCAAATTGGTTAACTTCATTAAAATCTATAACATACAGGCTCAGACATAGTTTATGTTTATTGCCTCATGGTTTATACTAGCTTTTGTATCGTAGCTACGCACGCGAGTCATTGGTAGTATTTTATTTTCTAGGAATCAAACATAGGAAAAGCCATATTTTTTATCCCTAACTTTAAATTAATAGATTTCCCGAAGTAACTTTCAACCTCTACGAGTATTGTAATATAAATCATACAAGTTTTATTGCCGCAGCATAAGCTGTCTATTTGTATATCAAACATCTGATCAATATCTATGCTATAGTAAAAAAAAACTGAACTCACAAGATGTGTGGGTTGTTTTTGCATTTATAGTAATATTCGAGTAGGTACATCATTTATGTAGCGACTGCCAATTTTGAGGCGTAAAAACAGCCTTCAGTTAATACTAAACTTCCATTTTGTATTATGATATTACAGAACTTTGGCCAAAGAATTATAATTACTTAAAATTATCATTGTCGTTTCCACAACCCTCTATCGATATTGGCCAAGTAACACGGACCACTATAACGTGGACTAAGGCATTTGCAGTACTAAAAGTTAAAAGCAAAATATTTTACAATTCAGACATTATTTTAACTTAGCAAGCTCCATTGAATGTGTTTCTTTGAGTGGATACGTAGAAATAATGTCGTTCCTATTTTATAACTACTGGAATGTTGGTGCGTAGGGTTGTCCAATTTAGATGAATGATTACTGTAAGTTGGCAACCTAATATTAAATATTTCCTTTGTCGCAAGATGAGGTAATTAAAATTTGACGTCATGACAATGAATACAGATTTACATATAGAAGCGCATTTCTTAAGGATTTCGTGTGCCGATTCCAAATGGCGAGTTGGCGACTGTCGTCAGTGTAGTACGTAGTTGGCGCCGTTGGCGGCGCTGGCGCCTTTCTCCGTCTCTCTTGCTCTCGTAGTTAAGATACACAGAAGGAACGTTCATCTCTCTTGCACTCATGGAGACAGCTGTCACAGCGCGACTGCCACGCCGCCAAGCGGCAATTTGGGTCACAGAAAGTTTGTCTACAGAGCGCCCATAAGAAATGCGCCTCTATGTAAATATCTATGCTTTACGGTCATGAGACGACATGCGATGTACCTAGTGGTCAAGTTGTAGCGGTCATAGCGTGACGGCTTGCCATTCGTAATACGTCGGCTAAGTCAAGCAACAAATGCACTGTTCGTCACTTGCATGGGTGACTGGGTGTGATGTTTATATCAGAGCACTATCGTGCTGCAGAGAGCACGTAAAGCTGTCAGTCGCAATTTTTGTCCCAGGATAGGAAACGTGAGGCCCTCGCCCGGTTTGAAAAATGCCGACATCTTAGTTAGCTACACACATGAAAAAGAAAAAGAAGAAGAAATTTAAATGATTTATGCCCGGTTTCTGAGGTACTTTTATCGGTGGTTTATCTATCCGTTAGCGTTATTGGTTCGATAACTCAAGAAAGTGCGTTTCTGAACAACGCGTCACAACATAAACTCCAGTTATCCTTAGTTTAACTTAACGGACCAATGTTCGCCGTTTATCGGTTCCATAACTTCATTTGAAGTTTAACTTCTGTCAAACGTGTAACCTTTTTTAAGATTTTGATCATAGACTAATATATTATAACTGGAAAGTTTTGATATGATAGGTTTGTGTTTACAACTTTTACATAACCGATACAAAATATCGTATTCGAGCAGTTCTGCAGTGAGCAGAGAGTTTGATTTTGAAGTGCTGGAGCTTATTGCAATAAATCAGTTCCTAGAAACCTAAGATCTAGGAGAAATCCTTTTGAAATGTTTACGGATGAAGAATTTAAAATGAGATATCGTTTTGATAAGGACACAGTGTTACACATAAGTGATATGATCAGCATTAGTTTAGCTCCAGTTATGTATGGCAAATACACATTGTCTATGTTGGAACAAATTTTCATCATATTACGATTTTACATTTATTTTTTTATAGTGATTGGTGATGATATTAATGTTCATAAAACCACTGTGTCAAGAGTGGTTTATAAAGTAAGTAGAGAAATAGCAAAACTAGCTAGAAGATATATACGAATGCCAAACTCTCAAGATCTGGGAGAAGTTAAAGCGCAATTTTTTAGTATAGCTGGTTTTCGAAATGTTATCGGTTGTGTAGATGCATCTCATATTCCAATTCAATCTCCTGGAGGAGAGTAACCAGAACGTTTTAGGAACAGAAAAGGTTTCTTTTCTGTCAATGTACAAGTTGTATGTGATGCAAAATTATACATCAGAGATTTAGATGCTCGTTGGCATGGATCTACTCATGACAGTACAGTGTACCATACATAATTCATTTCTACGAGCTCACCTTCTTTTTAGGGTTCCGTACCTCACAAGGTAAAAAAAGGAACCCTTATAAGATCACTTTCTTGTCCGTCTGTCTGTCTGTCTGTCTGTCCGTGTGTCACCACCGATTTTCTCAGGAACGGGTGGACCTAGCAAATTGAAATTTATACCAGATACTGAGGTCTATGGTTCCTATTATGTGTATAAAAAGGATCCTGGGTCAACCTGATAAAAAGATATGGTCAAAATTAGATTTTTGCGAAAACTTGTAAGTACCAAAATTAACCTTAATTTTCAACTTTTTTTAATTTTCAGAATTTTTCCTTTACTTGTGCTGTAAGACCTTGGTTTTAACCAAAATTGACAATTCTAGGTCAACCGTAAGTACCCTATAGGTTTTGGGTCGAAAACCTATATGGTAGTTCCCGTTGAACTAGAATCTGAAATGAAATTTGGCCAAAACCAGGGTCTTACAGCACAAAGAAAAGAAAAATTACAAAAAGTAAAAAAAGTAAAAATTTTAAAAAAAATCTCCACTTAAGATAGTCCTCTAAGTTGTATGGCCGCTCATACAGATTTAGAGGACAGGCGTAATTAGCACCAACCTCAAATAAGGTAAAATGCGTACGGAACCCTCGGTGCGCGGGTCAGACTCGAACTTGCCCGATTTTTTTTTTTAACAATCCGTGCTCCTCATGTACCCATGTGTCGGAGGGTAGGGTTTCACTGAAGCATTTCTCGCTACCCCCCGACGGGTTCTATGAGCTCGCCTGCATAACAATGAGATACCTAGATGGTCACATCCTAGGAGACAGTGCCTATCCTTGTGGCAAGTACATAATGACACCATTTTTGAATCCTAATACAACTGCAGAAAAGCTCTACAATCACAGACTCTCTACAATGAAGCACAAATCATCATAAAATGTCAAATCTTCTGACAGCGAGGCCTGATTTGACATTTTATTTTTTTAAAGTATATAAGTTAGCAGGCGTACAGGCATTACGAATGAGGCATTATCATATTTTTTTTAGTAAAATAACGAGCAACTAGTGGTTTACTCCTAAAAACACAGTATATGATTAAACAACTAGTTAAACAGACAAATTAAAATATTTAAATAAGTTTTCAACTCGTTTTTTAAAACAGAGTCATCTAGTGGTAGAAAAAAGAACTACGTATTGGTTCAATCACAGATAATATAATACTTTACAGTGTTCAATAGTTATTGAACGCTGCAGTGCGCATTCAGAAACGCAGTGTCAGTTAACCAACGTTTATCCTTTCCATAACTTTAATGAATCAATAACGGCCCTGTCACGACCTACAGCGGCGGGCGGCAGCGGCGAGCGTTTTCGATGTACATGGCGCGCGTTACTCCGTTGCGGCCGCGCGCCGCGATAATAAACGCGCCATGTACATCGCCCCTGCCGCGCCGCTCGCCGCTTAGACCGATCTCGTGAACAGGCCCTAACTGTTGAGAGTATATCTGGTGACTTCAGAAACCGGGCATTAGTTAATCGCTGTTTGTGGTTAAAGAATTTGTGGGTGTAATATTACACCTCTGCCTACCCCTTCGGGGATACAGGCGAGAGTCTATAAAAAAAAATATAAAGCTAATCACTGGGTTGGAGCAGTGCCGTTACGGTGCCTGCACAATGTAAGACACAAGGTTTTAAGATAAATTATTCAAGGAAGACGACAATAAATAAATAATAATAATAAAGGTTTGCCATTTGCTGTTGTATCTAAATGTACTAAGATGTCGTTCAGTAGATGCAGATGATGAGAATTTGTCTTGAGGATAATAACAAAATATAACAAAATAGCAATACCTCATCATGACAATGGCCGCTCTATCAAGGGTGATCCGAATGAGAAGAGAAGAATAATTATTTGACGTGAAAAACAAACAATATGACATACGTTCAGTCAAAAGTTTGTGGTTCCAAATTCAAATTTTTGTTGTTGTTGTTAGATTGGCACAATTTTTTCCCATTTTGGCACGGCGTTTGCACATGAGTAGATAAACGGAACAGAGACACAGCTTCATACAACAGCGCGAATCGGTTGCACTACTACAAGCACGCGGCTTATGTGTGCGTGACCACTGGCCGCTTGTCGTGTACGCGGCGAGACTGGAATGAACCGGTTTACGTTGGCACAGACAGTTGACAATCTTAGGGTTATTACGACGCACGTTGTTTGTTTTGTACGTTGCAAGTTTTAATATTTTAATGTAAAAAAGTGGTTTTATTATTAATAATGGTTGTTTATTGTACTGTGTGTATGAATAATACTAGATGAAATAATTAAATCATTATAAAGATTTTAACAATGGTAACGTACAATTGGGTTTTTAATTAGGTATAACTCCTGATAATTTTGTCGAATTTGTTGAATTGCTCGAGCAAAATTTTCGCGAATATTTCGATCTTGAAATAAATATTGTCAATGTTGGCAACGAAATACTTAACAACTCATTAGTTGTAAAAATTGTGTAAAAGCAATTAATGTTTACAAAACCAATGACTATCAGAAAGTGATTAGCCATCGATAGGGATTACAAAAAACAGGTGCATGCGATTTTCGACCTTATTGACGTAACTCAGAATTTATAATTTTAATAACGTATCAATGTCAGAAAGCAAGAAAATACAAAAAAAAAGTCTGTCTTGAATTGTCAATAAGGTCGAAAATCGCATGCACCTGTTTTTTGTAAGCCCTATCGATGGTTGATTATTTTATAGTCATTTGTTTTGTAGACGTTCATTTGTCTTACACAATTTCTTTTTAAACTTATTTTAGATACCTATCCCCGTGGTAAAACTAGTGGCCATAATAGCTAAAGGAGATTCCTATGTTTATTAGCAAAATATTATAATATATATAATAACAATAGCAAAATAGTAGCGCTCATAGCGAGACTTGGCTTGTCGTTCGTAACAGATCGGCAAAGTTAAGCAAGGCTTCCACAGGTCGCCACTTGGATGGGTGACCAAGTGTGGCATTTACATCTGAGCGCTACCGTGCTTCGGAGAGCACGTAAAGCTGTCGGTCCCGGTTCTTGTCTTAGGATAAGGATCGTTAGGCCATGTCGGAGGCCTTCGGGCGGTCTGAGAACTCCGACACCAGAGTTGGCCACACACTCACACGAAAAACAAACAAAACATTAGCAAAATAGATCATATTACCAGAAAATATTCAACACTATTAGTGGTATCGTTGGGAATGTCAAATAAATCACGTCGTCACGTCGTGTCCTTGGTAACAAATGAATATTTTTATTCCGTGCTTTTAAAAGTTTCAGGTGCATGCCTTTTTTGGTTCCACTCGCTATTTTATTTACAACTGTACTTCTGCCGTATAGCGAATCCGTCGAGTCCAAGAATCTGCCCAATCCACGAATCTGTCGAGTTGGGAATCTGTCAAATCACTAATCTGTCCAATCCAGAATCTGTCGTATACCGAACAAGCGATTTGTCTTAACCTATTGTGACAACCCTACCAAAACAGGTAACAAATAATAATAATAATAATAATAATATTCTACCACATTCACACAACACCATCTAGTCCCAAACTAAGCAGAAGCTTGTACTATGGGTACTAGATAATGGATAAACATACATATATACTACTTTTTTTTTGTAAATACATACATATTATACATAAAAACACCCAGACCAAGACAAACATCCATGTTCATGTACACAAATGTTTGACTTGAGCGGGAATCGAACCCGCGACCTTCGGCGTAGCAGTCGCTTACACTCCCGCTGCGCCAACCGGTCGTCAAAATTTACAAGCTCTTAAGAAGCTGTCTCTCTGTTTGGTTTATTTACTCATGTGGCGTTTGAGCAATGACTGACTACAGATTTACATAATAGAAGCGCATTTCTTAAGGATTTCGTGTGCCGACTCCAAGTGACGAGTTGGCGGTTGTCAGTGTAGTACGTAGTTGGCGCCGTTGGCGGCGCTGGCGTCGTTCTCCGTCTCTCTTGCTCTCGTAGTTAAGATACACAGGAGGAACGTTCGTCTCTCTTGCACTCATAGAGACAGCTGACATGTCTATGTCACACACTCAGCGCGACTGCCACGCTGCCAAGCGGCAATTTGGGTCACAGAATGTTTGTCTACAGAGCGCCCATAAGAAATGCGCCTCTTTGTAAATATCTATGCTCTATGGTTTGAGTTGCATCTGTTATATATATTAAAATCAGTGCTGTTTTTTAACCGACTTCAAAAAAGGAGGAGGTTCTCAATTCGTCGGAATCTTTTTTTTATGTATGTTCCCCGATTTCTCTAAGACGCCTTGACCGATTTCGAAAATTCTTGTTTTGATTGAAAGAGTATACCTTCTAGTTGGTCCCATGATCATCAGGTCAGGATCTGATCATGGAATCCTGAAAAAATCGAAGGAACTCTTCAAATTTTATAAGCACACTTGAAGCGATTTGACGATAACAACCCAATGCCGTCAACTTGGGCTCGTTTGAGTCGTCTTTACATAGACTTTGATGCTTGATGATTTCCATGGTCTGATGATAGAGTTGGAAGGTAGCCATGAGATCTTTGTGATACAATAATCCAATCTCATCGAGTTGAGGGTCGTTTGATTGGTCTTTACATGGACTTTGGCACTGGATGTTTTCCAGGTTCTGATGATGGAGCAGGAAGGTGGCCATGTGATCTTTGTAGTACAAAGACGCAATCCCATTGAGTTTGGGATCGTTTGATTCGTCTTTACATGGACTTTAGTGCTGAATGTTTACCAAACTCTGATGATAGAGCAGAAAGGTGGCCATGGGATCTTTGTAATACAATAACGCAATCTCATCATATTTAAGCTCGTTTGTTTTTTCTTGGCAAAAACATTGGTATTGGATGATTTCCGGGATCTGATGATGGAACTGAAACGAACGTGTTGAGGCTAGATAGATGAAAACAAAAAAAAAATACTTGAATTGCCAGAAAGGTACAGGTCTACATTTCAGAATTGAGGCACGTAAGGAAGGCCTTCCCATCATGTACTATCTTTTACTATTTTTTATTAGTATACCATTAAAAAGCAAAAAATAAAAATT
Organism: Euclidia mi; assembly: GCA_944739405.2. Lineage (NCBI taxonomy): Eukaryota > Metazoa > Arthropoda > Insecta > Lepidoptera > Erebidae > Euclidia > Euclidia mi. The sequence goes on along the minus strand of OX123200.2, from coordinate 11,288,677 downwards.
ATTTTTAAATAAAAAAACCGATTTCAAAACACTAAGGAACTAAAAAATAAAAAAACCGGCCAAGTGCGTGTCGGGCCACGCGCAATGTAGGGTTCTGTAGCTGTCCATAATGACTTGCTGCAAAGGGTATTAATGTACAACAAATCCGAAAGTGTATTTTGCTGAAAAAAAAAATGTATAACACTATTATAAGAACCTAAGTTTTGTTTAGAAAAATACTAGGTATGTATACAGTTATGTATTATAAACATAAAATGTGGTTTCCAAGATATACTACTACTATACATACGTAGTACCGTAGTACATTACATACCAAAGTACGTATATCTTTAAGATTAAGCCAGCGCGCCCAATGTAAACTCACAGAAATAGGTATTTATAAGTTAACCGACGATTACTCGTAAACTAGTGATATCTACTTAGCCGTGATAGTTTTCCTTTTAAATTCGTTATATGTACTACATTTGTGATTTTTTTCACCTCTTCCAAATTAATAGTTTAGCCGGCAGAAGGGGGGGACACTTGAGTCTAACAATTTTTTTCACTTCAAAGCTTGATATTTGACAAACCAATCACTTGATCGAAAAATGATTTGAGCAAACTAATAATATTTTTTTAAAACCTATCCAATGATACCCCACATGATAGGGTAGTCAACCAAAAAAAATATTCAACCCCACTATATATGTAGGGGAGATACCCATAAAAAAATATTTTCCTAAATTTTATTCTACAGTTTTGTTGCAATATCTTATGTCTATATTCATGTCAAATATCAGCTTTCTAGCAACAGGCGTCTTTGAGCTAGGCTGCGGATGGACAGACGGACGGACATGACGAAACTATAAGGGTTCAATTTAATTTGGAGCAAAAAATTTTGGAGTCGGTGCCAAGCCCTTACGCAAAAAGTTACTAAATTATAAACTACCTATTCTGTCAACAACGAAAGATAAATAAAAATGTGTAGAGGTTTTATAGTCAGATCAGAAATACTTGGCTTGTCGCCGACTCCACAATTTTTTGCTCCAAAACCAATTATTTTTTATAGTTCCTTAGTGTTTTTTGAAGTCGGGTTTTTTTATTTAAATATTATTTTTATTAGTTACCTATATCATATCCAGTGTGTATTGCAAAAGTGTTCATGAAAGCCCTGAATCCCGGTGCACAGCAAATAACAAAGTTGGCTGATAGTAATGGCAACTTGGTCACCGAACAAAAACAGCTTATAGCAGTGATCCAAGACTACTACTCGCAACTGTACACGAACCTGTAGACCTGCTAAAATGGTGACACGGAACATTGTAAATGTTGGATCAGAAGATGTACCAGAAATAACTGGCACCGAGATTCAAACCGCCCTTAACAAAATGTCGAACGGAAAAGCTCCCGGCGAAGACAGTGTAATAGTGGAAATGGTCAGAGAGGGAGGAGATAGGGTAATACAGTTTCTTAAACACCTTTTTAAAAAATGTCTTGAAGAAAGCAGAGTACCCGTAAAATGGGAAAGCGCATTGGTCATTTTATTATTTAAGAAAGGAAACAAGGCCGACCTTAATAACTACCGCCCTATAAGCCTACTGTCGCAACTTTATAAGCTATTTTCAAAGATCATCACTATTCGCTTGACAAATAAACTCGACTTCTACCAGCCAGTGGAGCAGGCCGGATTTAGAAGAGGTTTCAGTACCATGGACCATATCTTGTCTATGAGAATCATAATTGAAAAGGCTACCGAATACCAAATGCCATTATGGATTGCATTCATAGACTACAAGAAGGCATTTGATAGTATCGAGTCCTGGTCTATGATAGAATCCCTACAAAACGCTAGAATTGATCACCGCTATACTAGCTTAATAGAAAACATCTATAGGAACGCGACCTTTAAAGTAAACCTTCCACCTGAAACCCAACCAGTTAGAATAGAAAGAGGAGTCAGGCAGGGGGACACCCTCTCGCCAAAGCTGTTCACACTAGTGTTGGAAGACGTCTTTAAAAAAAAATACACTGGGTTGAACGCGGCCTAAATATAGCTGGAAGAAGGTTGAGTAATTTGAGATTCGCAGACGACATTGTCTTATTCTCCGACACCCCAGAGGACCTCGAGACCATGATACAGGAGCTTAGCCACGCCTCTCGACAATGCGGATTAGAGATGAACCTAACCAAAACCAAGGTCATGACAAACTGCACAAATAGTACCGCTAATATCATGGTGAATAACTCAGTCATCGAGAGAGTCACAAAATATGTGTATCTTGGACAAGAGGTGGTAATGGGAAAAGAAAATCAGGCTAACGAAATAAACAGGCGCATAAGACTAGCGTGGGCGGCCTACTCCAAGCTTGAATTTGTCTTCAAGATGAAGCTAAAAGCCGAACAAAAAGCACGCATACATGACCAGTGTATCCTGCCAGTGCTAACCTATGGAGCTGAAACCTGGGTATTCACTAAGGAGATTTTAAATAAACTCCAAGTGGCCCAGAGGGCTATTGAAAGAAAGCTGGTGGGTATTTCACTGAGGGACCGCAAACGAAACGACTGGCTTCGGCAGCAAAGCAAAGTCACAGACGTGATCAAGCGTGTTGCAAATTTGAAGTGGGAGTGGGCAGGCCACGTCGCCAGAAAACAGGGCTCGTGGTGCAAAGCGTTGGTGGAGTGGAGACCATGGGGCGTGAAGCGCCCACAAGGAAGGCCGCAGATGCGTTGGCATGACGACATCAAGAGAACAGCTGGAGTAAAGTGGATTGAGGTCGCCCGAGACCGTGAGAAGTGGCATATACTGAAGGAGGCCTACACGCATGCGGTAGAAAAAGGCTGTGAAGAAGAAGAAGAAGTGTATTGCAAATTTCACAATGGACAAAAATATCTAACAAAGAGTTTGTCTTAAAGCTCGGAGCCAATGAAAATGTTACAGGAGGCTTACGGTGAATCGACTTTATCAAAAACTCGTGCTTATCAGTGGTACAAAACCTTCAAAAGCGGTCGAGATACACATGATGGAAGATTTGCCTCGCTCTGGTAGGCCATCAACAAAAGTGAAGGAAAAAGTGACAGAAAATCCTCATTCAACTTTGAGAGAGATAGCCGCCGAACTTTCTGTATCTCACGAGTCGATCCGTACCATTTTAACTAATCATTTGGGTATGTAATATGTTGCCGTTCGGCTAGTCCCAAAAGAATTTTGCACCACGATAATGCGCCTTCGCACAAGGCCATGATTGTGAACGAAGTTATGACCAAACACTCAACAAATACCATCGGAAAACCACCATATTAACCAGATATGGCTCCAGCCGACTTCTTTCTTTTTCCTAAACTCAAATTAGCACTTCGTGGCACCCGTTTTCAATCGGTAGAAGACATAAAGGATAATAAGTTTTGATGATTCAATTATTCGTTGGCGTAAATGTATCGTTTCTGAAGGAGCACACTTTGAACAGTTGACAACAAACAGTTTGTGTACTATTGATCTTTTCCCGGTACTTTCTTGACAGAGTAGTATAATATCTATAGTAACACATACTTGGAAGCCCTGCTTACATACAGTAATTGCATTAAATTCACTCTGTGAGTAATCACTGTAAGTACTTAGAAATTGTTTCCGTATATATTTTATTAAATGACACCGAGATATCTACTAGGAATACAATCTTTTAATCTAATTTCGGTGGAAGCTTTTAACAACTTGCTAGATATGTTTAAGGACATACTGCGTGTTCTAGATCACAAGAAATTACGACGCATAGTATTTTGCGTGAGAATTTTAGCGCAGATTGCGAAGCAATACGGAATTGCGCTTGGATAAGAATAAATAGAATTCGAAAACATTACAGAATTCAACCTCTTGTGCTCTGTAAGTATATTTAAGGAATAAAACCTATGTTGCTTGAAGCTTTACCTTGTTGCCGTACAATGTGATCGGAGGTACATCTGGACGAAATTTTTAAACAATTATAGTAGCGATTAACAAATGCTAAAAGTAGTTAGGTAGGTTCATGGTAAGCCTTAAACAAGGACATTTACAGGTTGAAAGTTTAGAAATTACTATAGTTAATTTACCCAATAGATTGTCAAAAATGTGTCAATGAACAAACACACCACTTTTTTTCCAATCCTTAATACTAAACGGCATTCTTCTAGAAACAAATATCACTCTCTTGTAGAACTTTATTTATATTGTAATCTATCGAAGGTTAACGATAATTTTGAACACATGGGTGGTTTAATTTTGATGGGCATTCCATTTTGTATTTAAGCTAAGGCGTACTAAGAATAGAAATAATTAGAATAATAGAATTTCCAATGGATAATATTTGTTAAAAAGAAAATAAGTTTGTTTGCCCAGGTGTGTCGTTTCGACGAATAACCACGGTTTATACTATATAAATCTCTTACATACTTATGTTTTGCTCTTTTGTTGGTATCATAGGTATATTCCTAGCCCTATATTTACTATTTGTATGATTAATTTTGAAAAGACAAATTTTCTAGTTCGTATAAAGAGATGTGATGAAGACTTGTGATCAACTACATGTCTACGTCTTATTCTATTTTTGACATAATCTTTTATTTATAGCTTAATTACAATCAACCTTAAAATAAATATGGTGGCAGTTTGTCTTGCAAATTATTGAAGGTTTACGCTATAGTGGCAGGGTTTAATGTGCGCTTCCCGGCGCGAAACACCACGTAGCATTCTGTAAACAGCGCCCGTTGGCCCGTATACCGGAAATTTACAGAACAACAAGGTTTAATTGCATAATGCATACATCGAAACTAGCGGGATTACACTAGATGTCGCATACTGTTAATCACAGCTGTAGGTACTTGTACCGTTTGTAAGATATTTTTGCATTTAATAATAGTAAACACAAACAGTCTATCTTAAAATAATGTACCATAAATTGAAATCATATCGAATATATTCAAGGTTTAATAGAAAGTGTATGAGGTGGATAATGTAAATGGATGTATGTAGAAGGAAGAGAAGAAGGTGTCTAGGCTTTTTATATTTTACTAGAGGACGCCAGCAGCTACGCCTGCAATTTTTTTAAATTTACCTGTTTTGGCCGATCCCGTGGGAATTTCGGAAAATCCCTTCTTAGTGCACCCCTATGGTCCCAAGAAACATACGTGCCAAATTTCAGCTTCCTGCGCCCAATAGTTTCGGCTGTAGCGTGTCTGTCAGTCAGTAAGTAACGCAAGGATTTTATATATTAAGATTAACACTATTCTCGAGTCGTAGCGCGTAGTATCGATTTGATTAACGTGGTGGAGATATACAATTACAGCGAAAAATTGCGAACGCCGACGCGAACCATACCATACACACGCAGATATGTCCGAGGACTGTAACCCTATGAACCCTTTGTAGAACATTATATTGATATGACGTCTAGCCCTTCATATTCTATCTATCTATTTATCTATATCGTCACGCCTGTCTCCCATTGGGGTAGGCAGAGACTATGGAACGCCACATGCTTCGGTTCAAACATACCTCTTTCGCTTCCTCGATATTCATTAACCTCATCATGCATGCGCGGTTTTGGGTACCTACTTTTAATTTGGCCCTTTTTCAGTATGTCACCTATTTGGTCGGCGTACGTCCGCCTAGGGCGTCCCCTACCGACATTTCCATTCATTTTCGCACGATACACTCCTTTCGTATTTTTTCTTTCATCCATCCGTTCCATATGTCCAAACCAACGCAACATTCGTTTTTCAATCTTTGTCACTACATCTTCTTTTAGACCACACTTTTCTCTATCACACTGTTACGCACTTTATCTATCAAACTTACTCCGCACATACTTCTCAAAGCTCTCATTTCTACAGCATTAATCCTACTTTCATGCTTCTTCTGCCATACCCATGATTCACTATCATACATCAATGTTGGCGCCAAAACTCACTGCAGTATAGCAAGGCGAGCTTGCCTTGGGATAATACCATTGCTGATGATGGACTGTAAGGCGCCATTCACACTTTTACTGCTTTCACTCTCCTTTCAATATCTCCTACAAATTTTCCATCTCTCGTAAACAAAGACCCATATTTGTATAAAGCGGCACTTATCGACAAGTGTGAGGAGTAACTCAGACTACATTAATAATTTGATAAAAGCTTATAAATCTATTAAATCACATTCAGTCAAAGCCCAATAGCGCACTAATTGGACTAGACGCGGACAAATTCTGTTAGCAAGGGTGAATGTACGGGAAACTAGAAGAAAGTTGTTGGTGACAATAACATAAGTAGTAGTAATATATCCATCAGGCTATGTCGGTCTGTATCTGGGCTGAGACGCGTCGACGCCCGACAAATGAGAGTTCGCGCCGCAACCTTCTTGAGATAAGGCTGGCTATACACGAGAATTTTGAAAAGTATTGCTATACTTTTCAAAATTCTAGTATGGCAGCTGTTTTCTTCAAGTGTTATGCCGACAATTTACAGACGCGCTATTGGATAGTGACTTATGTAAAAACAATAATATGTTGACCTGCATTTGCAAAATATTTTAATAATACAACATAGAAAGTATACTTTATCATCATCAGACTTTAACAGTCCACTGCTGGACTAGGCCTCTCCGTTGAAAGGAGGAATTGGCCTACTATACCACGTTGGCCAAACGGGTTGGTATAGGGATTGTATCAAGTTTTCCTTCTCTTGCTGTGTTATTCTCTGCATAATATGCTTCCTCTATCGGCTCTTACGACACCCATGGGATGATACTTTATACAGTTTACTTATTAACCTAAAATTATTCCAAACAGTGTGCGATATAAGACCCTATTTTCATTCGATGTTATAGTAAATCAGAATAAACTGGTAAATCGTGCAAAATAAGACTGTATCGTGCAGTCACTGTAGGTACGTGTGCTTGTGTGTGTTAGGCACCTTCAATGGCGATCAGCTGAGCGGTGGCAGCGGTCATTAACCTGAGTTAATTTTCAATAGAATGATAAGTAAATATTTTGCAAATGCAATTCAAAATAGAATTTAGACAAGGTGGTTAGTAGTTAACAATGGATTCATAACCTCTCTTTGTACTACAGATTATTGACATTTTAGGGATAGACAAATTGTTGGAAATACGTAAATTGAATTGTTACAGCAATCTTGTAACAATATCAATGATAAATGTATTATGATACTTAAACCAAACCGTTACCAGCAGACGTCTGCTATTATGCACACGATACAATCATTAACCGTCAATCAATCAGCATCTACCGGCATCATCGTGATCAGCCTTTAACAGTCCACTGCTGGACTAGGCCTCTCCTTTGAATGGAGGAATTGGCCTACTATACCACGCTGGCCAAACGGGTTGGTGTAGGGTTTGTATCAAGTTTTCCTTCTCTTACAGTGCTGTTCTCTGCATAATACACTCTCCCTCTGTCGGCTCTTACGACACCCATGGTATGATATGGGGTGGTGACAATCCGTATTCTTAATCCGTCACCACACGGACACAATAATACTGGTATGTCAAGCGGCATACCAGTAATTAATTATGTATGTACAAAATGTACATACTTTAACTTGTGCAAACAGTTGTACGGTACCTTGACGGTGCAATTTAATATGTTTTCTTTAATATGAGTATCAATTACCGAATACATATGTATGTACTTAATTATACTCACTTATTTAGAGTAGCTTTCCATAGCTGAAAAGGTGAAAGGGAGTCGATTGGCCTGGTATGGACATGTTATGCGGAGAGATGAGATGTATGTAGGTAAAAAAGTGATGGATATGCATGTAGAAAGGACGAAAAGGGAGAGGACGGCCAAGGAAGAGATGGATGGACTGTGTGAGGATGGATATGAAAGAGAAAGGGGTAAGCGATCGGATGACTGGTGACAGAGAAGTATGGAAGCGAAGGACATACTGCGCCGACCCCAAATAAATTGGGACCAGGGCAAGACAATGATGATTTAGAGTAGGTAAAATATTGATTATTTGGGGTAAAGATATGTAGTGTATTGATATGTTATTTTTTATATTTTTGTTGGCAACGTCTATCTGCTGGTGAGCGAACTGCAAAGACTTGTAGGTATGCAGTGAGCTTAAAGTTTGCCCGTTATATTGTATTTTCTATTATTATATTATTATGTGTTTCTCTATCACGCGTACTTTTCTAAAATTAGTTAAAGAAGTACACGGCCCTTTGGCAGGCGTACACGGAGACATAGTTCCAACACGTAGAGGCCTTTTGAGAGTTTTAATCTAGGATGTGATGGGATACCTACTGAGGAGCCTCCATTACAGCACTATAAAGTACAGCCACGGATTAGCCGCAGCAGGTATAGGACTATATTATTGTTATATTTATAGTTTCGCCATGCTTGTCCGTTTGTCCATCCGCGGTTTTACGCAAAAACTATAAGCATAAGAGAGGTACCTACTGCGTAAAATAACTTAAACTTCTACCCGTGCGCGATAAAATGAACATTGTCATTGAGTCCTTGTATCCTTAGGTCACTGGGTAACTAGGGAACCTACTTTGTGCGTTGCCCGACATGCACCTGTACGGTTTTATTTATTATTGGCGCAACGTATGATTATTTAGAGATATCACCAAAGCCGATGGGATACTAAGGATTTTAAAACTGACAATAATTTTTCCAGGTGATTAGATGCTACTTACGATGCAAACATGTGAAAATAAGCGTCGCAAGATACCTATTTCCCAGATAGCGACATCCATCACATTATACACCATCCTTCAAATACGTCCATCATCTCCTCAACTGGACGCACATAGTCGATAATCTGTCTGCGATTAGTCGCAAGCGAGACGCGGTCGTTAAACCCTCGGGCGATTTGTCATGTATACAGATATCGGGCGACGTAGATAAAATATAAGTGCGACACTGGAACATCATAAAGCGATTTACTATCAAGATACGTCGCGTCTGAGATGCTACACGTCATGTGGTATTCAAGCTTGTGTCTAGCTGGGATAGGCAGAGTCCTACGACGTAGTTTCAGGGCGATTGTCATTATAAGTGCTTGAGTAATAAGATTTAAATTCGCTTGAATTACTGACGATAAATTACGTTCTCATTGGTGTGACGTTACATTTCTGTTTGTCTCAAGCGAAATTTTGCAGCTTATCTTAAACATTCACAATTTATTTTATGTCCTGTCATGGCACTCTCCTACACTAGATATAATTATATTTATTTGTAACAAATCTCAATCGAGTAATGCTATTACAATAAGTTTAAGTAATTCTTTGCTCGACGATTGGCCTGGTTAATACCAGCTACGTTAACGAGATGTTTTCAAAGTACATCTACCTTAGGTAAACATAGAAATCATCAGGATGTGAAGTAAAGTTTTGTACGGTAAAGGTACTTCGCGCTATAAGTCCAAGAAATCAGAGATCCATAACGTATCTTTCATCTCTTAATTCTATCTGCGTTTTTCTGGTTGAAATGCAAGACCTTCGCCTTAAAATCCATGGATCGTTTGCTAGTTCAATGAGGTTTAGCAAAATAGCCTAGCTTGTGCTAGCCAGCTTTACCAAGCCTTTTTTTTTAACCTCCTTAAATCAAAACGATAGCGATGAGACTATGTATAAATGTTAAGCAATTTCGCTAGTTTCGATATATGGAACTTACTATTTGCGAATAGCAACAGTAAAAGCGCTAGCACTAGCGTTTCCTAGTGTAAGCGATCAATGAACGTACTTATGCATCGCAAAGATTGCGTATACGTCCATAAAACAAAAACACGTGAAGGGGAGGGCTCTTATTCCTCGCTCCCTTACAGCTTCACGACAATCTAAATCAACATTAGTCGCAGTTAGTAGTTTATTTCTATTTACTTATTTGTAACTGGCTGTAGATAAATAAGCTCAGAGATGGCGAAATTGCTTTTGATAAACATTACAAACTAGATCAAATAAAAAATAAAAGGAGAAAGACCAAATACGGCCTGTAGCGGCCAGAAAGTTGTGAATCGTTGAAATTAAACATATAATTTTTAAAAATTTTACATCGTTTTCGTTTCTTGATAGAGTATCGGTGAAAGAATTTAGTTTTTAAAGATTAATTATTTTGAATAAGCTATGGTAATAGCGGATGAATGTCTTATGTTGCCAGCATTAAAAATAAAATGAAGTATGGTAGGCAGAAATTGTTTTAAGGAAATAATATTCTTATTACTATATTAGAAACCAATATATTTTATTAAGTTTATAAGTATATTTGTAAAAAGAATCAAGACATATATAATTTATTATACATTCCATAATTATTAATCGGTAAAAATCGTTTTGTTTTTTAATCGATAGTAGAAATATTTTTTCAAACCATTTGCAACACTTTTTTTATCTGTTATGTCATTCGTGTTGCTACTGTGTATCGTAAATATTTTGCTCTGATTTATTGGTGTTTTCGTACGGTTTTAATGTAATGTCATTGAATATAAATTCAATAATAATGATCAGTACCTTCTACCCATGCTAAGAATATGCAGCGGTGTTTGTGACTGTGGTTATCTTTTTTGGACGAGTATACATAGTACGAGGTTCCCTAGTACACAGGTGATTATTCATTATTATTGGCCACTCTTTATGTAGTTTTTGTTTTTTAAGACGCAAAGACATACTTTTATTTACATCTAGGTATTATATTTATGTTAAAATTCAATTTTGAGGTATATTTAGTTGCGGAATAATTTCCATTTCAAATATCTCGTATCTTATTTCCACCAAAAGTTATTTAAAAAGAAATTATACAGGTTAATAGAGTAGTCATTTATCTTCAAAACACACATGGTGTTGTGTTTGGCCGTGCCAGGCCCATAATGTATGGCCAAATGGTACATCTCCTTTATATGTTTAAACAGAACTAATTAGAGAGTAGTAAAACGGACAAATAAATACAAATTATTTACATAGGGCTTAAACGGGTAAGATAATTTCTAGTTCTTCACAAACGAAGATACGATATTCCTTCCTTTGAATCGTACGGGTGTTATAGGAAAGTGGAGGATATAAAACGAGTTAAAACGTACAAATCAGAGACAGGAAGCTGATGATAAAGCCTTTTTTTTTTTTTTACGATGTGGAAAATCCCTTCGGATCTCCGACTCTTGGAGGAAATAAGAGCCGGAGTATGTGGTGTTTCCACTAAAAACCACCTCGACTTCCGCCATGTACCCATGTGTCGGAGGGTGGGCATCACCAAAGCACTCGTCGCCACCCTCCGACGGGTATTGGCCCGCCAGATGGTCAGGCGGGCCCCGATCAAAACCCCCTTGGCGACGGATTAAGGTGTTGGACTCCGCCGCCAAAACGCCCAGCGGCCGCAAAGAATAGGGAGGACGGCAACGCAACACCGCATCTCCTCTTCCTCTGCGGCCCCACCGCGACGCATCGCAATGGTGCGCCCCCATTTGGTCGCGGGAGATAGGGCGCGCGGCAACGCAACACCGACACGCCTCTCCTCCCGCGACCGCACCCGACTGCGAGGGACAGACAGAACTGTCCCCCGCACCCGCACCGTTGGACGCATCCTGCGCAGGCCCCTCCAAGCCCACGCGGAGCGTCCCCTCCTGGATCCCTCTTAGCTTCACCGCGGGTGACCAATCCACGGTTACTGAGCCCCCCCACCACGACAAGGTGGAGATCCTACGGGGGGGTGGTGATAAAGCCTGCAAAAGTTTAGCTAATTTATGAAAGCCTGATCATCATCATTTCGTATGGGATTCTTTGCGCTGGATCCTATACGTAAATTTTTTGTTTTAGTAGCCAGTCTTTGGCCACTGAAGAGAGCTGGTGCAACTCGGACATACCACCAGGGAAGCGGTGGAGCGGACAATCATTCACGACATGGCCTAGAGTTTGGTCGGGCTCTCCGCACTCGCAGGAGGGCGACTCTCTGAGCCCCATTTGTGAAGATGATGGTTGGATCGTCCGTGTGGGGTGGAATTTGGTCAAGAACTACCCCCTCGTGGTTCACCCCGGGCAACGGACTAGCTTCTCAGCGACACCCGGCTAAATGCTCTTGACTCTCTCTAGGCTCTCCGGACTGTTCAACGAGTAATTTGTGAATCTCCCGTTGATATACCTGCGCCATCCACCATGAAAGCCTGATTAATCTAAACTTCTTTATTAAACATTTAAGATACAACGGCTTTCCAAATAAATCTGAATGCACGGGCAGTACCACGTATATACTAATTAATGCACATGACCACAAACCGGCAGCTTGTATACAACGAATGCCACCCAATTTGGGTACACACAAAATGGTTAATAAAACAAAATGTATGCTAAGTTTGAGTAATGGCGAGCTCTACTGTACTTATTTGTTCGGTCATTTTGATGCTGGTTAATGTCGTTCTGCTAGAATTTTACGAGCTTTTAGTTAGTCTAGTTATATATTTCAGTCAAACTCTGCATCTATACTTATATTGATTGATGCGCAATTTTTTTATGATATTATCATAATGGGAAGCGGCAACCGCCGCCGCCCATAGACTTTAGCTATGTCTAAGATACGATGGCTACTTAGATTATATATATATGATGGCTATGCCAAGGCGCTGCTTGCATTCAGGGGCCCAATTCTCCTAAATAAATATTGTTTCGATATCATGTCAGTATCATACTTACGTCACCAAAAGCGTATTCTTCTAAATTATCTGATAATTGAACGAAGTTGTAACTAGATCGAAAATTGAAAAAAGTGTCGAAATATGTGTCAACGACGAACTGTTTATTTCAAATAATACGATAATGACATTAGGTTATCAGAATACCGCTTCTGAGTCAATTCAGAATATAATATTAATGTCATATAAAAAATAGGAGAATTGGCCACCAGATGTTACGTGTTAAGTCTTCTAAAGTCCAATAATTTCACTAGCTACAGTACCATTCAAATTATTTTTTACATTCATCATACTTAAATTTAACTATATTTAATTAATATTATCGCGTAAAAAATTAAGATTTTCATAATTGTATCGATTAGGTAACTTAGTTTAAAAATGTATTTGCATGCTGTGGTTTCCTATAACTGAAAGAGTACACTTGTCTAAAAGTTAAGTGATATTATCCGTGTAAATTTTTGTATATATTCTTTGTTGGAAATCCTCAATAAATAAAATAAAATAAAAATAGCCTTATCCCGGTTCAACTTCATCATCTGCTCTGTATATTATATACTGTCCCACTGTTGATTACCTCTTGAAAATGGCATGCCTTATTTTACAATTTATTAATCTTAATATATAAAATACTTACTGAATGACAGACACTCTACAGCCGAAACTATTGGGCACAGGCAGCTGAAATTTTGCATGTATGTTCCTTGGGGACCGTAGGGGTGCATTAAGAAGGGATTTCCCGAAATTCCCACGGGATCGGCCAAAACGGGTAAAATTTAAAAAAATTGCAGGCGTAGCTGCTGGCGTCCTCTAGTCATTGGTATATCCGACATGATTAAATATTAACGCATATTGGGCGGTCATTATTATTCATCTGAAAAACAAAAAATTGGTCCACAAACTCTACGTAACAATTATTTAAAAATTAGTATTGTAAAATAATTGTTCCAGTTAAAACTTGATACACAAACTTCAAACATATCACATCCGCACTTTGCATAATTAAAAGCCGACCCACCCAGTGGCGTATTCGGGCAAATTCACAAACATTCAAACACCAAAGGAAGAATCAATCTAATTAATTAGACAAATATATCTTCCACGAGCCTTTTAAAGCCGCACACTCAATTAAGTTAACAGCAATATCGTGTACCATTACTTAATGTTTACTTCCGCGAGTCTTGGGTTCGACGCTGCGCGGTTAACTTATGGAGTAAACTCGAAAGTCAGTAATTAGTCTACGTTATTTGGAGACAAATTTGCATTTCTGTAAGTAATAAGAGATGGCGGAGAAGACGTGTCTAAATATATATGGTATGAGTACCTATCTATTTATTGGATGAACAAATAAGATGGTCGACGTCTATTAACGCGATCGGTACACTTGATAAATTGTTCATAAGTCATGAAACATCAGACAACAGTAGCTCTGTGGAAAAGCTGATATTCTCAAATTTGGCTGGACTAGAAAGCGGGCCCTGGGCTTCAAGACGAAAGTTCCACCGCGATATCGCTAGGATGATAATAACGACGAAAGAAATGAGCACGAATGGTAATAGTTACCATTCATGCGCCTTTCACTTTTCAGTTACCAGAAGAAAGATTCAACGACTTGTATTCGATTTAGTCTCTCCATCTCCTCACCTACACTGCTGTCCTCTTCTCACCTAAACGTAGGTAGGTATCCCTATAAATATGTATCGCGTACTGCATGAGTAACTTCGTTCCATCGACGTTGCCAAACGAAACCTATCCTTATGTACTAGCCAATAGCAGCTGTGTCAAGCGTCTTGTCTAATACGTTAATAAATCGAGATTACTTGAAGTCGGAGGTGATACGTCGCGAGTGTAACCCAAATTAAAGGTGCCGTCTATACCAGATTAATTGCGGCGCATAAATTAGCTTACGAGTTGATCTTACTCGAATATGTTAAACTTTAGGGCTAGCGCATACATACAATTTTAATCGAACAACTATTTTGTTGTGTATCATATGTCTTAAAGAATATATTGAAGCGCACATACTGTCAACTCGATAGTTGCTTGACAAAAAAGTCAAAAATGCTTATCGATTTGCTTTTGATTTAAAAGTTGGACAACTATCGATCAAGCGCTCAATTTGTATTGCATTGTATTGATGTGCGCAGAGAATCGACTAAACAGTCGATCCGCGACTGACCACGACTACCAATCTCGTATAAGGAGTTGAAGCGGCGCCACGTCTCTATCTTTGTAAACACCTTGACTCGAGCGTTGCTGAATAATCACTGGTCGATTTGAGGAGATAAAAAAATCGATTATATGCGCACTTCCATCAACTAAACTGTTTGGTTGAGTAGAAATCACGAAAAGTACACAACTCGACGAAACAGTTTAGTCGATGTAACAGTTGTATGTATGCGCTCGGCCTTAAGCTACTGTACCTTTGTCCGTGCATAATCATAAATTATTAGTTGTTGATTTTGCCAATCCATTCACAATATATGTATGTTTTATCATGTTAAATTACTTAATGTAAACTCAACTTTCATGAGTATATTCTTAATACTTGTAAAGACGCTAACAAATGTCTTGGATTCATAATGAGAACATCTGCCCAGTTTAGAAATATACAAGTAATTAAGCTACTTTATAATGCCTATGTTCGCAGCAAATAAGAGTATAATACGCATGTTTGGAATCCACAACCGACCTTATACACCCCAATCGTAGAGAAAGTACAACGCAAATTCTGCAGGTATTTACTTATATAAACGCCAATATGGATATTATCCGTATCTGTATCCTTCCATGTTTGTTTCAGGCAGTGTTGGACTAGAAATTCTCCAACTCAGGCGCGAGTACACGCATATAATTCACTACTGTTTGCTCCTAGTTAGTAAAATAGACAATCCAAGCGTGCGGGAATGTATTTATTTTTATGTACCCGATCACTATATGCGTGGTAATGAAAGAAGGAAACATAGGCTTTCCTCCTATCCGCCTACCTGGCGCTCTCCCCAAGCATCCAATAGTCCCACTGCTAGAGCAATCACATTAATTAATCAATTCTTACGACATAATCCAGATGCTGATATATTTTTTGACACACTAGCGAAAACTATAAATAATGTTTCTAATTATTTAAATATTATGAAAAGATAAATAATTATGTTGGTATGTTATGTGTTATAATATGGTTAAGTTTATTTTATTTTGTTTTTTGTTAAAATGTAATTATGTTATCTTATTTTGTTTTGTAATCATAATAATTGATAATATTCTAATGTGTAACCTATTTTTTGTATATTTAGCATAGATGTAAGCGATTTGGTGTAATGCTGTAAGCTTATATTTTTATAAATAAATGAATTGAATTGAATGTCGTAAGGATCGAATTCAGAATCCTCGGCGTAGTGTTACATTAGCGGCTGCTTAAACCGTTTCACAAACTGTGCGGTCAGAAGTACATAATAATATACAGCATCATCGTAATTATCATCCCAGCACTATCTTCAAATTTGCTTTGATTCTTCGGCACTCAGAATCTGTTACGATTCTAGGTTGAGAAAGAATGTGTGATGTGGGATTAGCGCGATTGTTTGTTCTGTGTCTGAATGCCTATTTACCTATATTTATTGTGTACGTAATTTAAATTACTGCATACATAAGTAGTTATGTTACGATGGTACAAGCTTTGCCTAGTTTGAGATCTATAGTCTGTGCATGAGTTGTCCTAGAATATTATTATACCAGATCTCAAAATTTCATTTGAAAAGTTGGGACCACCATTTGTAATTAAACACGATATGTAAAACGTTCATTTGTAAATGTTCGCTGCAATCAGTTAAACTAGGTACCGTCATTGTAAGTTTCAAACTGCGATGCTGTCTGCATTCTATTTATACATCTGCTTTGAACATTGAATTTGGAATTTGAAGCAAAGTTCGCTCGTAATTCACATGTTAATAATGAGTATGGATGCTGGCTGACCTGGGTTGCATGTTCAAAAAAAGATTCGAATTATTTTTGTACTGCAGTGGCGACAAGCAAGCGACAAAAATGACAAAAATGGCACCCTAATAGATCCATGTCTGTCTGTATGTCCGTATGTCATAATAATTTTGAAAAAATTGGCAATAATTTTTTTTTGCACTGCAGCAAGCATATAACGTTTTTATTTACTTACTTTTACAGCAAAGTTTAGCAATACTGCAATTATATCTAGATTCAAACATTAAATACATAATTTGTATATTTACGGTTCTTCAGAATTTCGTCTTGAAAACAGTATTTCATCTTGGGCAATTCTGGAAATGTTATTCCAGGCACACAGCATAAGCTCATTAAATTTTGTTTGGCTGAAACTTGAAAACTGAGGTTAATGCCCTATTTTAATCGCAACAGTGTCATTTTATAATGTGACGTAACATTAATTATAAAATACAGAACAAGCTGATTAGGTATTCTTGGTTTGGCTTTGACCTGAAGGCTTAAATTCCTACAGTATTAAGGTTGTTACTTCTAATTGGACTTGGATGCAGTTCATCGATATATTTTAAAGAACAAGAATGACCTATACGAAAAGGGCACAGGAAACAGTGCTCAAAGTATAATATTAACATTTATACATAATATTCTAGAGCTAAAAGTCAAGCCAAGTCACCTGGGGCTTTTGCGTCCATGGGGCAATTGCATTTATTTAAAAATAAACAAAAGTTACTCGAAATACTAAAATTTCTACCATCTGGTTCTATCATTTTCTACTATGTTTTATTTATAAAGTGGCAACACAGCGTTTTGAATGACAGGAATTTGAATTGATGGCCATTTTGTGAATTACGTGGTTTGTGAAAATTCGTGGTGCGTGAGGTAAGAAATCAAAATCGTATAAAATCCATGAATAGCCTTGATCTACTGTTTTGATTTTAAGTTTATGTGTGTGTTACCTTCCAGTCTAACTAGTTTTGTAGTTATTTTAAGTGAAATCATTTTGGTTTTATAGGAATGAGCATTGGAAAATTTGAGGTTAGTCTTGGATATTTGAGGTAAATGCGTCTGCGACTTAGGGGCTATTGCGTCTGCATAGCGCAATTGCCCCTAAGGCAGTT
Organism: Euclidia mi; assembly: GCA_944739405.2. Classification (NCBI taxonomy): domain Eukaryota; kingdom Metazoa; phylum Arthropoda; class Insecta; order Lepidoptera; family Erebidae; genus Euclidia; species Euclidia mi. Next base: position 11,270,948 of record OX123200.2, on the reverse strand, counting down.
ATTTTCAACCTTTTTTATGTATTGCACACCAAAGTACGAAAATATTTTTGTCGTCATAATACGAACTAAGACTATTGCATTTGTGATTTATATAAATGGTAGATATCAATTAAGTTACGTCTTACATCCAGTTTTTAAACACAAGACTGAAAGTTATATCTAGTCTTGTTTTAATTATGTTTAATAGGTATGTTGTTGTTGTGTGTGAATGTAGGTTATTTTTATTTCAGGTGGAATACATAATAAAAATTAACATAATAATGGTGGTACTAAGATATATTGATATTGACAAATTTTTGAGCAAAACTGACTTTCAAAATTACATAGAGCAGAGACTAACCTGGCCATGGCATGAAACGCATTTCGTTTGGTCACATAAATGTTATGGATGCAAACAATATTCAAATCAAGCATTAACTGGACCTTATCATTTTATTTTAACCATGAATATCGAAAATGCAAACGCTTTATTAAATAATTCACTATTTTGGTATCAGTCTTGTAATTTTTATATAATTTCTTTACATTACACAGAAGATGAATGTGAATATTGCAATTAGATTTTTTTGGATTGGATCATTGGCTATTTCAGTTTTATTACTTAGTAAGAATAATGGATGATATACTTGTCATTTTAAATGTACAATAAATATATAATTATTAAAACACACTTCTTTTTTTCAGATGCAAATAACAAATCAAACATGGTCCGAAACTATAAAAAAAGACAAATAATAAGTATACATTGGAGTCGTTAAAACAAGCAGTTCTAGAAATAAAAAATGGAACTTTAAATTCATACCAGGCATCACGCAAGTGTGGGATACCACGAACCACTTTAGTAGACAGAGTTAATATGAGAAGGGGTGCCGTTAAAGATACACGAGGCAGACCAACCGAAATTGACACTGAAAGTGAATGGAGATTAGCTTCCCGTCTTCATACGATGGAGAAATATGGCTTTGGTCTCTCATCCAAAGACACAATTGCTTTAGTTAGCAAATTCATTAAGACCAATAAAATAAAAACCCAATTTAAAAACGACACACCTGGTTATGATTGGTTTTCGACATTTTGTAAAAGAAATAATTTATCATTAAAAAAACCACAAGCAGTGGACATGTCCAGAAGAGCTGCTTGTGACCCGTTCATAATCAAACAATATTTTGCAACACTTCACACATGTCTTAATGAGATGGATTTAAAATACCATCCTGAAACAATCTGGAATTTAGGCGAGTCTAACTTTAGTAAGGATCCAGTAAAAACTAAAGTTGTGGGCGCCAGAGGTTTTGCTAGTACTAGAACCATAACCTCCGCTGGCAAAGACAATGTAACAGTGTTATTCACTGCAAGTGCAGTGGGTGAAAAACTGCCTCCCTTGATTATATACCGTGGAAAAACAAATGGGATCAATGGATGTCCGATAAGGCATTCCCAGGTACCACTTATGCTGCGACTAAAAACGGAGAGTCAAATGTCTTCGAAAAATACATGCTTGGCACAGTCTTGCCTCACATAAGCAAGGAATCACCATGCTTACTAATATATGATGGCCACTCTACGCACATACAATTAAATTTATTAGAAAAAGCTGCAGAAATGGGGGTAACTATTTTGAAATTACCATCCCACGCGAGTCATCTTTTACAACCTTTCAGTATTTAAATCGATGAAAGACAAATGAGATGCAAAAATATTAGCATGGCAGCGTCTTAATGTCGGAGCAAAGCTACAAAAAGACCAATTCAGCCAAATCCTCGGGGAAGTCTGGAATGAATTAGATCCCCAAATTATTACAAATGGTTTTAAAAAAGAGGGCGTGTTTCCATTTAATAAAAATGTTATATCAGACGAAAAATTCGATCCAGAGTCCCTAAGCAGAATGAAAGACATTTATATGAATGAAGACTTTACCATCCTTATCACATTTATGTTTGAACATTTTTAATTATTCTAATGAGAATACCGATACAACTTTTGGGAAACCGACAGAAATAATAGTATGCGGTAACTCTAGCACTCCAAAAGAAATTCAAATTATTGAAGATCGGATCTTAACAAAAGAACAAACACAACTGTCATTTGAAACTTTATTGCCTAATACTCTGAAAAAATCTGATGGTACAAATAAGGTGAAGAAAAGAAAAGCTGCGAAAGGTTGTGAAGTTATAACAAAAGAAGATTTTTTAAGCAAGTTACGAAACGAAAAAATCCAGAAAGAAAAGAACAAGGCTGAAAAAGAAAACAAACGGTTAAAGAAAAGTTTAAATAGACAAAAACCAGCAAAGAAAGGAAATACTAAACTTTCATCTAAGGCTAAGAAACGACCAAAGAAAATACTGTATTCCTCAGATGACAGCAGTGAATTTAGTGAATTAGCAATAAGTGACACTGATTCAACTGAAGATTGGAATATTTTTTGTGAAAATACGTTACAGAGTGATAAAGAAAATGATCTCAATGACTATAACACAAACTCGATAATTCCCGAAAAAATACCTACTCAAAAAAATGAAAGGATTGATCACATTTTGGACGAATATAAAACGGATTTAGCAAGCAGATATCCACAAGTTGACGACTGGCTATTAGTAAAATTTTCAACAAAAAGAACAGTAGCACTTTGTAGGTAACGTAATTTCAATGGAAGATAATAATCCAAAAGTCAAGTATTTGAGATTAATTAAGAATAGCAAAATTCAATCTTTTCATTACCCTGATATTGAAGATATCTCTGTTATAAGACACAATGCTGACATTGTGATGTTTCTTCAAAACCCTTTAATTACCCGAAGAGGGCATGTAATCTTCAAGGAAAATTTAAAGAAATTCAATATTCAGTAAAATGTTATGTATGTACCAAAAATATTTTTATAATAATATTTAATTTTAACGATTTGATCTCATAAAATTTGATACATTTTTAAATAATTTTTGATTAAAGTTTCTATAAGTATTTTATAATCTATGTTAATACGAGCACAATATGCTAATAGAGACTAGACAGTGTAAGTTAAGTTTATTTTACTAATATTAATATTTTTATTGTATTGTATTATAATTGTGATTTTGTCAAATTTTGTGATAGTATACCTAAAGGTACTTTCTTCTACTAGATACTAGTATGTTTTTGATTTTATAATATTTTATAGAGAGAAAGAAGACTTAATAAGTAACTTTTGAATGTTGATTGTGATTAAACTTTTATGATTGAAAACCTCCTTTGATTTAAATACGTTATATTATGTTACCCATCTTTAAAAATGTTTCCAACATCTGGAATTCATAAGAGGTAAATGCGTCTACGCAAATTAGCCGCATTTTCCCATGCGTTAAGAAATCTACTGTGATTTCTTGCCTATTTTGTATTTTGTTTATTTACCAACAATTCCTTAGAACAGCGCCTAGGTTGAGGCAAATCATGTTTAACATAGCCCAAAAAAGTAGCGCGCATAAATTTTAATTTGAACAGATGCTTTTACCTCAGTAAGGGGTAAATGCGTCTAAATTTCTTCTTTAAAAAAAACACGTTATAACTCTTTTCTTGAAAGCTTTCGAATGAAACTAATAATTTAACTTTGTATGCTAAATATAAATGAATACGTTTTTAGTATATAATATTCTAATAAGTCCCCTAATTATGTGAAATCGGGCTTCAAAAATGTTCACGATAAAAATATAACGCAATTGCCCCAGTTGACCTCATATATTTCACTATCACCGAAACTGTAGTTCCACTTTTTGTATTTTTTGATATTTGACAAAGCACATAGCTATAAAAAATAGACACTTTATCGAGATGATTTATGAAATGTAAAAAAATGTAAAAATGTAAAAAAAAACACGGCGATAAGTTACATCCCCTATGAGACAAAGGGCCACGAATCTATTTTGTGTAGCAGACCTTGTATTTTGTAAGTTGAGAATTTTCCTGCGTGCATGTGATCACGTAAGCAGTGGAGTAAAATTGTGCTGGATATACATATAAAGGCTGAAGTCAAAAAAATAATTATGGAAGAAGAATCAAAACGATTTTGCCCTGTGGTGGGATGCTAAACAGAAAAAAAAGATTTCGGCTTAAATAGGCCAGCTTGACTAGGGAATTACACCGTTGATTATAAAGTCGTAAGGTAGCTATTTGTGTAATGCCACGTTGTATTCCATGAATAAAAGCGCCAGAAGTCCAAGAACCTGCGAGTAATATTTCAGAACTTTCACGCTGCTTCTAAGAAAAGGTTGGCTTTCAAGGCAAAATTAACGTTACCGGTTTAGAAAATCCTTTTACTTCTTTGACGATGGACGAATATGTGTTAGACATTGGTAAATTTATATATGACATAAACATTGATAAAAAGTTGAAATGTTTAAACTAATGTAACTGTTCTGTCCTATTGCTTCAAAGTCAAAATAATTTATTCATTTAGATTATAAAGTGACGCTTATGAATGTCAAATTTAAAAAATAACTACTGCAAAGTCGATTGCACCGCGGCACTTTATTTACCATGTTCCATGTATTTTATTATTAGATAGGAAAAAGAAGCTTCATCACTTTTTTTGAAGATTTTCCGTGACACGAACCCCGTGGATAATAACCCGAGATGTAATGTATGTTTCGTGCGAAAATGGATGTAAAATTAAGATAGACTGAAAATATTGTCGGCATTTTTATAAGGTTCTCTGTTCTAAATTTAAAATAATGCACTTGTGTGCTTGTTTTTTTAGTGTTGCTAGAAATACGGCTAGTTGGAGTAAAAGTTGGTATAAAAATGGAAAGGCGCGAAGGTATAAAATAAAGATTACGTAGAAATCTGATACAAACAAATAATGAATATTGAATTCACATCTGACACACATTTTAAACTCAAATGTACTCTTAAACAACCTTAATGCCGTCCTTTACAAACGCCGCTGCCATCGAGAATATCATAACAGAAAAATCCAATATCGCATTTCCCGAACCGGAAATCGAATCTGGGTCGATCGGAAACGTAAGTGTAAACTTATCGTACAGGATTACTGACGCAGGTCAGTGATTGGCATTTAGTTTGAAATAAAAGTTAAAATGTTTCCATAATTTTAACAGTGAAGTTCTGCTTATCTGAACATTTTATGGCATGTTTTTCTATCTATTGTAAAATGTTTATAAGTTCAAAAATAGAACTACACAAACTTTATGACAAGATTACAGTTGTGAGTTGCCGGTGGCAAAATGTTGGCACACATTTGGCAAAGAAAGTGTCGCCTCCTACTGTGACAAGTTTCCGCCGTTATCGTTGGTTTCATAAAACTAATTCTCTTTTTGGTTTGAGATGTTATATATCATATGAGCCTTATTTAAAAATTGTCGTCAGATACGGGTTGCTTCTGAAATGAGGTTTGTTAAATAATTTGTGATCATGTATATTAATTATTTATTATTATTATTGGCTGTATTGTTTTTGATATGCATTTACCTTTTAATTCATGATTTTATGCCGGCTCAAGGGAATAAAAATGTCAGTCGAGAGCCAGTAGGTATACAATGCAAAGTCAAGCTAAACAGTTGCTGTAGGATTTCAATACTTATCTTTTAAGTCCTAAGAAAGGTATAGAAGGGAAAGTGTCTCGTTACTTGACGTGTTGCTGTGTGTACCCAGCCTTAATCTCTTTTGGTCTAACACGGGTTGCAGTGCCAGGACTGAAGGATTGTGTTTCTAGTCAAAATACTATTGGTTTAATTGTTAGATTGGGACGTAGTGTCCTTATTAAAAAAGTAAAAGTCTTATGCCAACTAGCTTCGGATCATATGGTTCCATCAGACTTAAGTAGTCTGGGAAACACCACACCTACTACAGTCTACAAGTGCGTAAAGGTAGCGCACTGCGGTATTGTAACACAAGTTTTACGAGCAATGGTTTATTTTATAATTAAAACATAGGTATATCTCGCTTGAATTTGAATGCTCAACATTAGGCATGAGTTTTTAATGTTCAAATTATTTGTCGCTTTTCTTTTTGGCGTTGGGGTATTTTTATGACTTTTATTGCCGTGAAAACCAGATGTCATGAGATGATCATGATTTGTCAAGATTTAATTTGTACGCGTTTTTATTGCTCTGCAGTAAAATGAAGAAATAAGACTGAATTTTTATAACCCAGATTTCAAAGAACGTGAAAAGAATAAAAGAACATAGTGTTTAGCAATATTATGTTTGCATAAAGATAGCATTACGAAGATGTATATTTTCCATTTTAAATGAGGAAAGTAATAATCTTTTTACAATCACACACCATTTATCAATGCTACCAGAAATAATGATATAGATAGTGTTTCAGTGAAACCCTGTGTGTTTTTCTCTATAAAACATCCTCAGCAAAGCAAAATATTAAATTACAAGGGATTGTTGCCATAAAAAAGTAGTAGTTAATTTATATAATAATATTTAAAGTAATAAAACAGAGCTTTTCACACGTCTTTACGGTTACATGTTTTAAATAAGGATACTCAACGGATTTTATTGTGATATTCACGGTAATTTAGAAAGTTTCTGCCCAGCTCAGTTCACGCATGTTAAATAAAATTATAGAAAACATACCGATCGCAAGTTTTAGTATAAAATAGACCTTATGCATTCTTTGACAAGGTTTATTATGACTTAAAGCTACAACTTACTGTGGCTCATGTTCCGTGAGCAGTTCTTCGAAGTGCAGCCGCAGTGTGTGCGCGGGCGGCGCTCGTATCTCGGTCACACACTCCACATCGTCGGGGTACGGCCGGGGAAAGCCGGGGCTCGACACTATAGCGTGCGGGTGCGAGTGAGACAGCTGGATCGTCTCGTTGCACTGGATCTTTGAGGCGATATATGGATCTGGAACAATGGTAGATAACGTTTAGTTTTATGTCTAACTCTACTCGCCCACGGGTCCACCAGCCTGGGGCAAATTTAGCCTCTTGAAATGGAAATTTCCATAAATACGCTTTTAGTGCTCCCCTAATCTCCCAAATAAATATACATGTCAAACTGCCTCTTGCGCCCAGTAGTTTCGGTTGTGCTTGTCAGTCATTCAGTAACCGTCAGTTATTTTATCTGGCAGCCGTCGCCCAACTGCAGCAGAGTCATGAGAGTCAGGTGAGAAAACACATGTCTAGAAGAATTATAAAAACCAGTCAGAGAATAAATACTAATAAAGATTAGTTCTGTGTGGAAATTAAACCCGAAAAACAAAACTACCTCCAGCTTAGGAATAAGAGTCACCACTATTCGTCCAACAGACATACCTGTTAAAAAATCCATAAGATGATTGAAACAAGATTATTTATATCCTTGTAATTTTTTTTATATTTGCAAGCGTGCCCTTTTGCCCCACCTAGTAAAGAGGCTCGTAAAACCTAGACTTTATAGTTACACCCATAAAATCCGTGTAGAGTTCACTAAAAGCACACTTATCGCAATAGTTTATTACTGCTTAGCATCTATTGGAAAACATGTCACGACTATGGAAACTTTAAAGTTTGTTTTAACCTGTATTGTATTGCAAAACTGTTGGAGCTTTATTCAAAATCTCTAGTTTTGTTTGAGTAGAATTACGACTATTGCGGCAATTGATCGCTTCACTCTGTCTTTTTGGTGACCTTTAGGTTAATATATATTGATAGACGAAGCGACGAGGCAGGATAGTTGTTAAAATATACTTAGCATAATATTACGAAATTAATGAATAAATAGAATCAAAGGAAATAGACTTTCATACAGAAGTTCTCGGGTAATTGTCACTTGCTATGCTCCTGGCTATCATAAAAAAAAACTGTGCTATCATGAAATTCGTTACAAGGAGTTTGATATTTTTTTTTTATGGTAATAGGCAGCAAACGAGCAGACGGATCGCCTGATGGTAAGCAATTACCGCCGCCCATGGACACAAGCAACACCATAGGAGTCACAAGTGCGTTGTCGCCCCTTGGGGTTGGGAAAAGGGATAGGATGAGGAGTGGGATGAGGAAGAAGAAATAGGGGGTAGGGCCTTCAGCACTCTCACTCACCGAACGAAACGCAACAGTTTAGGTACTGTTACTTTACGTCGATTTTCTGTGAGAGGGTAGTATTACTCTGGTCGAGTCGGCCCATTCATGCTGAAATCAGCAAGGCTCTACTACCTTGAATCCTAAAACACCGGCTTAAACCTTAGGATGTAGTTATTACGTTGGGTTACGGAAGTCAGACGGCTAACGCTCGGAAGAACACTATATGTATATAGGTCATCTCGGCGCTGAGATCAGAGATCAAAGTCTTTAATGCAACCGTAAAAATTCATTGTAGCATTTTGCTGCTGAAGATGAAGATGACTTTCGCAACACGATGTGATAAGAAACGCATTGCACGGCCATCAAATAGCCGCCTACGTTTAATTATATTCTCGTTAATACAAGATTAGGGCTAGATTTTATTTACCTATACATGTAACGTGACGTTGAACTATTCTATGTTAAATTCCATGACTACTGATCGGGAGGTCCCGTGTTTGATTCCCGGGTCGGGCAAAACAGTTAGTGAGTTTTCCTGAATTCTCAGTAGCAGCACGGATTCTGGCAATGTGCCCAGTAACGGCAATAGGCTCGACCCCTATTACGTGGGACCTTAACAATTGATAAGACGAAATATGGGTGTAATACGACACCTCTGCTCTACTCCTTCGGGGATGCAGGCCTGAGGCTATAAAAATGAAATAAATTTCATGGTAGATAAAACCCCGGTAAAACGTGTTCCAAGTTTAGTCACACCTCACCCAGTTAAAACCTTCACAAATAAAAGTCCGTCGTCCCCAATACCCTGCATTGTTCGGACGGACAGACGGACAAACAGAGCTATTGTTTTACATCGCCCGTTTGTCGCACCGTGCAAGAATGCCTCCCGGGCCTTTTATCTGTATTGTGTATGCCACCGTGGACGAAGCTTTGATAGAAAATGGAAGTTATAAAAGTCTAATAGATAGTTTCATAGATAGTAAGAAATTTATCTTTCAGGGTTCCGATGGCAATCTCTTCACAGAAGACTAGTAATCTCCGAGGGAAACGAACCCCAGTGGACTTATATTAGCAGCCCCAGACTCCAGAGAGCAAAATTGGGTGCAACTGGGATACTGCTGGGGTGACAATGATATCGGAACGGAACTGGTCAGTGATAGAGTAGGATCTGTTCAGCACCTATTTCGTTCAGATGCTTAAACTACGTGCTATATTCACATGATGCACGATGACATAATTGCAACCAAAACATCATGCCTTGGATCACAAAATCCATTACCTAGTTTAAGATTTGACAGAATATTGGCTTTTCCATGGAGCTACTGAGGTCTATTCTTCACGGTAAGATGGGATAGCGACATTTTATGGTAATAGTTAAGTGTTGTGTCACGTTGTCTAGAGAAACAGATTCGTAGTAACGACTATAATAATATATCTGCATGAGAGTCAGCATCCACAGCTCGAGTACTTTCCGGAACGTGGCTATCGACACTCAGCACACACGTGACAGCTCATAATTGTATAATACTTGCGTAGGTTTAAACCAACAACCTTCTATTTTGCACACTGTTGAGCTATTCTGCTTGACATCTTTACATGTGATTAAACTTAAAGTGTCTGTGTATGACTTTAAAATAACTATACAAATTTCTCGATCGCTTATTTACATGGCACCAGCCAATAAGCAACGGATTTTATTATTTTTTATATGTCTGGCTGTCTTTCCGTTTGTCCGGCGGTAATCTTTGAAACTGATCACTGGATTTTAATAGAACTTTCACTTGAGCTCAGAAACATTTCAGCTTATGCCGTATAAATGTAAATCTCTTAAAAATACCTAAAATTCATATTTTGTAATCTAAAGTATATGTAACCGCACGGAACAGTTAAATATGTTAGGCTTAATATTATCACAGCACAACACCGTCATACCTACATAATTACCCATTACATCATCAACATCTCATAAACTTCGTCCTTTAAAACAAAATATCAATAATCCCACGTAATAATATCCAGTAAGTAGGATCATTAGTCAGTTGTTCGTCTTCTGTGATATATCGCGATAGTTACGTGAAGATTACTGCTACATCTGAGTGCTTAGTGGTTAGTGCTTAGCGCTAACCGCCTCGCGAGTAAGCAATCTGTATCGCTATATTATGACGTATTGTACAAGATTAACTGTTATAAATGACTGTAATCTGTACTAAGTTAATTAGGAGTGGATGAACAAATTACATAATATTTACAGTGAACACTTAGTAACTTTCGCGACTAGTACACGGTCATTAATTCATTATTGCTATGTAACGTGTCCATATCGCGTAATTGTTTAAAAGTATAGGACATCAGTCATCCTGAAGCCACGGCTAGTGTAAACCATGCCAAAACTTTGAAGCGAAAATAAGATATTTTACCAATATGTCCAAATAATTACGTACGCGATACGGACCCTTTACAAAATTATTACTAAATATTTTTAGTGATCTTCACGACGAAATGCGTGTGGTGTTCGAACACCACACACCAGGTCATTGTACTTTGATTACATTGAGCGCGATTGAGTTATATTTGGACGTTTGATTTATTGTTCTCTTTGATAGAACTTGACAAAGACGGAACGATTAAGACCTGTTAAATGTAGTTTTGACTGCATCTGGAACTAAACTAGCATTTCTTGACCAATCAGATTTAGCTATTTTACGGTGTGACAGCCTTAATCACTATAACCGAAAGGGATAACTGTATTTCATAGATATTAATGGGTTCTAACTCCCCGTAACGACTCTCAAATATATTTACGATAGTCGTGACCGGCTTAACGTACGTAACTTTGAAATAATCATGCCGTATGATTCTTATCTCCTTAGTAGCAATAAATGGAAAAGTTAAAGTAAAGATACTGAAGACAGAGTGAGCGATATTGTTTGAAAATAAGGTGTAAAATGGAATAGAACGGTTATGTATTGGTAACCTTTGACCTATCTTTGTTTCATATTTCAGTGCACGTTTTCGCTTCCTCTGCGCAATTCACAAAAGTTTTCATTGTTCATATATTCGCTAAAGACGTTTTGCAATAGAGAACGAATCGATGGATCGATTGATGAGATTACGTCACTCTTGAGCTTTAAATGAACGAAAAGGGCTTCACCGGTAACTAGTGATTCATGTTACTAAGTGAGTTATTTTTGGTCGTAGAAAACCGATTCCTTAGGTAACACAGTTACCAGGTACCTATGAAGAACGTGATTGTTTGATCTATTTTTGGGATTAATTTATCTATAAATTATTATATATATATATAGTAGTATATAGTATTTAGTATATAATATTTAAAGTTGTAGCAGGCAGCGATAGCCGAGTGGATATACCAACAGACTGTCATGCAGAGGGTAGGTATCGGGTTCGAATCCACGGCGCGCACCAATGGCTTTTCGGAGTTATGTGCGTATTGAATTGTTAATTTTCGCTTGTCCCGTGCCTCGGAGAGCACGTTAAGCCGTCGGTCCCGGTTGTCATGAAGGTCTTTGACAGTTGTTACAGGGCGTCAGTACCTTCTAAATTAACTGACACTAGTCTAAACTATGGAATATCACTATCCCTTCGGGTTGCGGAGGTCAGACAGGCAGTCGCTCTGTGGAAAAGCTAATATTCAGCCAAAACCGGTTAGACTAGAAAGCGGACCCCAGATTGAAACTGGGATAACGCTAAGAGGATGATGTATTTAAAGTTGTATAGCTAAGTATTTTAGTAGTTATGTGGTTATGGTCCTGTATTACCTGTCTAGTTTATTGTCAGATGACCACTTGTAAGTTGTTCTAGGATATTTTAATTAACTAGAGGATAACAGCCCACACATTTTATTTTAGTTTAATTGTTTTTTCTCGATCCTTTTGGGCATTTCGAGTAATACCTTCTTAGTGAAGCTCTAGGTCCACAAGGAAAGGTGGCTTAAGCCAAGTTTCAGCTTCTTGCGTCCAATAGTTTTGGATGTGCGTTGTCGGTTAGTCAGTAACGCAAAAATTATTTATTGTCTGAAAATGAATTAGTCAAACAACATGATCATATCACGTGGCTAGTAACACAGACTATATACTTTAATATATTTCAATTTAACTAGAAAAGAAAAATGTTAAATGTTGCATACAGCTGGTCACTGAATAATTTAGGCACACACACCTGGAAGTGACTTTGAAAATAAACTCTCTAAACGGTTTTTTAGGGACTTCAAGTTTATATATGACTGCATCTGTGCTATATTTCATACAGACGAAGTTGCAGCCAAAAATAGTATATAAATGAAGTATGGCCACTTCTTAAAGCAACGTATTGTACAACTGCAGATATAAATCTCACGTTAACGTAGCCATTTTGAAACGTCTGAAACTGCAATAAACTCGACGCAATACGTACTTGTAACGGAGCAGCAACACAGCAATAGAGCAACAGTGCACTTGTACTCGAGTCGTGTTGGTTTATTTTGCTCTACAACTATCTGTCTCCTCTTGCCGAAATAATTTTGTGTTCCGCTCAAAGGAATGACTGCTTTTAGTTGCCAACTGTTTGCATCTTTTTGTTTAAAAAACATACGTTAAAAAATGCGTTAAAAAACATAAATTACTGTGTTGAAGATGCCTTTTTACTTTTGGAAGCAGTTGCATGTTTGGAGTGTTCGTTTGTGGATTTCACATCAAATCACTACCATGTTTTGAAAGGCACGTAAGGTCGTCGGTCCCGTTTATTGTCTCCTTTATATAATAACCGGCCGAGTACCTAATGACACAGCTGTAGTTGCGCCTCTTTATAAGGGAAAAGGCTCGCAACAAGACTGCAAAAACTATAGAGACATTAGCCTTCTCAGCATTGTTGGCAAATTGTATGCAAAAGTACTGATTGAACGAGTTATGAAAGTAACCGACAAGAAAATATGGGATGTACAAGCGGGATTCCGAAAGGGTATGGGATGTACGGATCAGGTTTTTTCCTTGCAAAGCATAGCCGAAAAGTTTTTGGCCAAAGACCAAAAGGTCTATTGCGCATTCGTGGATTTGGAAAAGGCTTACGATAAAGTGGTGAGGAATGAAATGTGGTCGGTGCTGTCAATGAATGGGATGGACAGCAGCCTCGTTCGAGCTCTGAAATCCCTTTATGATGATTCTAGAGCTTGTGTGAGGATAAACGGGGCATACACTGACTGGTTTACTATCGAGAAAGGTGTTAGACAATCACAATCTCTTCATGCACAGTTGTTTGCAAGATTTAAAACATAGTGACTGCGGATTAAGGATGAATGGGTTACTCGTGAAATGCCTCCTTTATGCTGATGATCAGTTAATACTTGCGTCTTCAGCGGAGGAGTTGCAGGAGATGGTATCAATCATGCATGGTTCGTTAGAGAGGAAAGGAATGAAAGTGAATGTAAGTAAAACGAAAGTTATGGTTTTTGAAAAGGAGGCATACGTTACGGCTTGTTATGTTTTGATCGATGGACAGCGAGTGAAACAAGTGAATGAGTTTGTATACTTAGGTATGTTGTTTACAAGAAATGGTAAGAATGAAGAAGATATTGAAAGAACAGTTAATGCAGGTAATAGAGTGAATGGAGCGCTGAAGGCGTTTATGAACAGTCAAACACATGCACACACACACACACACACACACACACACACACACACACACACACACACACACACACACACACACGCACACACACACACACACACACACACACACACACACACACACACACACACACACACACACATACACAACGTCACGCCTTTTATCCCCGTAAGGGGTAGGCAACGGTGTATATATACACCCACTTTTCGCCAGATATACCTTAGTCCCACGTAATAAGGAGCGAGCCTATTGCCGTACCGGGCACATTTCCAGACTCCGTGCTGCTACTGGGAATTTCGTGACAGAAAAACCAAATAACACTGCCCGACCCAGGAATCGAACCCGGGTACTTGGAAATATGTATGCCCAGAAATAAAACAGCCCTATTAAACAAGAGTGCACTTTGCATGGCTGTTCGATTGTATAATCGTTTACCTAAGACAGTGCTCGATATCTCAGATAGCGTGTATACATTCAAAAATAAAGTGAAACAAATATTACTTGAAAAGATTTACTATTCGGTAAACGATTATTTAATTGATAAGTAATATAATGTAAGCATGTGCATATTTAATTAATAATAAATAAACTTTAATTCAATTTAATTCATATTCAAGTAATAATTATATAAACAGCATGTATTTATGATTTTTCTGAATGTAATCCATATTATTTCTTGTGCTAATTTTGCATGCTGCTGTGACAGCGGAATATGATGAGACAAATATCATTGTAAGAGCTTTTATACTTACTCATGTTCTGCAAAAATAAAGATTTGAATTTGAATTTGAATTGAATTTGAACATCGTTGTTTTGCAAGGTACCAAACATAGCATGTCTCTGCTACGCAATCTATTTCTGAATTGAAATAAGTGTAAGTTTGTCTTTACGAATACCACAACCTCAAATATATATAGCGATGGAAAGGTTAATACTTTTAACGATTTAAAATATGGTTCACAACTATCAGTGGAATGTATATGACACATTGCTCTAATGCACTTTTTTTGGACTCTGAATACTGAATCTTTATGTGTTGAATTGCCCCAAAAAATTATGCCATACCGCAAAATAGATGACACATAGCCGTGGTAGGCAGTGAGCACAGTGTCACGGTTGGATATTTGGCTTAGTTTGTACAGCGCATAGCACGTTTGACTTAATTTGTTGCACACTAGTTCTACATGAGATTGCCATGTTATTTTACTATCCACTTGTAAACCTAAAAACTTCGTCACATCAGTAGGGCATATTGGCTGTCCGCTATAGTTAATATTAAAGCTAATTGTTTTATTAGGTCTCTGCTTAAAGTCAATGAATTTGGTCGTGTCAAAATTAATTTTTAAATTATGATATGTCATCCACTCAATTATTACTGTAATTGTCATATTAATGTCATCTTCTAAGCTTTTATTATTACTTTTGCTGAATAGTATTGTGCTGTCATCAGCGAACAATGTCATGTGGTGGTTGGTGATTGTTGGCAAGTCATTGATATAAATAAGAAATAATAACGGCCCCAGCACGCTGCCTTGAGGGACACCGTGGCGAGTAGATCGGGGCTTGGATGTATATACTGTTTCCGAATTGGATTTAAGGCAAGTTCTATTAATTTGAGTAATTTGACGTCTGTCGCTAAAGTACGATTTAATAAGTTCGTGCATGTTGCCCCTTATGCCATAGGTGTAAAGTTTATCTAATAATATCGCGTGATCAACACAGTCAAATGCCTTAGACATATCCATAAATACGGCTATTACTGGTCCTCTATTATCCATAGCACTCATTACCTTGCTTAGAAAATCGTATACTGCCATATTTATTGTCTTACCTTTTCTAAAGCCCATTTGTTGTTTAGCGAATAAGTGTTGTGACTCAAAGAAATTATATATATTGTCGTGCAAAACATGCTCAAAAATTTTCGATATGACCGGTAAAAGTGCGATTGGCCTATAATTCGAAATACTTTTTACGTCCCCTTTTTTAAACAACGGTTTTATTATAGATATTTTCAATTTTTCTGGGAAAACACCTGTTTGGATGCAACAATTTAATATGTAAGCGAGTACCGGTGCTATGATAGCTGAAACCTCTTTTTTTTTTTGGCTGGCTTAGAGGCGTTTTCTAGTTTTATGTCTAAGTTTTACAATGTATATAGACTATTATTTTGAACTGCTGTTTATAAAATGTGTTGAACTGCAATATTCCAGATTTTTAGCAGTATGTGATAAAATATACCACACTGCTACACAGCAGATTTTTTGTGTTATATTCAAGAAATCGTTTTTCTTTTTATTATAATTTTGAGAAAGAGGTCATTCGTGAAATTCAAGTCGGTTGAACGGCGTTCGGGAAGTAATGGCATACTTTTAGTCCTTCACGTCCGATATCTCGCAATGTCTTAATACGAAAGTCTTTGACCAGTTTGTGTTGCCAGTGATGATCTATGGAGCCGAGTCGTAGTCGCTAACTAAACGCCTTATTCGGAAGCTCAAGGTCAATCAGTGAACGATGGAGAGAGCTATGTTCGGTTTTACTTTGCGAGATCGAATTAGAAATGAGGGGATCCACAAAAGAACTAAAGCATATAACATAGCTCTTCAAATGAATGAAATGAATATGAAAAAGTATTTATTCACATTAAAGTAAGACATTTTACAAAAATAAAAAGACTTCTGCAAAATTGCAAAGCAGTTTCTTGGCAGATATAAAGAATAGCCAGGCTGAAGTGGCAATGGGTAGGGCACATAGCTCTCACCCCGTGGGATCTCCACCTTGTCGTGGTATGGGGCTCAGGAACCGTGGGTTTGAGTTACACCCACGGTGAAGCTAAGCGGGATCCCGGGAGGGGACGCTCCACATGGGCTTGCGTGAGGCCTACGTAGGATGCGTCTCAAGGTGCGGGTGCAGAGGACAGTTTTGTCTGTCCCTCGCAGTCAGGTGCGGTCGCGGGAGGAGAGGCGTGTTGGTGTTGCGTTGCTGCGCGCCCTATCTCCCGCGACCAAATGGGGGTGCACCATCGTTGCGTCGCGGTGGGGCGGCAGAGGAAGAGGAGATGCGGTGTTGCGTTGCCGTTCTCCCTATCCTCTGCGGCCGCTGGGTGTTTTGGCGGCGAAGCCCAACACCTTCATCCGACGCCGAAGGGGTTTCGTTCGGGGCCCGCCTGACCATCAGGCGGGCCAAGACCCGTCGGCGATAGCGATGAATCCTTCGGTGAAACCCTACCCTCCGACACATGGGTATATGAGGAGCACGAGTTGGTTTTTAGTTACTAAGAGTCTGACAGTCCCCTTCGTTCTTTCCCCCCAGGGCGGAGGGACTCTTTGAGGAATTTCCTACCCGACACCAAAAAAAAAGGGCATGTAGCTCAAAGAATGATAGTCGTTGGGACATGAGGATTCTGGAGCAACGACCACGAACCGGACGACGTAGCAGGGGCAGGCCTCCCGCAAGGTGGATCGACGATCTGGAAGCGATTGAGCTTTGTATGTGCAGTATTTTCAGTGCTATGCGCAAATGTATGAATTGGGGTTGTGGGATAGCGGCCACATAAAAAACGACGCATCAAGTTATTTGCCCTTTACCAATATTACCTTTAGCATATAACATATAAGGCGTGCTCAGATTTGACTGCTGCAGCTTAACTTAGATATGTAGTATATCTAATTTAAGCTTAATTGTGATGCTGGCGGCTAAATCCAGACGGTGAACTCGATCGAACTTTAATTAACTTAATTGAGCCGCACGTGATATAATTGTGACGCTGCACGCCGTGCTATGTACATGTTATAGATATGGAATTAGTGACATATCACTGGATAGCGGTGGAACTAGGAAGAAGTGACTAGCCTAAAACGCGCAAGTGAACTTTTCACAGGAGTTAAGTGTAACAAGCAATGTGATTGGACCGAGGTTGAAGATTTTTATGTAACTTTTTTACGAAAAACTGAAAAAATGTAATTAAATTTTAAATGGACCGAAAATCGTATTCAGAAACTTATATACCGCAATATACATCAACACATCATTAAACCATAGATGCAACAAAAAGTTAATATTTCTTTGAGCATTCAAAATGCGAATTCTTCAATTGAATTCTCGTTCAAAAGAGCGGCCGTCAAAGGGCACGTTATTAACAAGCTCTTTGTATTAGTCCAGTAAGACGTTGCGCCGTCGAGGTGACATAATGAACTCTTTTCGCGTCATGCACCGACGCGGGGCAATTTGGCACCGCACTAGTGTAGGCTTGCCAGTTTCTAAACTACCCGTATCGATGCACAATTTGCAGGAGTGTCAAACTTTTGAATAGTCCGAATACGAATTTTGAATGATGGCAGTTATTTGAATTGTGATAGTATTGGATGTGAAAGTTGATATTCTGTTATATCTGTTTGGACAAGTAAGCTACAGCCGAAACTATTGGGCGCAGGAAGCTGAAATTTGGCATGTATGTTCCTTTAGGGTCGTAGGGGTGCACTAAGAAGGGATTTCCCGAAATTCCCACGGGATCGGCCAAAACGGGTAAATTAAAAAAATGCTGGCGTAGCTGCTGGCGTAGCTGCTGGCGTAGCTGCTGGCGTAGCTGCTGGCGTAGCTGCTGGCGTAGCTGCTGGCGTAGCTGCTGGCGTAGCTGCTGGCGTAGCTGCTGGCGTCCCCTAGTATTATTATAACGTTATTATTAAAGGTTCCCGCAGCTACTCCCACCTTTTTCATTTTAATTTCGGCGTTTCTGCTCATTCTCGTGGCAATTTTAGAACATCCCTTCTTAATGTACCCCTACAGTCTCCAAGCAGCATACATCCAAATTTCTGCTTCTTGTGCCTAACAGTTTTGGCTGTACATTATCTATCAATCAGTAAAGCAAGAATGTTATTTATCTGACTGACTAACTTACTTTAAAAAATAAACAGATTTATTTGATGTACTAAAGAGCTTAGGTGCATAAGAACAAGCGCTCCAAATGTCATATGCACTTCATAGGTGCATATATCATTGGTCGTTGATATTATACGGTTTTTGCACTTGTATCACGATCTGGTTAAATCAGTCGATTTATCGATTTCCGCTTGACCAAATTTTAAAACCTTTTTAAACTGGAAATGCACTTTGACTATGGTTTTTGCACTTGTAACACGATCTGTTTCATCATTCGATTTATTGATTTCCGCTTGACCAAATTTTAAAACATTTTTTTAAACTAGAAACGCACTTGGAGCTTGATGAAGGTCATCGGGCTAGAGGATATACACTGTGTGATACGAAGCTAGCTTGAAAGCTATTACACAAGTCGCAATTATTACTTGGAATGCATCTGTTATGGCTATTGTGGGACTAATGTGCTGCGACGGCTAAGGCTGCGTTACAAACACATAGGATGCAGTTCTGCTATACAAGTTCTAAGTTAGATGCCTATTTCATCTAGTAAAGTAATACTTATTTAAATCTGCATAATATTAACAATCAAAAGATTTTGGAAAACGCCACGGTTTTAAATCGCCCAATTATGACACTTATTTGATTAACATCGGTGTGCCTGACCATAACATCTTAAAGGGCCATTTTTGGTTTGTATCAAATATGGGTAAATCCACTGACCGGTGCCTCTAAACGTCTGATTATTCTTGCGTTATTGACTGACTGACAGACAATATAAAGCTGAAACTATTGACCGCATGAAGCTGAAGTTTGTCATGCATGTTCTTGATGTATCTTCTTGATTGCCTCCGTGGTCCAAAGGATAGCATATGCGACTGCTGAACGGAGGGGTCCCGGGTTCGATTCCCGGGTCGGGCAAAAGTGTTACTGTTTTTTTCCGAATACTCAGTAGCAGCCCGGAGTCTAGTGATGTGCCCGGTAACGGCAATAGGCTCGCCCCCTACTACGTGGGACCTAAAAATTCATGGCGAAATGTGGGTGTAATATTTACAACTCCGCCTACCCCTTCGGGGATACAGGCGTGAGACTATAAAAAAAATGTACTTGATGATCGTAGGGATGCACTAAAATGGTTAACACTAATTCAAATAAAATGTGCGGGTAGCTGCGAGTGTCCTCAAGTTTCAAATAAATATACGTAGCTGTATCTTTTTCAATAAAGGTTTTCATAAAACCGCACCTATCGGCTGAATATTGTAGAAAGATGATGTATATTTTTATTTAAGCGGCTAGACAGGCCATATTTCTCTGATACTCACATTGTACGTTCACCTACGTCATGACGACACACCTAATTTTTTTGACAGCTCTTTATAAAATATGAGAAATATTATTAGATACAATTTTTCAGCAAAACATCTCGTAAGCAAACAATTTATTACAAAACTTAGATAACACAATGAATACCCATTTTTATCGGGAGCGCATCACGGAATTTTACTTTGACCGAAATACAGCGGTATCAGGCGGACTTCTTCTATTTTTCAATTCGAGGTGAAGAAGACAATTTTAAACTTGTTTATTATCATTTAATTTTAAACCACACCACACCATAACTATATGGCCACATCATTTGCCTACATCTGCAATAGTTAAAGTATCCAGAGTGGTTCAGAACATGTCATTGCAGGACTAAATGTACCATGTGTCAGTTTCTTATTTACATAAATAAACGAAACGATTGCCAGGCATGGCGTACTTCATGCTGTTTGCTGGAAAATAGTAAGCGATACCCTTGCTGCTATTCCCAACTTCACATGATCATGAACTCCACTTTCGCTTCACATTATGCTTTTTCGAAGTATGGTACATAAAAATCCTCATGTGATTTCGCCAAGTTAATGGCAAACTTAATAAAAGAAACATAATAATATAAGAGCATCTTCAGATGAACTTATCTCAATAGACAAAAATAATCAAATTACGTTCCAATATTTCAACGTTCTTAAATTATTTTCAATTGGCATGTCGAAGGAACATTTATAACGCAAATTAAAATGTCTACAAAGTTGAACTTAGCCGTTTTATAAATTACAGTGACAGTTTTATTAGAACGATATTCGAAACGCTTTTGCTCACAACAATTTTGACATCTGGAGGTCAAGATAAAATTCTTCGGAGTTTCTCCTTGACCATGTTTGTCATGTTATTGCAGATGCAGTATTAGCTTGAAGTATAACGATTTATATAAAAGCTCTTTTTAGACAGTTGAAGTTGATGAAGTACGTTCTCGATTCTAAAGTCATCAAATTTCTGGGCTTCCCAAGCAAGTGTGCTATCATTGCTGATAACACAGCTATATTATAGGAAACATTTAAATAGTAACTAGAAACCGTTGTTCGATGACTCTTGCGATTACCGTTTTTTTTAATGTAATAGGCGGCCAAAGAGCAGACGGATCACCTGATGGTAAGCGTTTGCCGCCGGCCATAGACACAAGCAACACCAGAGGAGTCACAAGTGCGTTGCCGTCCTATGGATTGAGAAAAGGGATAGGAGGAGGAGTGGGATGAGAGAGAAGGAACAGGGGATGAGGCCTACGGTGCTCTCACTTACTGAACGAAACGGCAACAGTAAACTGTTACTTTACGTCGATTTTCTTTGAGAAGTCCCATTCATGCTGAAATAAGCAAGGCTCTACTTCTAATATACTGACTGCTTTTTGCTAAGAGTGTCTCCAGTTTGTGTGGGTGTAGCGAGAGCTGTTGTTGAATGTTTATTTAACTAAAACAAAATGGTTTAAAGTGTGATATGATTGCTTTTTCATGTTCGGTAGTAAATGGTTTTGATACAGTTTGAAAGGAGACCTAGCTAGTTCAAAGGTATAAAAATATGTATGGCCAAAACCTACATACGCATTTAAATGGTTTAGAAGTTGAAATTCAAACGGTCAAGACCAGACAAAAAACCAAATTGTAGCCATTTCAATGATTACAAATGCAGCTCGCGTTAGTAATGAATTCCAATCTATTTTAAGTAGATTATACGAAGATCTGTTTAAATAGATTTTCTCCATCAGCGCTTTGAAGTAATTTTCATGTTGAACATATATTATATTGTTTCTAAACTTAACCTACTATTTTCGTGGTTTTACTCGTTTTATTTGTTCCGTTTCTTTTCAATAACAGCACTAACTCTTACCTTCGCACGCACTTCACATCTAAATTCAAAATAATTCTACCACTGGTTAGGGTTTGTAAAATACACATAAGAAATAACAATTATGACACTAAATTTAACAATTTAAACCGTGAATGTTTTTTCTGGGAAGCCAGCTAGGTAGCTAAATAGCGATTAAACTCTAGATCGAATGTTACAATTGTGAAATAAAATACTTGCTGCCTCCTTCCCGGGTCGGGCAAAGTGTTATTGAGTTTTTCTGTTTGAAAATTCTCAGTAGCACGGAGTCTGGTAATGTGCCCGGTACGGCAATAGGCTCGCCCCCTATTACGTGGCCGTGAGATTATAAATAAAAAAAAGAATCTACAAATAGCTTACTTAACGTGATATCAATGTGCACTGAAGCGATGCACTTGTATGCTATGATAACATACAGCATGTATTTTGGCCGTCATCGCATATTACTCGGCCATATCCTTGTAGAGTTGTCATATTAATGCATACTTAGTATGTAAGGTTATGTAGTATGTAAGGATATATAATCATGTATTAATTGGAATAAAGACAGTCTTGATGCAACTTTCGTCTTAGTTTTATTTCATAAGACTCCCAACCATACATGGCGACCCTGCCATAAAAGGCGCGTGCGCGTGATGGGTAGTCCGTTGACACTCATGAGTTGCTAGGTATCGTTTAACACAATGGCAGATACATTTACGCGTTACTTAAAGTTTGTGCTTTTGATCGCGACAAAAAGTTTGGCAATTATAGAAAATCGGAAAGATGGGTGGTAGCCAAACAAAAGAAGAATTTGTTCTCGCACAAAACGCAGCTGGAAGTGGCGTTAACATTATAGAAAAATTTGAAAACCACCTGAGCATCAGCAATATCTTGCTCATATTGATAACAACGTTGCTGTGCTGTGGTGCACTTTATGGGATTTACAAAGTATACCGTAAATGCCACACTGATTGGATGCGGCGAGAGATAGACCAGAGGGCATGGGAGAGGCAGCTGTCCTTGTTCCGGCGTGAGGCTCGCAAGGGCCTTCATAAGGAAGAACACGTCTAAGGCAAAGGCGTTACGATTTTACGATAGTGCGGCTAAAGTGAAAGTGGTATCAAGTGAAAAAGTGATATAAGTGCAAAATAAAATTCGGTATAGAAGTGCAAAAAATCGGTGGTAAGTGCGGCAATGCGTTATTCTATGCAGAAATGCGATCATAAATTGGTATAGTAAAGGTTGGACAATGGACACGTATTTAATCTTCTTTTCTTTCAGATGTTATGTATTGTACCTTCGTATGTATAATTTTTGCTTAAAATACTTTTACTACTTAGCTCTCATAAACATAATATGTGATTTTTATTTTGATTTTAATGACATGTTATGGCCGATATATTGAAAGAATTGTATGATGAGTTAATAAATATAAAAACTTATTTAGTAAAAATCGGACCAAGTCGTAGAAAAGGAAATATTTTAGTCACAAAGCTTGGTGAAGCAGATTTAATAAACGTAAAATATTATGAAAGCTTAAAGAAGATCAATGAATAATAAATCAAGGTCTCATTTCGAAAGATGAATGTAAAATAATTTCTAACTATTGTAGTATGTTTACGAGCTTATATTCCAAAATTGTTGATCTGTGTACTGAGATAAATAAATCAGTTACCATGGAATTTAATTTAAAGGTAGCTTTAAGCTTATTGCCAGTTTTGGACGGTAAAACATCAACTACCGAAAGTTTAATAGACGGC
Organism: Euclidia mi; assembly: GCA_944739405.2. NCBI lineage: Eukaryota > Metazoa > Arthropoda > Insecta > Lepidoptera > Erebidae > Euclidia > Euclidia mi. The sequence continues at coordinate 11,247,505 of OX123200.2, read as the reverse complement.
ATCGAATACTATGCTTCAACTCTAAAAAATGAATCAAATCTTGAGTTTTGTTTTGCAAAGTCGTTTAAATCACTCAGCGAAATTAAGTTTGTGTCGTACTTATGCTAAATTAGATGAATTATTAAGTGATATGCGAAAGCACCTATTACCTAAGAAATCAGCTGCCGCTATGCAAACTAAGCTACAAGGTTTTATGCAGAATGACTTATCTATTAATGATTACGGTAAAAAAATTGCAGAGTTGTTCGTTGATCTAACGATTGCGCAAGATCGAAGGATTAGCACCATAATTGCAGCCCGCAATTTTGGCACTGTAGATGAAGAGGTGTCAATGCCCTCCACGTCAGATGGTATTTTATCGATGAATTCTTATAAAAGATTTAATTACAGGCAAGGTCAGGGACGTTTCTCATTTAATCAAAATTATCGTAGTAGAGGCGCAGCAAACCACAGAGGTAAGCCGAATCAACATGTGCAAGGAGGTTATGGCGCTAATTACAGTCAAGGTTGGAGTCAAACACCACCAGGGAATCGAGGCGGTTCAAGCTCGAGGCCTTCCTATACAGGTAAGTTTTATCATAATAGTAATTTTGGTAATCGAAGGGCACATCTGCAGCACGTGAATACGTTGACAGACTCGACAGACAGTCAACTACAATCGATAAACATTATTACCAATAACGAAAACAAGTTTTTTCGTTCCTAATCATTATCTTTTTACTTGTAACCATAATTCTCTATCGATTCAATTTAGTTTAAACGGTGCATGTACTTTAGACAGGTTACTTGATACCGGCGCATCAATTTTAGCTATAGAATATAAACATGTGCATGCTTATAATATTCCTATCCATAGAGAGAAGACACTTATAAAAGGTATTGGCGGTAATATAGCAGCGATTGGATACGTTTGTTTAACTTTACAAGCGTAACACAATACTTTTAGTCACAAGTTCTTAGTTTTCATACCTTACATTGTAGGGCAAGTGGTATTATTGGTAGTGATTTTTTAAATAAGTATGCTGCGATATTAAATAACGAAACTAGTACGTTATCATTATTAAACATATATAATGATAGAATATATTTACCCACTTTGCAACATAGTCACGATGTTTACTTAACCATTCCGTCGAGATCGGAATCTATTCATTTTATTAATACTACATTCATAGGTGACGGTGTAATTTTTTCTAAGGAATTGTGTGAGGGAGTTTTTATGGCAAGTTCCATTGTGTTGTCACAGAATGGCCAAATACCTATTTACAATATTAAATACAACAGAGAAAGAGGTAATTTTTAAACATATTGAGCCGACTTTACATTGTTTAGAAAATTATAATTTATGCGCGTTTGATAAGTGTGACAGGAACGCTGATAGATTAAAAAGGTTATTTTCTATGCTGCATTTGAATCATTTAAATGACGAAGAGAGACTGTCTATTGAAAGTTTATGTGCTAAATTTCCGGATATATTTTATTTGCCCGGGGATAAATTGTCAACAACGAATTTATATGAACAAAAAATGTATTTAAAACCTAACACTGAGCCGAGTGGTCAAGTCCTGTTCTACTGGCCCCTAAGAAAATAGATAGTGATGGCAAAAAGTCGTGGCGTTTAGTGGTCGATTACAGGAAGCTAAATAATGTTATAGAAAATGATAAATTTCCTTAACCGAATATCACCGAAATTATTGATTCATTATCCGGTTCCGTTTATTTTAGTCAATTAGATTTAAGTGCCGCTTACTATCAAGTTGGCCTTCAGTCAGACAGTAGGAAATTTACAGCTTTCAGTTCGGGTCAATTTCAGATGACAAGAATGCCTATGGGTCTTAAGGCGCTGTTATACCTCAGAAGCCGTGAAACACCTAATTTTTCGTCGCACATCTAGCCATAACGGTACATATTACAAACTAGCAAAAATTAGAGCTTAAAGTCAAAAGTCTGAACAAAAGATTTTTGAAAGAATTTTTCATGTAGGTAAAATAGAATCACGGTAAAAAAATCACAAAATCGAGGCAGAAAATAATCTTTCGTCTCACTGTTTGCAATATTTTGATCGTAAGCTGTCATATTTTTTTTGATAATATTGTATGAAATCTAATGAACTAAAGAATTACCCTATTTATTTTCATATTATACGTGTATATTTTGTAAAATTAAATAAAATCTGCCAAACGTCTATGATTTTGACGCTCGGTAGATCCCATCAATATCAAACGCTTCAGCAATTTAAACCTTATTAGCATAAGCGGTGTACTGAGTGTCAGTTGCTAGTTTACGCCCCGCTCAGACCTCATCATTCGGCTATGAGCCCTGTGAGAGATAGGTCATGTCGCTTGCGTCTCCGCTGCACGAAATTTTACGTAGACCTGTTTGTTATTATAATACGCCGATTTGAGTTCGTAATTTCATGTTTTATGTTATAGACTGAATACTTTGAATCAAATAGGCTTTTCATGTAACTATGGGCACATATAATTAGGACCTAAGTTTATACTCTTGTTGCGTTTAATGTGTTACTGTTTCTGTGACTAGACTCACGCCTGTTTCCCGGAGGGGTAGGCAGAGACTACGGAACGCCATTTACAACGATCCAGACATATCTCTCTTGCTTCGTTCACTCCCATCAGATTCCTCATGCATGCTCTTCTGTTCAGGGTACTTCTCACCTGTCCTGTTTTTAGGATGTCTCCAATCTGATCAGAGAACGTCCGCCTAGGTCTTCCCCTTCGTCCTGTCCCTTCCACACTTGCCTCATATATCTGCTTGGTCAGTCTTTCGTCATCCATCCTCTCCACGTGCCCAAACCATCTTAGCATACCTTTCTCGATGCTTGTCACTACATCTTCTTTTTATATTATATTCTTTACTCTGTCAGTCAGAGAGACACCACACATACTTCTCAGTGCTCTCATTTCTACAGCATTTATTCTACTTTCATAATTAGAAGAATAAAATATGGACAATTAGAGAAATGAAGTTCTACGAAGGATTTGTACAAGAAAGCGTCGTAATAAAATAGAAATTCATCCATGGCCAAGTGATTATGAAATATGTAACATTTTTACACAAATTATTTTCATATGAGTCTTTTATGACTAACTATGTTACTTATATATTATCGATTATGCATAATATAATTATATAAATTATTCTCACAATACATAGCTGCCACAGTTTTCAATTTTTGAAAGAATAATAACATAAAATCGAATCATTTTATGTACCTATATTTCAAATTCATTAGCTTGTCAGAGCGCCTGGAGCGCTAAGATGCCGCCACGGCGAACAATAATGATGACAGCGCTAATATGGCGCTCCGCAATCCGCACACAAGTGGTAACGAATGTTGTATTATTGTGTTTTGAACATAAACCTATTTAGGTACATCGGATAAAACTTTGATTATTTATAAACTATTAGGTATGTCTCAGTACATCTAATATCTTTTTAATTTCTAAAATCAATCATTTATAAGTAAGAAGGTAACTTCTCTGTTTGCTATAACCCAAGATATAGTATTTTTTTTATAATAAAGTACGTAACTAATTATCATTATTGTAATTACAGTGAAGTTAAAGATAACAGTTCTGCAACGTCTTACACACATTTGACTTCAGTCATTCCTGACACGAGCTGTTCAAGAGCTAGCCAAGAAATGCCAAACAATTTTTTTAACAAATTTGACTCAAATTCCGTAGTGATAAGCAAAAATTACAAGAGGGATAGCAGTGACTGGTTCGAATTGCGTAAGAATATGTTGACAGATTGAAATTTTTGTATAGTGGTAAAAAGAAGAGATAACAGCAGTAAAGCCAACTTAGTAAAAAATATTTTGTACAAATAAAATATTTGCAATGTAAAATCAGTTGCGCATGGAATCTAAAATGAACAACTGGCTTTGCAACAACTGGCGAAGCAAGAAAATGTAACAATCGAGCCTTGTGGATTATTCGATTATTGGTGCCACGCCAGATGGATTGTGTCCAAACACGATTGTGGAAATTTATTGTTCTAAAGTATAAGAGCAAATAAAATACAAATATGGAAACATGATAAAAAAGTGAACTGACTAGTCTAAACAAATATTGTAATTGTTATTACCAAATTCAGGGGCAATGCCACGTTACACGCAAACAAAAGTGTTTATTTGCTGTGTGGAGTGCCGAAAGTATACCACTAAAAATAGAAATTATAGAAAGAGATGATGTTTTCTGGGAGAAGCTTGTGGCGTTTTATATGAATTGGCAGTTGCCTGAAATTGTTGATTCTCGTCAAGCTCAAGGGATGGCATTGCGAGATCACGGAGAGGAAAATGTTTCATCAGTGCTTGAAATTTCTACAATACCAAGCCGTAAAAGGAAAGTAAATGAAACTGTGCCTCGTGAACAACAGCAAATAATAAGTATTGAAGCCTTATCACCTCACACACTGCCTTTAACATTCGATGAGAATAAAGAAAACCTGCCGGGTTGTAGCAGACAGCTAACTTTTGATGAGCTGTAAACGCAGTATTTCGTTAATAAATTATAAATGAATATAAATGAATATCTTTTAATATTTATTTTCTTTGAAAGTAATTTGGGCTGCCGTAGTTGCGTCTAAATATTTTTAAACAATTGCCAAAATTTCATAAATACTTCGGAAATTATGCAAAACGGAACATAGTTTTTATACTTTAGTACAGCTTTACAAATGTAATTTTTAGGTTTTATGTGACAAACGTGAAACGAAACGCAAAACTGCCATCTTGGAATAATCATATTGACAGCAAATGTCAAATTTGTGCGTCATTGCTTTCGAGTGCCTTGGGTTAGGTGCGACTGTAATATGTAAATAAATAGGTTATAGAGAACCTAATTCTCTTTTGACCCTTAATCCGAAAACAGGAGCCCTTCGCAGGGCTCCGACAACCTTAGTTTATTAAACTAGTGTGATGAATGTGGAAGTTGGCAGTGCCATACACACCGATGTTTGGAGATTTTTTTTTTCAGAGGAAACCAAGTATTTCCGGCAAGTGAAAATGGTGAGGGGGGTTTCAAGACCTCCCCTGCTCCCTCTCCAATCACTCACAAACCCTAAAAACGGCGACGTATTTCGAAACCTTTGCCATAATAATTATACCTATAATAACAATAAACATCCATAAATAAATAAAAGAAATCAACTTTTACTAAACTTCAATTGTCTCGTAACTCGCTTTAGTTGAGATACGGCTTTTGCGCTTAGTAGAGCAGTATTGTGTTTTTAGGGTACCGTAGCCAAAAATTGTAAAAACGGAACCCTTGTAGATTCGCAATGTCTGTCTGTCTGTCCGCCCGTATGTCACAGCCAATTTATTGCAAAACAGATTTCAAAACTGGCAGGAATGGAATTAGATGTAGGTATTCAATGAACTGCTTCACTATTTTTGTACAAAAACAAAACAAACATAATAATGGCCTCCCCATACATGGAACTGACTTAATTATTTTTATCATCTTACGGCACGTAGGTATTTACCTACTTTCGTCAACATTTAATACCCATAACGTCTAATGTAAACCAGTTTTGCTCATGGCGGCACTGAGAACAAAAATTGCGCTATGCCTATATTGTACAAACAGATTGATGTATGTAATATAAATTTTAATATCAGTATCTCAATTCAATATGCTAAAACGTTTTGCTTGCGATTTTGAAATATTGGAATACGGATGTCGCCAGAATACGGCCGCACGCGACGAGAATGAAGGGGGGCGCCCCGCAGTAGACGGAGCTAAGCTCCCTTCACCTCCCCTGCTTCACCCCCTCATTTACCAAAACAGTCGCTTAGGACAGCGCCTTAAAACAAGCCCAAACGCATGCTCTAGAATGATGAATATTGCTATGTCAGGCCTGTGGACACGAAAAATGTTTAATTTATTTAGATAATTTAGTTATTTTTGGAAAATCAATGTCAGATCACAATAAAAACCTTTTAGAAGTGTTTACCCGAATTAGACAGTGTAATCTTAACCTTAACCCGGATTTTCTACGGAAAGAAATGTTATATTTAGGACACGTAGTTTCAGGAAATGGTGTATCACCTGATCCGAACAAAATAAAAGTATTAATTAACTACCCAAGGCCGTCAAACACGGAAGAAGTTAAAAGGTTAGTGGCCTTCGCAAATTATTATTGGAAAGTAAAAAATTTCGCTAGTATAGCATATCCTTAAACTCATTATTAAAGAAAAACGTACCATTTACATGGAATGACAGTTGTGAAAATTCTTTTAGTTTACTCAAAAACAGTCTCACTTCGCCTCCCGTTCTTCAATATCTAAATTTTTCAGAAACAAATACGTTCATACTACAAACCGATGCATCTGGCTATGCATTAGGGGCAATTTTATCCAATGAAGACGAAAAACCGATTGCTTTTGCTAGTAGGAGTCTTAACATGGCGTAAAAACGGTAACCAACCATCGAAAAGGAACTTTTAGCGATCGTATGGGCCATTAGGCATTTTCATCCGTATTTGTATGGACGTAGGTTTAAAATATTAAGCCTCTCATTTATTTATTTAATATGAAGGATCCATCCAGCCGACTCATGAAGTTTCGGTTAATACTAGAAGAGTATGACTATGTTATATCGTATGTAAAAGGTTCTGAAAATGTGGCTGATACTTTATCAAGGATAACAATAACATCAGTTGAGCTGAAAGAGATGAATGAAAGGGTTATGTGTGTTTTGACTAGACAACAAAAAAGACAATTAGAAATAGCAACGAATCCTCCGTTGGACATGTGTGTCTCTGACGATTGGCCTGATCAACCAAAAGTCGTGGAAACACATGTCAAACCGAGAGAATCGGTTGAATTACGATTCATTACTAAAAATGAAATAGATAAATTAAGTAATACTGAAAAGATAGAGAAGGAAAATAAAGTATTTATACAAGGTGTAACAAGACCCTTAACGAAAACTGAAATCCCATGTTGTACCAATCAGTACGAACATTTTTTACTTCGGCACCATACCTGGGAAATTACTGGTTCAGGAAATATTAAGGCTCAAAGTTAGTATGAAATTTTTCTAATTAGGTACAAAATCGATGCCTTTACCCCGCCAATGTGTTCTTTAGATATATTCCCTATAACCCCAAGGATAAGTAGGTATTTCGAGCATTGCACGCGCGCGCTTTTAACTGTGGTTTAAAAAATGTGAAAACTCAAAAAAAAATTTTTTTGGTTAGTATGACTTGGCGTGATGTCCACAATGAGTATACTTCGGCTTGGTGATGGGTCTTGTGACACCCTGTATATGTACCTAGGAAACAAGTTTTATTAATTAACCCATCCTCTCAATCGCATCTGACACCAGGCTCTTTTGTGAGAGAGCTCGGGGAGTTTTGTAAGTCGATGAATGTCGATGAAATATATTTTCTTAAGAATAATAATAATAATAAAATATTTATAGAGAAATTGACAAATGAGATAAATAATATTAACAAGTGTTCCGGACCCCGCTTAATAATTTTGAAAAATATTCAACGAATCGATGATGATGATGATAGAAAAGTAGTGTTAAATTACTTCCACCTTTTGCCCACAAGTGGCCACGCGGGCATAAGGCGGATGTATAATAATATAAAGAAATATGATTACTGGCCAGGACTTGAAAACGATATTAAACATTTTTCAGGCAAATGCGAACAGCGTCAAAAGCAGAAATATTCGGTAAAAACTAAAGAGGTGATGAATATCACAACTACTGCAGGTTCAGCTTTCGAAAATATATTTTTAGACATTGTAGGCCCTATAACGAGAGATAATGACAATTACACAAATATAATTACGCTGCAATGCGAATTAACTAAATACGTCGAAGCGTATCCCTTGATTACCAAATCGTCGTCAGAAATTGCTAGAACGTTTGTTAATAATTTCATCCTTAGGTACGGAATCCCTATTGAAATAGCGACTGACCGAGGTGCCGAGTTCACATCCGAATTATTTAAAGAGGTTTGTCAACTGATACATATAAAACAACTTCAATCCACAGCATATCACCACGAGAGTATTGGCGCACTGGAAAACGCTCACAAACACTTAGGTATGTATCTTAGGATTCAGACAGATAATCACCCGGATTACTGGAGTAGGTGGTTACCTTTCTGGTATTTTTCGTACAATACTTCAGTCCATTCTCAAACTCGATTTACTCCATACGAATTAGTTTTCGGTAAGAAATGCATATTACCTTCTAACTTAAGCAAATTATCTGTAGACCCTATTTATTTATAATTATGATCTCTATCCCGCGGAGTTAAAATACAGAATTCAAACTTCATTAAAGGAAGCCCGTGAAAATTTAATACATAGCAAACAGGTCAGGAAGATAAGATATGATAATAGTATTAATCCCGTCACATATTAACAAAGCGATCTTATATTATTGAAAAATGAAGCCGGCAATAAACTTGATGCTATCTACTTAGGTCCTTATGTTGTTGTTCGTGATATGATACCTAATGTTGAGATTATTAAAAATGGTAAATTGGATATCGTCCAAAAAATCGAACGAAATTGTTTGTAAACAAAAATGATAACACTTGATGTGCCCTTTAGTATCAATTATGAAATGAAATGAAATGCATTAATTTACGAGAAATGTGGTTACATAGTGCTGGTACAGTAATAGTGATCCTCACATTATACCATAACAATGGTGCGCAAATGTGTCAATTTATACAATAATATAATTCAAAGAAATTTTGTTTATATTGTATTGATTTATCAGTTAATTAATGTCAAAATGTTAGTCATGTATAATTGTAAAATATAATATTAAATTAATAATTGCATAGAAGTGTCAAATTAAAATAAATTTAAATGTCCAGATAATGTTGCTCTTGTTGTCATACGTGATTTTTTAACATTAATTAATTTAAACATTTTCTTTATCTTAATATATAAAATCCTTGCGTTACTGACTGACTGACAGACAAGCTACAGCCAAAACTATTACGAGTAGGAAGCTGAAATTTGGCATGTATGTTCCTTGGGGACCGTAGGGGTGCACTAAGACGGGATTTTCCGAAATTCCCACGGGAACGGGCAGAAACGGTTACATTTAAAAAATGTGCGGGCGTAGCTGCTGCCGTCATCTAGTATGTCATAAAATCATTTAAAGTATAGAAACATTTTTCCGCTAGCCACGCTGTAACATTTCTTTTAAAAACAGTATAAGGTAGTTCTTTAAACGTGTCTGGTAACTTATTATACACTTCTATAGCCTTCATATAGACATTCTTCTCAAATATGTCCAAACGACACCTAGGACGGAGAAGCTTAAATTTATTCCTAGAGTTTCTACCAACTGTTTCAGAATATTTACTAAAGTATTGTGGATGCAGTTTAACAAAAACACAGAGTTCTCTAATGTACATGCAAACCAGTGGCAGGATGTGAAACTTTTTAAATAATGGCTTACAACTGTCTGTAAACCAAGCTCCACAAATAGCTCTCACGCATTTCTTTTGCACCCGAAATGCTTTTTCAATCTCAACCGAGTTCCCCCATAGCATGAGACCATATGACAGCACCGACGACACGTATCCGTGGTATGCACTGAGAGCCGCTTCCGTTGACACTGATTGTCGTAAACGTTTAATAGCAAACACGAACCGATCAAGTTTATTGCAAACATATTCAACATGTGCCTTCCAGTTACAGTGCTTATCGAGCATCAGACCTAGAAATTTCGCTGTATTAACATCTTGTATTTTATTATTTTTTTAATTTACATTTATGTCAATATGTTTCCTCCTATAATTTAGAAATTGTATCACTTGAGTTTTATCAACGTTAATTTTTAAATTATTGTTAAGTAGCCAATTAATTGTTTTGTTAAGTGTCAAATTGATGTCATGTTCATATGTTTCTTTATTGTCACATTTGATAATAAGTGTCGTGTCATCTGCAAATAAAATAGTTCTGTGGTGTGTAATATTAGGTAGGTCATTAATGTAGATTAAGAACAAAAAGGATCCCAGTACGCTGCCCTGTGGGACACCGAATCTATTTAGTTTGAAATTTGATCTACATGTGACTTTTTTATTATTTTCTATTTTGGATATTTCTACACATTGAAATCGGTCCTCTAAGTAGCTCCTAATCCAATCATTAGCGATTCCTCTTACTCCGTACTTTTCTAGCTTGTAGAAAAACAGTTTGTGATCAACAAAATCGAACGCTTTACTCATATCTAGAAATAATGTCGTTACAGGTATTCTATCATTAATGCATTCAGTAAGCTGGCTAGTGAAGTACTACTGTTTTTTCTAAAACCAAATTGCTCTTCTTTTAGTATTCTTTCCTTCAAAACGAAGTCATGAACTCTTTTTAACATAGCCTTTTCAAAATGTGTTGATATAACTGGTATAAGGGTAACTGGAAGATAATTGTTCATATCTGTCAGCTCACCTTTTTTATATAAGGGCTTAACAATTGACTTTTTAAGGATCGTCGGAAAAATACCTTGTTGGAATGACATATTTATGATAAAGCTCAAGGGTTCGCATATCCAGTATGCACAGAGTTTTATCATTTTTGTGTTGATACCATCAATACATATATATGCAATACAAATATTTTTTTTACACTTTATAATTATTATTTTTGCATTTATTTTACACGAAACTATTTTAATGTATTTTACATTTTCATATACGAATTAGTTATTGAAAGTTCATTATATTCGAACAGATTTTTTTATGCCTATTAAATGTTTATTAATAGCATGTTATTGCGTAGGTATCTATTGATATGAAATATAATGTATCAAATGGATAAAAAAGAAAACTGTATATTTACGTTTTTTTTACTCTTCCCCGTGAGGTGTAGAGTTGTCATATTAATGTATACTTAGTATGTAAGGTTATGTAGTATGTAAGGATATATAATCATGTATTAATTGCAATAAAGACAGTCTTGATTTAACTTTCATCTTAGATTCATTTCATAAGACTCCCAACCATACATGCAAAATAGCAATGAATTCTTATATACTCATCAATGATAAACCGTACTGTACACTTTTGAGAACCTAAAATTAAAATTAAGATCTGCAAACCTAAGAATCTCTTAAGCAGCGCACAAATATAAAATAAGGACTGAGTAGCGATGCTCTATGTATAATTTAATGCATATTGCTTTGAAGTTTTCACATGAAATTGGAGCATGCAGTTGTAAGTTTCTCACTATTCACGAGTCATATTCAGATTGCTTAGCTGATTCAATTACGAGATGTGCTTTAAATAAACTGAGATGTGAAGCGAATATATTATATCTGTTAGACCAGCATGTACTTATGTATTGATGCATTGATGTATTTATGTACTTATGGATATATCTAATACAGATAACTTTATTACATACTATGACTACACCACTGTTGTTGTTTCTCTGATCTTTTCTAGTCCATCCCAAGGTTGCCTAGAAGAAATCGCTTTTAGCGATAAGGCCGCCTATTGTACATTTGTAAAATTTTTGTATCATGTAGCATGTGTATAGTATCTGGTGTACAATAAAGAATTCTCTATCTATCTAGCTACTTAGTAACCTTAGCTCAATTTAGATTGGCATTCATATAAAGAGTCTTATGAAAGCCAGTCTATGTGAATTACGGTTGGTTTCTAAGAGTGTCATCACAGACGCAATATTATGATGCAATGGCTGTGTGATTAGTTTATTTCTCTGCCTCTACTTATGCCCAGTATTACTTAGAGTTATTATCTGTATACATATGTCAAATTCCTGCGTTATTAAATGACTGAAAGGCGAAGCACAGCCGGAACTGTATTACCCGCAAAAAGCTGACATTTAGCTTGAACGTTCCTTGAGACCGTAAGGGTGCACTAAGAAGGGATTTACCGAAGTTTCCACAGGGTCGGAAAGAAACGCTTAAATTAAAATAAAAGGTGCGAGCGTAGCTGCGGGCAACCTCTTGTTATTATAATATAAATATGACCTATTGAAGTTTTTTATCTATTGGAGTATGCTTAGATTAAAATTAATATTATGTTGACTGTCGCGAAAAGCTTTACTGAGCTCTTAAGGCCAGCTGCTCACCCTCAAAAGAACAAAATTACCGAAACAAAACTACAGATGATTTTGCTATACCTCTATCACCCTCCTATCGTTATCCCAGTTTCAACCCGGGGTCCGCTTACTAGTCTCACCGGATTTGGCTGAATATTAGCTTTTCCACGGAGCGACTGCCTGTCTGACCTCCGCAACCCGAAGGGATAGCGATATTCTACGGTTAGACTAGTGTCAGTTTATTTAGAAGGTACTGACGCCCTATAACGACTGTCAAAGATTTTCAAAACAACCGGGCCCAACGGCTTAACGTGCTCTCCGAGGCACGGGGCAAGCGATAATTAAAAATCGCATGGCAGTCTGTTGGGTTCTACACTAGGCTATCGCTGCCTTTTTATTTTGCTATACCTCTATATTCAGCTAAAATACTAAAACTTTGTCAAAAAAATAAATAAGTTACAAGCTTTATCAATCTTTGTTAAACAAATTAGGTGCCATTTGGTTTTTGGTGAATACTATTTTATTCCTACTATCCGAAGTCAAGGTAGATTCAAAAACCAAATCTGCGCATTTTCCTCATCCAGAATAAAGTTAGTAGAAAACCATGATTACCTGAGCTACTATAAAATAGCCAAGTAATCAATGTACTTTTTCCTACCGTCTCAGGCAAAAAGTAGAATAATGTAGACTATGATTAAACGGCAAAGTTGCTTCGGGAACCAAAAAAAAAATTACTAGACTCGCTACAAAGTGGATCCTCTATAGCTTATATTTTTTCTTAGTCTATCTTGAATATTTCCACGGATCTCTCACTCGCTCGCGCTGTTATAGGATTAGTGTGTGAGTAGGGCAGCTTACTTCCCATTGTTATTCTTGCTTTTGCAGATAAAGGTAGAAAAAAATGTGGATATATCACCTACTTAGTTTAAGCACGCTCTTTCGTAGTAATTTTGGATATATTAGGGTTTTAGCGTGAGTAATGTGGCAACCAACAGGAAGCTTTTGCACAAGTGCAGAGAGGCAGAGACTAACTTTATGCTATAATTATTTAAAACGTTTTAAATTTGGGAAGAACTGGAAAAAATAACTGGCTATTATGTTGGGCGGCCTCACATGGACAAGGCGAAAATAATGTCTAACATTCATGTCGCGCCTGCTCCTATTCAGGTTAGGAACTCTACACTCGGAGTTGTTGACAATTATACTTGGGACAAACGATTCAGTTTGGTAGGTCCAACTCGTCGAATCCAACTCGGCTAGGCAGCGTTCGGGAAACAACGTCATATCTTCACATCGGACATCCCGCAGTGTCTTAAGACAAAAGTCTGTGGGCAGTGTGTGTTGCCAGTGTTGTCATATGGAACGGAAACTCGGCCGCTCACTATGCGCCTCATTAGTAAGCTCAATGTCACTCAGAGGGCGATGGAGAGAGCTATGCGCGGAGTTTCCCTGCAAGATCGAATCAGAAATGAGGAGATCCGCAGGCGAACCAACGTCACCAACATAGCTCTCTGATTAGTAAAGCTGAAGTGGAAGTAGGCGGGGCACATAGTCAGAAGAATCGATGGCCGTTGGAGCAGAAATGTTCTGGAGTGGCAGCGACGCACCAGACCGTCGTAGCAGAGGTGGGATTCCCCCAAGGTGGACTGACGGTCTTGTTGGGATCGCGGGTGGTGGATGGATGTGGGTGCCTCGCCTTCGTCTTTCGGCTGATATGATGATGATGAGTAAATATTATCTATAGTTCCTATTTTAATACAGCGGCATAAATGACGCGAGTCATGTATGTAGTCTTAGGTTCGTTCTTTACATTCAAAATCGTTTATTCACTCAAGTTAAAGAGTATTTTACACCCTGAACTTACATCCAAAATTGGGATAGACAGTAGGCTATGAAAAAAAAACTAATATCGGGCTATTGTTTGTTATTATTGTTTGTTATAGTAGCTTAGATAACAGATGGTGTTAGAATTGTGAAATATGTTGAGCTGTTGGTTTGCGCCCAGTCTTTTTCCTCTCTCTCCCTTTCTCTCTCTGTCCCACCTTCTCTCTCACCCTCATCCTCTATTCCTCTCTCTCTCTCTCTCTGTTATTGTTTTAAAATGCTGTATCATCATAATATGAAACAGAATTGAGAGTGTACTTATATTTGACCACACAATTGTACAGTTTTATACATTCCATGCAGTTAATTGTCATTTTGACTCACTGCCGTGGCCGATAATTGGGTCTGAAGACATCGTTCAGTATTATTATAAACTGAAAATATAAAGCAAGAGAGATTTTTCAGGATCGTAGCAAGGCGGTCTGTAGTCTCTATTTGCCTCTTTGAAAAACAAGCGTGATCTATGTATGTACATGTATGTGAAAGCATTCAGTTGAAATTCAATCGGAGTAAGGAGAATAGATAAAGATTTTCGTTGAAATTTTATGTGAGAAAGCCTCTCTGCAGACAAAATGGCTAACGTTAATTAATTATTAATGTTAAACCTTGGCAAGATTGATGGAACATGCCAAATTTTATACAAGGTTATATAGCGGGTCTTACTCGCGATAATTAATATATTTAAGGCATAAATACCTCGGCTTTTTTTTTGTAGTCCCGCCGCGACCACGGCTGAAGCAAGTCAGCTAAAACGTTGGCAAAAATAATAAAATGTGTTCATATCTTTCCTTCTTTAAGCAAGACACACAAACATTTTATGGATATACAATCAATATTACTGAGCCTAGTAATCGCAAAATGGAATAGTTTAATGATTTAATTATTATGCATAATAATTAATTTTTGTTAATTTTATTTATTAAAAAATTTATATACATATATATATATATATATATATATATATATATTAATTTTTTTATTATAAATAATGATTTTAAACTTTCGCGATTTGTATATATCATAAAATTTTATGTTAATGGGTCTTATTCGCGATATTTAATTAATTTAAGGTATAAATACCTAGGTTTTACCGACGTTTAAGGCGGCCGAAACGTCGGTAAAACATAATAGAAAGTGAATAAAACCCGTTTACATAAAATTGTATAAAATAATACGTGTTGGGAATCAATTATTAAAAAAAGTAATTGGGAGGTTCAATGCTGCAATTACCTACACACGTTCAGACTTCGAAGCTATAAAAGCACAAACCAAATAATTTATTTCATTGCAACATTTAGGTACATCACAGTAAATCATTCGATCTGCCTCAAAAATCATGTTATTTTATGTTCAAATTTAGGAAAATTCGAACATAAAATGCACAAATGCCGCACAGAATTTTTAGGTCCTCATAATTCCTTCACTCTACATATTGTGTTGTTTTATATCATAACAGCTGTTCATTGTATCAACTAATCTTTATCTTAGTGCGCGTTTCTGCTATTAGTAGTACATTGGAAAAGAAAAAATATAATATCCACTCTTGAACTCTAAATATATAGCTAGCTTTAAAACGTTAAAGTCCTCTGTCGGCCCTCGTCCAAACGAGTATGTATCAAGGAGCAATTCTTGGTATGTATACCACTCTGGTCAGGTAGGTAGGTAGGTAAAAGTACTGTTCAAAATTCTGACTTTAAAAAGGTATAATGGATGCACTGGCCGATATTTCCCGTGATATTCCCAGATTTAAAACTTTAAGTTTCTGCATTCTATCCAGCCAGTACTAAAGTATAGAGTGTTGAGCAACACTAAAATTAGAAAATAATATTCTAAATTCAAACTTCGAAAAATGTACACACACGCCGACCAGAGTGTCTTGAGCTGTACGTTGCCTACACTTGAAGAGTTTTACGTCCTGTTCGAAGGTGGATAGAGGTGTGGGGTAGTTCAGATGATGTTGGTTCATCCGCGACACGGTATGACCCAGTTTTAGAATGAAACGCACTCGACGTTACGTGGGCGCCATTGTCAGCCAAATGACTACGGTGATGCACCGCTTTTGTCACCGCCATTTTTCAGCACCTACTGCGGATTTGATTGGAGCCTACGACTTGATGGACGGGTTTAGAGGCCGTTTATGGGTTATATGTACTTGCTGCGGTAAACTGATGGGTATGGTCATATTCAATAGCCGTGGATTTAATATTGTTGTCACTATATTTTAAAAAATATATTATTAAAAATTTTTGAAGTTCAAAGAGTCTTAAAAAAGTTTCTTAATTTTGTCGAAATATCTACGTTTACTCTTTAATGTCCAGTTCTAAGTTGTTTGTTACTGGTCAGTCTGATCACTTACTGTTTAAAATTGTTTTAAATGAAATCGCTTACCTTTAATTTCATTTAAAACAGGTTCGGTTTATGTTTGAAGACCATCCAAACGTCGGCTCAATCGCCGATCATGGTTTGCATTTTCATCGTTGGCAATATGAAAACACAATACACTTGTACTTTTTAAATAACATACACCCGCCGCACTGTATAAAACATAACTAAAACTAAAAATTTATTTCCGTAAAATAAATGGATTATATCTCTTCAAAAATAAATTGTATTATCTATGGCAATTTACTCTGAACAAACGTACTACCAGTTGCTAAAATATTGATTCAATACTCGAGCTATTCATCTAAAGTCCGTTCCCTCTTGTTTAAAGTATAAAATTTATAACTCCCGGTTCAAATTCCTTGAAAACGATTCATAATTCAATCCGTTCGGGAACCTTTGGATAAGTTTTAATAGTATTTAACTGGTTCCTTAAATTAAATTATAACAATCAGGGTATAAAACAGTAAGTAAAGAAGGCAACAGCCTTCTTCACTTACTGTTTTATCTTTAAGTTAATATTAGAAATTATGTAGGTGTTCTTGTACCTTTTGGGTGAATATTTTATCGATCTTCTTTTTTTTTCTTTTAAAAAAGACAACTCCCGCATTAGGACTAAATCCTGTGTCGCAGTAGACTTTACAAACATACAACTAACGCACACAATGAACACCCAGAATCGAAACAACAACTTTTAAATTACACAAAGTATGTACTCGTGTGGTAATCGAACCTACAACACTCGCGCAGTGTCAAGTGGCGAGGCGGTCGCTTTAACCTAAAAATATGTTCAGAAGTTACCCTAGACAGGTGGGAAATGTTGCTGAAGGCAGTGGAAACTAGTTTACGTACATCCGCTTGACCAGGGCAACGCAATAAAGTACTTGACATATTCGTTAATCAGGTGTATTCTCTTCATAAAGTAAAACCAAAAAGGCGTGAATTAACGAAAGAAGAACAAAGTATAATAATTGTTTTATGAAACTAACATAGATAACATAATCCCCAACGCACCTTATTGCAGTTTTGTAAGTTTCTCTCTCGTTGACAGACTGGCTATACGCCGAGAGATCTATTTGTTTGACAGCTCATATAACAGCAAATATAATATCATAATATCAAGTAGTCGCGAACGGTCGTTATGAATAATATAAAAGTTATATAAACCTTAAATCAATTAACAATACAATTTTCTTTCGTACCAGATGATACTAAGCGCCGTCAACGCCGCCGAAAATTACATCAGCCGGTCTAGCCTTAGAGCATAGATATTTATTAAAAAAATTGTATTCTTTGGTCTAGCCAAATGGCATACGGCCATTTTCAGTATTCGAACTATAGATAGATCTGTAGAGTTTTGATTAATGTTTGACATATTATGTACGGAGCTTATGTCAAAAACGAATCTAAAATCTACAGATCTATCTATAGTTCGAATACTGAATTTCGTAGAAACGATAGTCGAATAGAATACGATAATCAATGTATGGGATTGACATAAGCTTACGACGCATCCGATACATTGATTATCGCATTCTATTTATTTGGCTAGCCCCTCAGCCCTGTTTCGCTAAACACTAATGGCATTGCTATATGTAATAGCTAGCTCTTAAGTATTTTTTTTTAATCTGTGTCTCTAATAAAAATAACTAACATTTGACAGGAACTGTGTCTCTACATTAAATACATAAATTAGTAGCGTCCTCTAAGGATAGAATTTTAATGTTATTACACATCAATGAGTGGATATTATAGGACAGTTTGTAAAAAATAAATTAAGTCGAAGCAAACGCTAAAATCAGGTAAACAACTCTTAAACATCGGCGCATAAGATTACGTATATATCTGTTTTTAATTGACTAATTATTACTGCAGCAGCAGCGTTCGTTCCCGGATATAGTAGAAATGAAGCAATCTTGGTCAACTTTGACGACCGGTTGGTGCAACGGGAGTGTAAGCGACTGCCACGCTGAAGGCCGCGGTTTCAATTCCCGGTCTACACACCCGGCAGATAGAGGACCTATGCAGGCTAGTTGTTATGATCTCACTTTTGTGAGAACCATTGTGGCTCCTACCGGCTTAGTCCGAATCTGTACGTGGGTTTATTTACATACATATCTTTTGGTGAGTTTGCTTGAACTTCAGTGGCATCGATTCAATAAGTTTCGACCCATGGAATAAAATGTATCCAACATAATTTACGCTTCATATTTTACTAATATTAATAATAAGATGAACTAGAAACGAAACTCAAACATCCAAATCTTCCTACGCTTTGAAATTATTTCGCCCGACACTCGAAACGTCTCAAAAAGTGCCTTGACGTAATTAAAAATAATTGCAAGTTCAACTTCGTCCTTGAATGTTTCATAACTTGTTTGATCTGACCATTTTACTGTGAAACTTTTGTGTTTTAATGTGATTTCGACTATGAGGAAGCCATTTGTAGTCGTATTGAGTGATTGAGAGAGATATAATGCATAATTTAGACACATAATAAAAAGTAACTGCGGTTTTATGAGGCCGCATAGAACTGATTACTTATAATTTTAGTAGTGCGGCTGATCATTTATCAGTGTAGTTGGATCAGGCACTCGTAGAGTCCTTTTATAAAAAAAAATACGAATATACTTTAGAGCGTCATACTTATAAGTCTCTGTTAATCAATATTGTTTGTCATAACTAACTCAAACGTAGAGAAAGACTCCACTTTACTTTCAATATTTGATACAGTACAAGTAGCTTTTAATAAGACACAAGGTTTTCTACTGACCGACTTCATAGCACTCTGTTCTCAATCAATCAAAAAGCAGTGGACAATTGGACATATTCGCAAATAAAATCAGTATTTTTAGTTCAGGCAGTAATAACTTTCTGGGTATATACTTTCTTGATATGTTTTATAAATTTAGCTTACTGTTATTAAAAACCCGAGGGAATGCATTAATTAATTTGAAATTTAAACTCGACAGTAGACAATTTAAAACAACAATCTTAATTTTAATTGCAACGAAACTTACTAAACGGTCTCAATGAGAGAATTTAAAAATAAACTGGTTCTAATCGCGTTCTGTATTTAAATCACGGGAATTAGTGAGGCGACGCCGACCTATATAGAGGTGACTGGCACTCGCGATCGTGTGGCATCATAGTGGTGTGCCAAGTTGCCAAGTTCCTCGCATCTCCTGACTTTCAGGGAATTGTGTAAAGTGATCGGAATAAAGAGGTCAGACTGCATGTTACGAAACGAATGGTTATCTTTGTGTAATAAAATAACATTCAAAATGCGAACAGTTTCAAATATAATATTCACAAAGCTGAGTGTATCACATTCATATTTATTCAACTGTATATAGTTGCCATTTAAAAGCGCATCTCCCATCGTGATTCTACCGCGGTTTACATTTTGAAATCAAAAACTGCATATTTGAATAGCTCTAGTACATTTATATTACTTCGAACCATCGTAACATCGGAAACGTAAGACTAATTATCAATATCGAGTTAGCTCAAGAATAATAACGCTCTACTGGTGAAAAAAATACTACACAGTTACACTGCGTTATGAAAGCAACCAAGTAACATATTTTTGTATGTACAATATATTTCATTTCTTTGAACTTGATAGCAAATGTTAATGTACCAAAAACCTACACGTGTATTACGCTAACGTACAAATACTCACGGCTTTTTCCCGTCAGGAAAGGCAGAAACCACAAAACACCACATGCATTTATATTTACCAACCGCACGCGCTAAGTGGCCTAAGAAATGCCATTCTTGCAGATATCATTATTTTACGATCCCTTTTAGAATAAGATCCCAGGGTCGCCAGACCTTACTTATTTTCTCAGAATCGAAATGTATAAAATAATGTATTGTTAGTATCTGCTATGAGTGTACATATACTTGCTAGCTTGGAACGTGGGCCAATTTTTTGTTATGAGATGCTAAAGGTCCACGGGAACAATTTCCATATATTTTCTAAATGCGCCCCCTAGTGGTCTCTACCGATAGCTAGATATTTTGGAAACTTTAAAGCGTCTGGTAAAAATTATCGCCGCCGAAATGAGTACGACAGTATTATTTATAAATTTTTTATAATATTTTTCTAAACATACATCAAAATCAGTACTGAGAATTTAAGAAAAGTTAGTACAATTTTTACCTAACTTTAGCACCTCGTACCTAAAAATTGGCCCACGATCCAAGCTAACAAGTATGTGTACACTCATGACACATACTAACACTACATTATTCTATACATGTCATTTCTGAGATTCTTACTTATTGAAAGGTCTGACGGCCCTGGGATCTTGGACTGTTGGTTTTTGATGTTTAAAGACAATATCAATTACAATAAAACATAGAACTATTAGTTAGAAGGCATTCAGTAGTTATTAAAATATTTTCACTTTTAAATACAAGTACACCTGAAGAAATGCCAATAAAAATCATTATATCCATTCCACTTAGAAGTCATAAAGCTCTAGTTTAGTTCTAGTTATAAACTGGGTACTTAATGTAGAGAGCTTATGACATGACGTAATTATATGCGATTTTTCCACGTGTAACATATCACTAAGGTAGCTGGACTGGACTGGAGTGACTGGACTTGTTGCTTGTAATATATCGGCATATTTAATCAACAGATCAACTGCGGTAAATGTTCCCTTACAGTTTCAGAATTCGATCTACCCATAGATTACGCTACCAGAGATACATATTTGACATAAACTCCATACGAAATATGTCATATATGTATTTCTTGAAGTCAACTCCAAGCCATCGCATGCAAGAAAACGGCCGTAAAAGCAACTTCACAACTATCCAGCAATATCACAATTCAAATAACTGCCATCCAAAAAATTCAAAATTTTGACATTTGCAGAATTGTACATTGACACTGGTAGTTTAGAAACTGGCAATCCTACACCAGTGCGGTGCCAAATTACGCCGCGCCGGTGCATGAAGCGATCGCGAAAGGCTTCATTGTGTCACCTCGACGGCGCAACGTCTTACTGGACTAATACAAAGAGCTTTAATAACGTTCCCTTTGACGGCCGCTCTTTTGAACGCGAATTCAAAAGAAGAATTCGCATTTCGAATACTCGACGAAAATATAAACTTTTTGTTGTGTTTATAGTTTTATGACAGTCTGTATGTATTTTGCGGTGCATGACTATCTGAATACGATTTTCGGTTCATTTAAAACTTTATTAATTTTTTACAGCTTTGCGTAAAAAACATACAAAAAGAAATTATATTTAACCTGTCACGGGGCCTGTTACGCGTAATTCCTGTGAAAACTTCACTTACGCGTTTCAGATTCGTCACTACGTCGTAGTTTCACCTCTATCCGCTAGATGCCACTAATTCCATATCTACAACATGTACATAGCACGGCATTGCAGCGTCACAATTACATCACGTGCGACTCAATTAAGATAATTCAAGTTCGATAGAGTTCACCGTCTGAATTTAGCTACCGCCTCACAACTCATCTTAACTTAGATATTCCCTCAAATGTAAGCACGTCTTATCTGGTTTATACAACGTAAAGCTAAACAATAGTATATTTTTTTACTTAATATTTTATTGAACACTATTATGGACATTTAAAATATAACGAACATAGTACAAAGGGCGGCCTTATCGCTAACAGTGATTTCCACCAGGCTTCTTTTGGATGGATATTATTGATAGGAAAGAAGTGGTTGTTGTAAGTGTACCAGTAAATTATGACTATACTATCAGATTCCAGAATCTTCCTAGCCTAACGACCATCAGTTTTTCAGCTTCTTCATTACGCCTTTTGTAGTTTGCGCCAGTTGATAAGGCACTGCGCTAGGTGAGAAGCTGTCATCTCAGCTGCTTCAGTCATTGCTGGAAACACTAATAGATCCAAGACATTTGCCTCATTGCAAGATATCGGCAGAACCAGCATGCCGGTTCAAAAAAAAAAATTCTCATAGCACCGACATCTTTAGGAAATAAGACCACAGAAAACCTCTTTACGCAAAAAACGTCGCAAACAACCAATTGACTTATTAACGAGGAACAACAAATATCTGTATAGAATAGGTAAGTACACAAAAATCTGTTGTACCGCAGTGTCGCTTCCTTTTTTAATCACATGCTTCTTGAAACTCTCTAATTTTGCAGTTCAGCACATTGTATAAACAGCAGTTCAAAATAATAGTCCATATACATTGTAAAACTTAGACATGAAACGAGAAAACGCCTCAAAGCCAACCAATTACTATTTTACAGCGGGCCGTGCTACGTGCTACGACGTAGCTCCGTAGCCCGTAGTGCTACGGGTCGTAGTAACCGTTTGATGTTCAAAGTTGAGTGTCTATGTGTATAACTTTTACAGCAACATATAAACAAAATAAATGTATCTTAACTATCTAAGGGTTATTACCTTGATTTTGAAGCATAACTGGCGGTTATAGATATTTTATTTCATTTATGTTGCGTCGTTGATTAATCGAATATTAGTGACTAAAGCCTTCCTAAGTTACATACTATTTGTAATTACAAAAGCGCCTTGCATATTGCTATTAGATGTGTTATATTAAATAGATGAGTTATAATAAAATAATATTATTCTAGCTTACTTTGTGTAGACCTCGTACTGAGTAAAGACAGAAAAACATATCAGTTTCACTTTTATTTAAAACTAGAGGACGCCAGCAGCTACGCCTGCATTTTTTTTAATTTACCCATTTTGGCCGATCCCGTGTTCATTTCGGGAAATCCCTTCTTAGTGCACCCTTACGGTCCCCAAGGAATATACATGCCAAATTTCAGCTTCCTGCGCCCAATAGTTTCGGCTGTAGCGTGTCTGTCAGTCAGTCAGTAACGCAAGGATTTTATATATTAAGATAACCGTTTGACCAACTTTTAACTGTAACTCTTACTACAAAAACATTTAAATCATACAATGGTAATAAGGGTTCAAATGTAAACTTATAATTGAGAATTAAATACAAAACAATTTATAAGTAACCCAAAAATTAAACAAGATGAATTTTTAACCAAAACAATTCATTTTGCAAATTACTTTTCGTCTCTCACCTAGTATAATGGTTGGTTTAGGGGTTTTTGGCCAGGGAGGGCAAAGAGGAGGGAGGCTAACAGCCAAAGTACCGTAAGATCAAAGTTCAGTGCCCCGGATATGTCCAAAAAGGCTGTAAAGATACTTAACCCCGCCCGCGCGGGACGTAAAAAATAAAAAATGGCCGGTAGTTCAGGCTGTTTTACCTCTTGATCGAGCAACAGCTGACCGGAGTCATTATTTTAACTGTAACTCAGTTAATTTTCAACGTATCACAAAAATAATGACGGTTTTTGCATCCTTGAAATATGCTTAGAAAACTTATTATAGATATATGATGTATAATTACCTTTTCTCTGCAGTTCGTTGAAATAAAACTCGAAAACATGAAAAAATCCTCTTCAATAAAACTTTTAACACACACTATCTCACAAATATTTAGCATTTTAGCAATTATTCACATCACTTTATATACCTTACTTAATGAATTATTGTATTTAATCAACAGTTAATATCAACTTCATTTACATTTTTATAAATCAACACAAGTTTAAACACATCATCGGAATACGAAACGGCCGCCATAATCGCGCACGAAACTGTGCCGACTTATATACACTTTCGTAAATATCAAAACCATAAGTTTATTATTTTATTATTATTTACTTATTAGTTTGTGATAAATAAGAAAGGTTATGAGTAATAGTACCGACTTTTAACTACCTAATACAAAACTGAAATGCGGACGGGTGTATTTACAACTTGCCGCCATTTTTGATAATGATATTTTGAAAATCGTTTTTCGTTATAATTTATACAATGATCATATCTTAACTATATTTTATAGCAAACAAGATTAGTTTCCGAGTATAATGACATATAAAACATATAGTGAAGTTACGAGATTGCGACGCTACACGTTTTTCAAAGCAGAGCTGTCGTCACTCTAACGCGCGCGAAATCGAACTTGTGGCAAACAATTTTCAGTCGTTATTATTGCAAAAAAAGTCTATAAAAATGACAACCAATTAAAATGCAGAATTAAAAAGAATATTCATACTTTGCAATAGTGGAACATAATCTTATTGGTGGAATTATTTTTTACGTCATTTCAACTAGAGAAACATGGCGCTGTTGTTGCGGGACATACGTGTTTCCCGCAAGCGCTGGACGGAACAAATTTTCCTGGGACATACGTATGTCCCGCCTGCGTTCCAGAGGTTAATAGCCCTTTTATCATTCCACAGATAACAAATATTTTTATGGTAGAGTTAATTATATGGTTGGGTTTAATTTTGAATTGGTAATACAGTGCCAGAATGATACGATTGACTGTCGTCCACGACTTTTTTTGCAGTGATGACTATTACAAATATCGAGTATTATGGAAACAGCTAGAGGCGACAGCTGCGATCCGATGGTAAACTAATCATCATAATATAATAGAATAACACTCTTGAAAGGGGAATTTGAGATAAGATAAAGATAGCTGCAATTTCTTAATTACTGTCGTAAAGCTTACAAGGCGTAAGTGATCCCTGAATAGCGTTAATAGCACAAAGGTTACGGCTACCTGCTTGCTATTATGGTCCTGATTGTACTTGAGCATTCTCCTGTAATGAGCATTCTTGCGAATGTTACCAAACAGAAAAACAAACGAGTGTGTTTTAGCGAACATTCCACCGAGCGTTCCGTTCCTTTCGTTGTTAAGTTCAACAAAACACAAAGCGGCGAATGCTCTCTGTTATGTTACAATCTTCATCATCATCATCATCAGCCTTTAACAGTCCACTGCAGGACTAGGCCTCTCCTTTAAAAGGAGGAATTGGCCTTCTAAACGGTGCTGGCCAAACGGGTTGGTATAGAGTTTGTATCAAGATTTCCTTCTCTTACAATGTTTTTCTGCATAAAATGCTCCCTCTGTGGGCTTTTACGATACCCATGAGATGATATGGGGTGGTGACAATTCGTATTCTTAATCCGTCACCACACGGACTAGAGTATATTTATTTAATGTTTTATTGTACACTATTACGGACATTTAAAATGATTTATATAACAAAAATAGTATTATAATATTCTTAATTTTTCACCACACGGACAATGTTTCAAGTGAATGCTCAAATGTATCAGAACAATTAGGAAAACCTGGTTTCCCACCCTTATATCATAAAACATGAAGATATAAATCTAAGCTACACTTTAAAGTGTCAGGCCATAATCAATCAAGTCCTTGTCGGGTCTACGATCATTCAATACACACTTAAACAACCATTCAGTACGTCTACCCATCACTGTGATAAAGATCAGAACCTTGACATCACTTCACCCGTTTCACCAATTACGTATTCTAAGGCCGTGCCTTCTCTATTAACTTGTCTCGCTCTATTGTGCAAAAGAAATAGAGTCAGAGATAGGATTATGCAATGCAACTTAAAATTTAAGCAAGAAAGGGCTCGGGTATATATATATATATTTATGTTTTGGTCAGCTGTTTGGGTTTTGTAATGTATGTGGTGAGCTTTGTAGTTTTTTTGTATTAACATGAATTCAGGTGATTTTGTTTTATACATAATCAAAGCGCCATTTTAACGTGCGTGCGGCCAGCTCTGGTGCCGGAGCTTTAGGCGCCCTATGGCCACCGACGTGGCCTAACGATTATTAAGTATGAAACAAGAAACGGGATAGATGGCTTTACAAGTCTGGTAAAGCATAGTAGCGCTCAATTGTAAATGCCACAAACGAACACTGCACACAGACCTACAGTGAGCCACTCGCATTCAACTGCTTCCAAAACAAAAAGTCGTCCGCAACGCAGTAATTTATGCTAGTCAGCAAGTTGTTTTTTAAAAAAAAGATACCAACAGCTGGCAACTAAAAGTAGTTATTCCTTTGAGCGGAACACAAAATTATTTCGGCAACAGGAGATAGATAGTTGTAGTGCAAAATAAACCAACACGACTCGAGTACAAGTGCACTGTTGCTCTATTGCTGTGTTGCTGTTCCGTTACAAGTAGGTATTGCGTCGAGTATATTACAGTTTCAGACGTTTGAAAATGGCTACGTTAACGTGAGATTTATGTCTGCAGTTGTACAATACGTTGCTATATGAAGTGCCATACTGCATTTATACACTACTTTTGGCTCCAACTTCGTATGTATGAAATAAAGTACAGATGCAGTCATATATAAACTTGAAGTCCCTAATTCACCGTTTAGAGAGTTCAATTTGAATGTCACGTCTAAGTGTGTGCCTAAATAATTCAGGAAAACTATGCAAAATTTCAAGCTCTAGACCTAGTGGCATAAGCAGTGTGTTTATATTATGTCATACTAATCAGCATGTAAGCTACTTTTACTTTTTGTAGAGCATAAAGTCATATGTGATCAATCATTTTCGGACGTGGCTGAGAAAATTAGGGTAGGCTATAATAATATCCTGGCTCAAACAAGCTCTCATATGAAAACAATCTACGCAGATACAGCACTGTAACCATAAAACTACTAAAAATACTTAAGTATATAAATTTCAATACATACTAAACATGTTATAGATAAATTACAACCAGACACAGATAAAATAATCACGTTCATTCCCAAGTATCTGGTAACTATGTTACCTAAGGATCGGTTTTCTACGACCAAAAATAAGTCACTTAGTAATATGAGTCACTAGTTACCGGCAAAGCCCTTCCGTACATTTAAAGCCCAAGAGTGATGTAATCTCATCAATCGATCCATCGACTTGTTCTCTACTACAAAACGTCTCCAGCGAATATATGAACAATGAAAACTTTTATGAATTGCGCAGAGGAAGCGAAAACGTGCACTGAAATATGAAACAAAGATAGGTAATACATAACCGTTCTGTTCCATTTCACACCTTATTTTCAAACAATATCGCTCACGCTGTCTTGAGTATTTTCACCTTGAGTTTTCATTTGTTGCTACTAAAGAGGTAAGAATCATAGACTTTAATCATTCCGAAGCTGTGTTCGTTAATTGTAACTTTAACCGTAACTCGGAGAGCACGGTAAGCCCTCGGTCAAGGTTGTCATAAATATTTTTGAGAGTCGTTACGGGGAGTTACAACCCATTAATATCTATGGAATACAGTTATCCCTTTGAGTTCGGTTGGGCTGTCACACTGTAAAATAGCTAAATATAATTTGTCAAAAAATGCTAGTTTAGTTGCAGAAGCAGTTGCAAACTATATTTTACAGATCTTAATAGTTCCAACTCTAGAAGTTCTATAAAAAAAAAAGAGATTAAGCGTCTAAATATAATTCAATCGTGAAATGTGTGTGGAGACAAGTAATAAAAATAATGATTAGTATTTGAACATATTGGTAAAATACCTTATTTACGCCTCGAAGTTTTGGCACTGGTTACACCAGCCGTGGTCACAAGATGACCGATGTCCTATATTTTCGACACGATATAGTCACGTTACATAACAATAATGACTATGAATACAAGTCGCGCAAGATATTATTCGCTGTAAATATCAATTTATTTCTTCATTATCATCATCATCGGCCCTTTATATAAACTGTCCCACTGCTGGGTACGGCCTCTTCTCACTAAGAGAAGGGTAAGGCAATAGTCAGCCACGCTGGCCAAGTGTGGATTGGCAGAGTTCACATGTTTTCGAGAATATTATGGAGAGCTCTCAGACATGCAGGTTTCCTCACGATGTTTACCTACACCGTTTCATCATCAGCCTTTAACAGTCTACTGCTGGACTAGGGCTCTCCTTTGAATGGAGGAATTGGCCTACTATACCACGCTGGCCAAACGGGTTGATATAGGGTTTGTATCAAGTTTTCCTTCTCTTACAGTGCTGTTCTCTGCATAATATACTCCCTCTGTCAGCTCTTACGACACCCGTGGGATGATATAGGGTGGTGACATTCCGTATTCTTAATCCGTCACCACACCGGTTAGCAAGAGATAATTAACTCTTCTTCATCCACTAAAAATTACAGATTACTGTCATTTATAATAGTTAATCTTGTGCAATATGTCATACTATAACGATACAGATTGCTTACTCGCGAGGTGGTTGGCACTAAGCACTAACACTCAGATGTAGCAGTAATCTTCACGTAACTATCGCGATATATCACAGTCGACGAACAACTGACTAATGATCCTACTTACTGGATATTATTACGTGGGGTTATTGGGCTTCTTTTCTAAAACATTATATTTATATCAGGCAGTACTGTTTATAACTTTCCATATTTGTTTTTTATATATATATAGAGAGAGAGAATTGTGCGTACTACGTATTTCCAATAGTCAGTAACTGTTGGAAATACGTAGTACGCACAATTCTTTCGAGTTAGGTATGTTCGAGCGCCGCGCGGTTGTGACCTACAGCGGTTGTAGGTCTAACTACCTAGAATGATGGGTTGATTCCTTCAATTTATTGAAGAGAAGCTCTCGTACTTTCATTTTAAATGCGTAACGGTTGGTGGACATTCTGACTTCAGGAGGGAGCCTATTCCAAAGCAGTACAGCTTGTACTATGAAAGAAGAGTTAACGAAAACAGAAGAATGTGTGGGTCACGCAAGAAGTAAATTATGAGAAGAACGAAGGGCTCTATCATGAGTCGAAGAGAGATATTGAAAGTATTTGGTCAAGTAATCAGGGGGAGAAGAAGAATGAAGAAAAGAAAAGAGTGTAGTAAGAGCACGCAAACTACGGCGCTGACGGATAGGTAACCATTTTAGTTCGGAACGAAAAGTAGATACATGATCATACTTACGAAGATTGTATATGAATCGAATGCAGTTATTTAGAAGCCGGTCATACTTGTTGAGATATTCTGCATTCAGGTCATAATAACACACATCACCATAGTCGATTAAGGGAAATATTAAGGTCTGCACAAGCATGGTCTTAGTTTTAGGCGGCAGGAAATTCTTAAGACGATATAAAGCCCGAAGGGTACCGGTGACTCTCTGACTTACGTCGGTAACCTGGGGCTTCCAGTCGAGAGTGGCATCTATATACAGTCCCAGGTCTTTGACGACTGGGCTGAATGGAATAATTAACCCATTGAATGTGACTGGCGGTAGAGATTTTAGGTTTAATCTGTTTGTCATGCGCTGACTGCCTACTATTATAGCCTGACATTTAGCTGGGTTAACGTCAAGGCCGAAATCATTGCACCAAGCCAGGATGGTGTTCAGGTCTCTGTTCACATCAGCTATCGCTAATGTCACGTCCTCCACTCTCGCCTGGGAGTTTAACTGCAAGTCGTCGGCGTAAAGATGATACGAACATCGAAGTTTAGGGGTCAAGAAGTTGATAAAAATAGAAAATAGTAAAGGAGAGAGTATGCCACCTTGAGGAACGCCAGAGCTAAGGTCACGCCAACTTGATGAGGTTTCATCAATGCGGACAGTCTGCTGACGTCCCTGACGATACGTTGAGAACCAGTCCAGCAAACCAAGTGGGATCATGAGATAGGAAAGGATATTTCAGCGTGTTCGCTCATTCATTCATATATTTATTTGCATAAAACATGGTATTCGAGGATGGTACATTATACATTTAGATCACATGTTTTGCTACGGTTTTATAGCATGCATTAATAATATTAAAATTTATTTATAAACATCAGACATTAACACTAGGTAACATTTTGCAATTTCTTCTCTAAAAATTCCTTAACACTATAAAAATTGTGCTCAACTAGCCATGCGTGTAATTTAGTTTTAAACAAGTGCATATTACTGAGTTTAATTTGGCTAGGTATTTTATTATACATGCGAACACACATAGCTAGGCAACTCTTATTATATTTGGTTGATCTGGGAATATCATTCAACACCAGTCGATTTGGATCTCGACGGTTTCGAGGGTTTACATTGTTGGCCGTTACAAAACAATGTTTATGCTTATGTACAAAGACACATATTTCATAAACTATATAAAACGATGGCAGCGGTAACAAACCAAGGTTTTTAAATATTGGTTGACAAGATTAATCTGACTTAATGCCGTACATACCCCTTATACATTTTTTTTGCGCCACAAATCCTCTATTTATACATACATACATACATACATATCGTCACGCCTTTTATCCCCGAAGGGGTAGGCAGAGGTGTATTTCTACACCCACTTTTCGCCAGATATACTTCAGTCCCACGTAATAAGGGGCGAGCTTATTGCCGTACCGGGCACATTTCCAGACTCCGTGCTGCTACTGAGAATTTCGTGACAGAAAAACCCAATAACACAGCCCGACCCAGGAATCGAACCCGGGACCTCCCGATCCAACGCGCACATTTATGCCGCGATACCAACGAGGCAGTCGTAAAGGGTTTGATGTCGAGTTTTCCGTCTCTACGCAAAGATGGTATTTGCATCGTGTTATCCCTTAGTCGCCTCTTACGACACCCACGGGAAGATAGGGGGTGGTGACACTTGTATTCTATGCCGTCAACCACACGGCATAGAGAGCACCTCTATTTATATCAGTGCTATTACCCCACATGATAAGACCATAGCGTAGAACTGATTCTATATAAGCATGGTAAGATATCAGTGCTGTTTTGATATTAATTATGTTTCTAATTTGCTTTAGAGCATAAACAAATTTATTTATTCTACCAGAAACATTGTCAAGCTGTGCCTTCCAGTTCATGTCTTCGTCTATTATCAATCCTAGGAATTTTGTTTGACTTACTTGTTTTATCTTTGGTATATTTAGTTTAATGTCATATATACTATTATTAGATTTATTAAATTGGATATAAAATGTTTTGTCAAGATTAATTATCAAATTGTTTAGGTCGAGCCAGTCAGTAAGTTTGTCAATGGTATTGTTTATGTCAGTTTCATGATTATGGATATTATATTTATTTTTATTTGATGTCACTATAATGGAAATATCATCTGCGAATAATACAGACTTATGATTCGTTATGTCAATTATGTCATTTAAATATAGAAGAAACAAAACCGGTCCTAACACGCTCCCTTGTGGGACACCGTGTTTGATCCCTGTGTATTCTGATATGTACTGCGACATATCTCTATTTTTATCTAATCTGGAAATGATAACCCGTTGTTGTCGATTAGTCAGATAAGAGGATATCCATTGTAGTGCTAGTCCCCTGATCCCTAGTTTTTCAAGCTTTTTAAGTAAGATGTCGTGCGTAACCAGATCAAATGATTCTTTTGATCAAATGATTCGATGATTCTTTTCATTCTGTTAATGATTCCTCCAATTCCTCAAACAATGCCAGCTTTTGTTCTGCAACCGACTCTCTTGGTGACTTTGTCAAGCGTACATTTAATGAAGCTACAAAACACATGTTTAATGTCTGCCATATTAATGCGCAAAGTGTTCCTAGCCACTATAACGACCTCTTCGAGACTTTCAGTAATGCAAACGTTCATGCCATTCTGATTTCAGAGAGCTGGCTGAAACCTCACTTACTTTCTACCGCCTACCCCCTCCCTGGTTTTATTCTTATTCGTAATGATAGGGTGGACAGGGGAGGTGGTGGTGTGGCCATTTACCTGCGTAGCAATCTTCCGTATAAACTGCTTTTCTCTTCACCGCCTAATTATTCTGCTTCTGCCGAGTACCTTTTTCTTGAGGTTTCAGTCAGTGGAGCCAAAACGGTTCTAGGAGTTGTTTACTGTCCCCCCTCCGTTAATTACTTCTCCAGTCTCGAATCGATTCTGGAATCTTTAGGGTCTGAATATGCACACCATATCATCATGGGAGATTTCAACACCGACCTCCTTGCCACCAATTCCTCTCGCTCTCATAACCTCCTTAAATTAATTGAGTCTGCCAGTCTACACACTCTTCCTCTCGAACCCACTCACCACAATAACGTAGGCGTAGACACCTGGTTAGACTTGATTATTACTTCAGCTCCATCCTTGGTACACTCCCATGGCCAATACCTTGCTCCCAGCTTTTCCCGTCATGATCTTATCTACCTTTCCTATTTCCTTAAACCTCCTAAACCTCACCCTAAGGTTCTGCACTTGCGTTGTTTTGGACGTATGGATAACGAGAAGCTGAAAAAAGATGCAGCGGAGCTTAATTGGTCTTCTCTGTTTGCAGCCAACATGGTAGATGACAAGGTTTTAATTTTCAACGAAACTGTACTTAATCTTTATAATACACATGCTCCTATCAGGAGAGTTAAATTAAAACGTCCTCCGGCACCTTGGCTCACTAGGGGCGTTCAAATGGCCATGACGCGCCGTGATCTAGCTTTTCGCAAGTTCAAAAAGGAGCGGTCTGACGAGAACTGGAGTCTGTATAAAGCTGCAAGGAATCGGTGTAATCAGATGATACGCAACGCTAAACGCCGCCATATTTTCGACAGTATCAATTCCTCGTCCTCTGCCAGTATCTGGAAGTTCCTCGGGACTCTAGGTATTGGCAAACAGCAACACACAGCTTCTCAAATGACGATTGGTTTGGATGATTTAAATAAGCATTTCTCGTCTACTACCCAACTGGATCATCAAACCATACGTCTTACGGTAGATTACATTGCTGGGCATCCCCGACCTAATATTGACCCTTTCCTTTTTTCTCCAGTTGCATTGGGTGAGGTCAAGAAGATTATCCTTTCTATCAAATCCAACGCTGTTGGGTTTGATGCCATCAGCCGCCGCATGATTGTCCCTATCCTTGACCATCTCATCCCTCCTATATGCCACATTGTTAATTGTTCAATTGACAGTGGTTCTTTCCCCTCCTTGTGGCGTAAAGTCTTTGTTATCCCACTTCCTAAGACAACGAACCCTTCTCTCTCTAACCATTTCCGTCCAATCTCTATCCTCCCCTTCCTATCCAATGTGCTAGAAGCCTGTGTTCATAAACAGTTCTCTCAGTTCATATATCAAAACAACCTGCTTAGTCCACTACAATCCGGTTTTAGGCCAGGTCATAGCACGACTTCCGCTCTCCTAAAAGTGACTAGCGATGTTAGAGCAGGCATGGAGGACACCAAGGTCACTGTGCTTACTTTGGTCGACTTCTCCAATGCCTTCAACACTGTCAGTCACGATATCCTTCTATCGATCCTCTCCCATCTCATGATCTCACCGAATGCACTGGAATGGGTCTCATCGTATCTTCAGGAACGCCAGCAGTCTGTTCGCTGTGATGAAATGTCATCTAGTTGGCATGACATTAGCTCTGGTGTTCCTCAGGGTGGCATTCTTTCTCCTTTACTTTTCTCTATCTTTATTAATTTCTTAACTCCTAATCTTCGATGTTCGTATCATTTCTATGCTGATGACTTACAGTTGTACTCCCAAACGAGGGTGGATGACGTGACAGTGGCCATTGGAGATATAAATAGGGATCTTGAGACAATGATGGCCTGGTGTCAGAAATTCGGTTTAAACGTAAATCCAGCAAAGTGTCAGGCCATTATTGTAGGCAGTCGCCGCTTAATACCTAGACTTGACGTCAATACTCTACCTCCTATTTTGTTTAATGGCTTGGTCATTCCATTCAGTTGAGCTGTAAAAGACCTAGGCCTGTATATTGATTCCACTCTCGATTGGCAGGCGCAGGTGACGAGAGTTAGTCAGAAAGTCACCGGTACTCTTAGAGCACTATACCGCCTTAAGAATTGTCTTCCTTCCAAGACCAAAACAATGCTTGTGCAGGCTTTAATATTTCCCTTAATCGACTATGGAGATGTGTGCTATTATGACCTGAATGCAGAACACCTCAATAAGTACGACCGACTTCTAAATAACTGCATTCGATTCATTTACAATCTTCGTAAATATGACCACGTCTCTACTTATCGTTCCGAACTTAAATGGCTTCCAATTCGTCAGCGCCGGTGCTTGCGTGCTCTTAAAACTCTCTTCTCCATTCTTAGGTCTCCTTCCCCTCCAACTTATCTCACGCCGTACTTCCAATATCTATCTTCTATTCATGATAGAAATCTACGTTCTTCACATAATCTTCTTCTTTCTTGCCCCAGTCACTCCACTGCATTCGTTAACTCTTCCTTCTTTGTGCAGTCTATTCTCTTATGGAATACACTCTCTCCTGAAATCAGACTGTCCACCAACCGTTTTGCATTCAAAATGAAAGTACGAGAGCTTCTTTTCAAGAGATTGAAGGAATCAGCACATCACTCACATCCATTACTATAAGTATTTATGTATAATATGTAGAATGTATGTATATTTAGGTATATATGTATATAATAATTATTATGTTACAATATAAACTTAAATTTCAGTTCAGTAATAATGCACCTACCACTTTATCTCTGCTCCACCTTAAGGTTGACAGGTAGAGAATGCCTTATGGCATTATGTCATCCTTTGTACACATTGTTTGTGCATAAATAAATAAATAAATAAATCAAAAGCTTTTGTTAGATCAAAAAATAGGCCTGTAGTATAATTGTTCTCATTGATGCCCGTCAATATAGCTCTGAACAAGGCAAACATTGCTAAAGTCGTTGATTTATGTTTTTGAAAGCCATACTGATTTCTATTAATTATATTAAATTTATTGCAATAACTAATCAATCGAAACGGTAGTGACATCTTGTCAGTGTCAACATAGATACTGACGGCTCGCGCTTATACGAGTTTAGAAGCGCGTCAACGCTCGTACGAGTTGCCCGTGTACCCAAAGGTGCGCCTATACGAGATTATATGCGCTTCCAAAAACGAGCTTATACGCGCGTATAAAATGCTAATCTGAAAACGCCCTGTTACATAATATTGTAACAACAGTATAGATAGTATTTGCGCTGCAAGTTACTAATGTTTAGAATTCTACCCTAAGAGTAGCGAAATGTATCTATACATCATCATCAGCCTTTAACAGTCCACTGCTGGACTAGGCCTCTCCTTTGAAAGGAGGAATTGGTCTACTATACCACGCTGGCCAAACGGGTTGGTATAGGGTTTGTATCAAGTTTTCCTACTCTTACAGTGCTGTTCTCTGCATAATATGCTCCCTCTGTCGGATCTTACGACACCCATGGGATGATATGGGGTGGTGACAATCCGTATTCTTAATCCGTCACTACACGAACACACATCTTATACTAATATATAAAACTGAAGAGTTTGTTTGTTTGTTTGGTTGAACGTGCTAATCTCAGGAACTACTGGTCTGATTTTAAAAATTCTTACAGTGTTAGATAGCTCATTTACCGAGGAAGGCTATAGGCTATATAACATCACGCTATGAGCGACGGGAGCTGAGCAGTAGCCTAAAATAACGCGGGTGTAACCACGGGCTCATCTAGTTAAGTATAAAATAAATTCCGCTCCGCATCCTGTCTGTATGAACACGATAAACTTAAAAACTACTGAACGGATTCTTTTGCAAGTGTGATTTCTGGGGAATGTATAAGTGTATAATTCACGTAGGCAGAGTCGCGGGCGTAGTATATATTTCGTATCAGGCCACTGGTCTAGGCATGTAACAGTAGTAGAGCCTTGCTGATTTCAGCATGAATGGGCCGGCTCGACCGGGGAAGTACTACCCTCTCACAGAAAATCGACGTAAAGTAACAGTACCTAAACTGTTGCGTTTCGTTCGGTGAGTGAGAGTCCCAGAGGCCCTATCCGCTATTCCTTCTCCCTCATCCCACTCCTCATCCTATCCCCTTTCCCAACCCCAAGGGGCGGCAACGCACCTGTGACTCCCGCGGTGATGCTTGTGTCCATGGGCGACGGTAATTGCTTACCATCAGGCGATCCGTCTGCTCGTTTGCGGCCTACTACTATTAAAAAAAACATAATATGAATCAAGAGCATGCTATCTGGTATTTGCTACACGGTACCGCGGTGGTAATTGGACGCGCTTCACATGGTTGTGTTGTATGTTATTCTCACGTGAAAACGGAGCATAATTATAGTGTCATACTGCTCAAGTGGCAGCACTCTGCTCATCACCCAAAGATATGTACTCGAGCGAAATTGAACCAACGACTTCTGGAGTAGCAGTCAGGTCAAGCTATTAAGCATCACTACATAGTATAAAACAAAGTCTGTCTTCTGTCTGTCTGTCCCTATGTACCTATGCTTAAATCTTAAAAACTACGCAACGGATTTTAATGCGCTTTCTTTAATTGATAGATTGATTCAAGAGGGAGGTTTATACGTATAATAGACGCGGGCGAAGCCGCTGGCCACGTCTAGTTTTAAATAATATTCTGCAAGACCACAAATGATGATGCAGATAAAACGATAAATGACTTCACTTGTCGTACATATGTATTGAATAAAACATGTACTTTAAAAGTGTATATAAATACTTTTTCTGTGTGGTGACGGATTAAGAATACGGAATGTCACCGCCCATATCATCCCATGGGTGTCGTAAGAGCCGACAGAGGGAGCATATTATGCAGAGAATAACACTGTAAGAGAAGGAAAACTTGATACAAACCCTATATCAACCCGTTTGGCCTGCGTGGTATAGTAGGCCAATTCCTCCTTTCAAAGGAGAGGCCTAGTCCAGCAGTGGACTGATAAAGGCTGATGATGATGATACTTTAAAAGACAAACCCAACTTAATACCACCACCATTTACGAACTATTACATATTATTCTACAGTATAACAATTATTACATCGAATTACAATATTATTAATAGGTATGTAACATGTCACGCATATCTGATGTAGAGTTAATTAATAGAAGCTTAATTAGTCCTACTGGCGCGGTATGTTCAAGATGACTGGTACGCAATAGCCGCGAGACATATCAATGCTACGAATTTCTAGATACCATAGATTAAAACTATACCCATTGTAGATACGAAATTAGTAGATGCCTTTTTTAAAACGGTAACGTCCGGGTTATTTTTAAATACGCTCTTTAAATGTCGAATGTACCCAAGGTAGAGGACAGGCATGCCTAGAATGGGCCAAAGGACATTACTTTGATCATAAATGTTCGTTCTTTTTTTATTACGTATAATTTAACTAATTTTAGATTGCTGATCTCTTGAACTCTTTGATTAGACACCCTGACACATCATCCTAACTTATATCACATTTAAATCACTCGACACTTCAACACAATATTTTTTTGAATTCTAGTAGTACGAAAATACACTAACTTAAAAGATGATCTTCTCCCCACGGCTTTGGTGGTGATTCTTTTAACAGCTTTCAGGAGAATTCTTAATCCATGTTTCTAAGTCTATGCAATATTCTTATACAACCATTCGTATTCTACCGCTAGGCTTTCAATAGCTTTCACAAGCGATTATCATAGTATTGAAGGATGAGAGGTTATGTACCAATTGACTATCCACTTACCTTCGATACTAGGCTTCTCGCAGACGAAGTAGTTGTGTTCTCTGCATCCTCGG
Source organism: Euclidia mi (assembly GCA_944739405.2). Lineage (NCBI taxonomy): Eukaryota > Metazoa > Arthropoda > Insecta > Lepidoptera > Erebidae > Euclidia > Euclidia mi. Next base: position 11,209,734 of record OX123200.2, on the reverse strand, counting down.
TCGTTCCACATGAAGGTAGTGGCGGCCGAAGGCGGGCGAGGCGGAAATTCTCGTCTGGCCTCTACGCAGTCTTGCCCTGAGGTACCGTCGTCGTTTGGCTGGCCACTGTGCTTGCGCCAGCCTGGGAACCAGTCTGTGGACAAGGGGAAGTATGGAGTGAGATTTTGTGACGAAAACTGACCCTCCAAATGAGGAGAATTAGGATAGTGGCACACTGTACCGCTACCGTTACGGTGAAGATCAGTACGGCGCTGTCTCGAGTTGTAGCCGCTGGCGTTTTTCATGGCGTCATAATATATAGTATTATACTACATGCAATTTAATGGTCAACTTAATCAAGTTAAATGACAAGTTAATGACTTGGGTGTGGCGCTGCCGCGATACCGTTATGGTACCTGCATAATTTGCTATAACTTTCAGCTCAGTCTTACATACCACGGCTTCACAGAGTCAAACTTGATGGTAATGGTCATCAGACAATATTTTTGTGACCACAAGCGATGCTAGCATTTTGACAAACAAAAGAGACGTTAGCAAATAATGTACAATGATCGGTTACGTAGCATTTCAATATATTGCTCAACGGCGAGTTATATATTAATCCCTTTCGTAATAAGGCATAGCTCCCAACTCGGATATCTATGTTTAATACCTTGGGTGATAGGAATGTTTAATAAGGAATGGGGGACCACCGAAAGTTCTTGAACCTAAGCGGCCCTAACTTAGAAATTATCGCTTTGTCAGGATTATCCCTTAGAGACCTTCGTATCTGTTTCTCTGTGAGGTATTTCAATTAAAATATCTCAGCTCAAAAGTTACTTCCTAGGGTTCCTACTGCTTTCACTAAATCACTTTGAAGTCAAAATGGTGACAGATTGTAACGTTGTTTAAAAGACAGTATTATTTCACACTATTTACGCAGTATTCCCGAACACACGTACTGTCTCATGGCAAATAGTTCTTCTTCCATTTAAGAGCTAGGTTCGTCTTGTCAGTGGAGCAATTGCCATTGGCTTCGGTTTTCTACCTTTTCTTTGACCTATTGATACGACCCGACTACAACTTTTTCCTTCAGCTGTGTCACATAGGTACATGGAGGCCGTTATCTTATTTAAATATATTTGTCTCATGGAAATACAAGGACTCTTCTTGTTGTGGCGGTGGCGATTTAAAGGATTAGATAGGGTTTACAAATTATTATTGGGTGCTATGACATGAACATACACTAAAATAAGGTAGGTAAGGCAGAAGTGCGAATAAGGTTGAATTATGTGATTCAAAGTACAAAGGAATTTTTATAGTAATGACACTGTTTATTTATGACAAGCAGCATGTGGAATACGGTTACTGCTACGGCCAATTTGGTCAGTGATACTAAACGAATCTAGCAAGATAGTTCTTTCTCTCTCTCTCTTTTAGTATCACTCATGCAGTTCTATCAACCTGACCATCATATTTTTCTTATAAAAACCAAACGAAAATATAGAAGGCGAATTGGCATGACACGCCAATCAAAACATGCCGGTTTGAAGCTCAATACTCATCCGTGAAATTAGTGAAACACGTTTTGGCTCAAGCGTATTTTGAACGAAAACCAGTATTTCAGACAAGGGAATATTGCCTCAACGCTTCAACCAGGTACAGTCACGAGCATAAATATATTACTATGGGCTGTTAGCAAAAATATCTGTCCCAAGAATGAGTTCAATAATATCTGTCTGCACGTACGCAGCAAAAATATCTGATATTATCAGGCAGCATAATGAAGTGGCATCAAAATTATGTGATGAAAATGTCGAAGCATAAATATCTGATGTGACAGGTGGCAAAATGTTATGATCCCTTGTGGAGAGCAAATATATGTAACGTTTTATATTTATGTAATTTGCATTGATTTCGCCCTAAAAGCATAAATATATATCACCAACTAGGTGGCAATAATATCTGACATACAATTTATAAACAATATTTGATATTATGTATAGCGCCGGTAAAATGGGCTAAAATTATTTATTGTTATGTATTTTGCCGGGCAAAGAATATGAACAAAAACACGTTATAAATATTTTTTATTTTTATTTGCCTAATCAACTTAATAAAATAATGATTTTAAGCGAGTATTTATGCCACCGGAGAATGACAAGAACCGCAAATTTATAAATTTCCTAAGAAATGTATAAAATTTAGTAGGATTCTAAATGAGGGATAAATTGTATTATTTTACGCCCACCTTTTCGCAAATGGCTGAACTTACAAATTCATGTGTAAAATAATATGTAAACAATTACCAAACGCCATGTGGGCTCTGATTGGTTAAATAAGTCACGTGTTTTTTTCCTTTCTCTCCACCGCCATTTTTCGCTTTATGAGCCTAAGTTAACGGAACTCTGCTTCGGCCCCTATTTTTCTGTTCAGGTTCACAAGAAAACCTAACATAACCTATTAAGTTGAATTGATGCCGACCTTCATTATCACCGACCGACCAAACAGAGAGCAGTATGTTATTTGCAGTATTTTAAGAAGCTTACAATTAATGTGAAACTTCTGTGATTGGTTGAACCGTTTAGAATCTTACAAATAGATATCCGGTTGTTTATAAATTCACCACGAGACGTCGCAAATTGATAAATTTGCGAAAATATAGGCGTAAAATAATACAATTTATCTCCCATTTAGAATTTCCTAGTAAATTTCTAATCTTGCGGATATTGTTATCTTGCAGTGAAATCTAATTAAACATAATGAATTAAAATCGAGTAAATCCACCATTTACATCATTACGTCCTGTAGCCTCTCTTGCATTGTAGAACTATATTAGCACACACTTGCGAGCCTCAAAGTAACTCCCAAATGTCAAAGGTGTGACAACGTAGATAATCATGTTTTCCAGCCAGAGCTGGATCCTATTATTGAAATATTGAACTCCACAGATTCTCAATGGGATTCAAATCGAGGCTCTCTGAAGGGAAATTGATTAACTTTAAGGCCTCTCTTTGAACATTAACTTTTAAACCACTCACGAGTTATTCGAGAGCAATGAATGGAATATGTGCATCGAATAGTATCCATGTATGTCTTCATAAATGGATACTGTTCGATAACTCATCGTCAATCCAATGAAATCCAAAAAAATAAGTAAGGTCTGGTGGACTGATATATTACTATAAAAACAATAGGGGATCGGACAGTATTAAAAATAAATTGCAAATTATCATTTATCAAAAAGATTGTCTGAAATCACTTACAGCAAATTTTATATAAATAAAACCATAAAATAGTACAGCAGTTGATAAAATACAAAACTAGCGTTTCGTCGGGTGACAAAAAGTTACTGATTTGACTAGGGAGTCCGATACCCTATTCCTAAACTATTACTCGGCAGCCGTAGATAAAATAGATCTACCCACTACAATAATTAATAATTTAATTCGGTCGTAGTATTGGATATGTCTAGACATAAATACAGGGTGCCACAAGACCCATCACCAAGCCGAAGTCTACTCGTTATGGACATCATGCCAAGTCATACAAAGCAAAAATAAAACCTGAGAAACTATATTTTTTTAAGGAGACACATTTTTTAATCCGCAATTAAAAATGCGCGCGTGCATTTTTCGAAAGCCCTACTTATCCATGGGTGCACATGACATCTATAGAACAGGTTGACGGGGTAAATGCATCGATTTTGTACTGTTATTCCAAAAATGTCATACTCGTAGTAACTTTGAGCCTCAATATCTCCTGAACCGATGGTGCCGAAAAAAAAATGTTCGTCGAAGTGATTGGTACAACATGGGATTTCAGTTTTCGTTAAGGGTCTTTTTACACTCTGTATAGTATATTAAAACGACAGCCTATATTAAAATAATGTAAAATAACATTTGTTTTTTTTAACTATTTCGTATAAATTTTAAATTAAATTGAAGATAAAATAATGTCAGATATTATTGCCACCTAGTTGGTGTCACATATTTATGCTCTTAGAGCGGAATCAATGCAAATTACAGAAATATAAAACGTTACATATATTTGCTCTCCACAAGGGATCATAACATTTTGCCACCTGTCACATCAGATATTTATGCTTCGACATTTTCATCACATAATTTTGATGCCACTTCATTATGCTGCCTGATAATATCAGATATTTTTGCTGCGTACGTGCAGACAGATATTATTGAACTCATTCTTGGGACAGATATTTTAGCTAATCTGCCCATAGTAATATATTTATGCTCGTGACTGTACAATGTTTAGATATCTGCCTAAACGACCAATACAACTTGGCCTATTGTTGTACGAAGAGCTTAGTTTATGCTAGCTCAGCTTTAACCGGATTTTTGGTTGATATGAGGTATTTATATATGATTCGATCAAACGGATCGAATCGCACATCTAGTCGAATGTGCCTCCAACAATTACTATAAAATCCATTGCGTTATTACGCAGGTACTTAGTTATTTCGGCTCCGTTGTATATTATTCAGTATAATAACCAGGTCAAAATTAAGTCTTTTGAAAGCTGTATTCTCAATGGGGCTAAACGTTTGATGATACTTAGAATACATGATGAGTAAGTAGAATCTAATATGCATAGTCTTTAGGGTATCAAGTTGCAGATATTAATTTAGAGAAACTGAAAATCTATTATGGTTATGGATAATAGATATTGTACTATTCAATGTTTAAATCTAATAGACATTCGAGGTTCGGTTTATGGTCCAACACTTGCATATGTTACAAGTAATGATGACTAGGTATTGTCGAGGTTTTTATTTGAATTTGTGTTATTTAAGTAGGTATAGTTAGCAACATAAGTCGGTACATTTTTACGTGATTTTGAATAGCCATGCCATGATTATTAATTTTTAGTTATCTAGAGAGTCCGTGTGGTGACGGATTAAGAATACGGATTGTCACCACCACATATCATCCCATGGGTGTCGTAAGAGCCGACAGAGGGAGTATATTATGCAGAGAACAGCACTGTAAGACAAGGAAAACTTGATACAAACCCTATACAAACCCGTTTGGCCAGCGTGGTATAGTAGGCTAATTCCTCCTTTCAAAGGAGATACCTAGTCCAGCAGTGGACTGTTAAAGGCTGTCGATGATGATACAAATCGCAAAACTTTAAAATCGATTACTAAAAACTAAACTTGCTTGACCGTCGACACGTCAGAAAAACAGAGGTATTTATTACGTCAGAAAAACAATCAGGAAGTTAATTTTACGCGATTAAGACTCGTTAAATAATTTTGTACAATAATTATAGACCATGTTTGACACCACGTCATCAACTAAATTTTCGCTTTCGTCGCACAAATAAAATGTTTCGCATAAATAAATAAAATGTTTATATCATCTTCTACTATTTATAGGTTACACATTGCATTCGGAGTCTCCTTTTAAGCTAAATAATGCTTGTGATAGGATACTCCGCTCTTCCGATTTATACAAGCCTATAAATAAAGGGAACATGCCCATACATATTATATAAGGCTGCCTCCAATTCCTCCTTTCAAAGGAGAGGCTTAGTCCAGCACTGGACTGTTAAAGGCTGATGATGATGATGATGATGATGAAAGAGCACTACCTTTTAAATGTAATATTCAAACAGTATTATTTTTTGAACTAGTTATAATTACTATTTAGGTTAGGTTAGGTTAGGTTAGGTTACTTTATAAATTATTTATAATGATTGTTCTAAACAAATTATAAGACTTAGGATATAAAAACTTACTAATATCATAGGAAATTCATACATTAAGAAAATTATGAGAGAGTTCTAATTCATAAAAAGCTTAGCACAGATTTGACGTGTGAAGCGATTTTCGTTGCTGACTATACAACACTTACATATCTCAGGCGAACGTAGCTTTAACTTCAAAAAAAATTAATATTACTGCATCTATTGCCAATGCAAAGAGGAAAGTACTTTACAGGAACGTCTAAAATCGATTTTGTAACACGATATGAAATTCAAAAGTGCAATAGACACATTTAAAAAGCAAAATTTATAAAAGTTACCAAACATTTTTTGAGGCTTTTTTTTGCAGATAAAATTTTAAGTTATAGTAGGTCAAACGGTGAATGAAAACATCATGAGGAAAACTGCATGTCCGATAGTCCTCCATCATGTTTTTGAGAGACATGCAAAGTCTGCCAACTCGCACTTAGCTAACGTGGTGGACTATCGTTTAACCCTTGTCACAATGAGAAGAAACCTGTGCCCATCAGTGTAACAACTTATAAATAAGACTGATGGTGAATAATAACCTAATATGAAACCTACAAAATAAAAACTGCAATATCGCATATGGCTCTCACCACAAGACCAACTATGTTGAAACATGCATAACATAATTATGATGACATCATCCAATTTGTGCATTATAAACGGCCCAGTGGCGGTGAATAGCTGTTTAATGTGCCTATCTCCAGTAAATTATGCAAATAATTGTGTTAACCGACAATACACTGACAATTTACATTTAATATTAACATGTTTGAAACAACGTTTTATAGCTACAAGTTGGTTAGATAGGCTGCCTCCGCATCCAGTGGATAGCGTATACGACTAATCGGTCCCGGATTCAATTCCCGGGTGGGGCAAAAGTGTAAGTGAGTTTTAACGAATTCTCAGTAGCAGCACGGAGTCTAGCAAAGTGCCCAGTAACGGCAGTACAAATATAGAACATGGCAAAATGTGGGTGTAGTATTACACCTCTGCCTACGCCTTCGAGGATACAGGCTGAAAAATATTGGTTGGATTGTTTAAAAGTGCGACAGATTGACAGACACCGTGTTTGTTGTCATTGTTATATTGTTCATAACCTTTTAAAATAAAATAGACTGAACCGCCATGTGCAATGAACTCTTTCTAAAGAATAGTAAATTTTGTAGAAGTGTCGATCACTCCGTAACTCTATATTATCTATCATGTAAATAAATATATAGCGTAAAGATTTCTCTATTTATTTGACAGTAGCACCCGCATCGCGGCCAAAACCTGTTCTCAATGCGTCAATGATTACGTACAAGAACACATTTATAACCAATTCCTTTCTCAGTTAAATGCAAAATATATTTAGCGTCAATACTAAAGGAGCATTTATCAGATAACATATTTGGTATAAATTCTGGTTAAACTGAAAATATTTATACTAAGCTGAGAAAATATTTATAAAAAACTGAAACTTTAATAAAAGGCTGTCAATGGTTAAAGCCCGTGTTACAAGAGCATAAATTATGCTCATACATACATAGACTCACACCTGTTTCCCCGAAGGGGTAGGCAGAGGCATATTAAACGCCCACTTTTCGCCAGTGTTTTGATCCCACGTAATAGATGGCGAGCCTATTGCCGCTTATCGGGATATTTTGTTTGCCAGAGCCTCGTCTGTTGATCGGCAGGTGCACCACTTGCAGGTGAGGTTGGCTTGGGACTCTAAGTTCTTGGTGGGAACCCTATGCACCCCTATGCTTATATTTATTTTATGGCAGCTTAATCTGATGACCCATTAAGAGTTTTGCTCGTAATGGATTCCCTGCACTGGGTCACACATTATATAGTCTCTCACTGTCGATTAAAATAACGTTATAATGGAATTTATTTGGTGCCTAGTATCGTAGTTTAGTAATAAATCACCTCGATATTTATAATTGTTAGTTACGGCCACAGACAGTTCGTCTGTGATTACAACTTACTTCCTTTTACTTTACAGAAAACGTAACAAACAAAAATAAAGGTTTTGATATTGAACCATCAGAAGATGAATAGTAAATACTGTACTTATAAGTAAACAAAAATTATAGATACTCTATAATGACTCAATGGATTTTAATAATAATTCATGCACTTAATAATAATATGTCAAAAACCGTCTTGAGTCTTAGCCATCTTGTTCTTCCAAAAGCATTGCCTTCTAAATAAGCCTAGAAAAGTAGTTCCTCAAGAAGTAAGTAAAAATAATTAACATGAAATAATAACATCTCTGGAGTGCCATAAAAACAGCTTACTTGTTCGCTCGTATTTTACTTTGGGTATTTAGTTGTAGCGCGAGGCTTGTCCTCCAATTATTAAGGGTGCTTGTACACGGTGCATGTAGCTTGAGCATGTTGAGGCACGTGCGCGGGTTATATGCACCGTAAACATATCGTTTAAAAAAATGTGCGGGTCAAGCGACTCGAGCATGCACCAAAACGAGCCACCCGCGCAACTAATTAGCGTGCTCTGCGGCGCGCGCGGGTCACTCGCGCATGTTACTTGTTAAAATTACATTTTTAACATATGATTTTCAAAGAATTTTCGTTCGTCGAGACATTCTGAAGCTATTCAAGTCATAAAGCTACCGCGCGAATAGCATGCACATGTAGCTCTTGACCACGAACAAATAACTTGTGTACATGCATCTTGCGCAAGTAGCCCGTGTCTTTACATGCTCCAGTTATTTGCACCATGTACAAGTACAAGCGAGTAACTTGAAGAAGTAGCTTGCGCATATTACTCACGCGTGTAACCCGCAACTTTGCTTGCTCCAGCTACATGCACCGTGTACAAGCACCCTAGTACAATAATCGCTTTGGGTAAACCGATCTAACTCTATTTTGACTTGCCGTTACGTTGTTATTTGAAAATGGAGGTGACTGTAGCAATTTTTTTTTTATTGTTGTTTATTTATTGGAGGTATTTAAAGGGAGTTTTATTTTTAGACGCGCTGTTGATAATTGTATTGTATAAGTTAGAAGTAATTGGGCTTAGTGTACTCTACCTTCTATTAATATCGAAATCGACAGATTACCTTCCAAATTTCGCGCATTTTCGTACATTCAGCGAAAACCCGGATAATACAATTGGTAAAAAGTCAATCTCCGACCGAAATATACTTTATAACGTCCCATCATGTGGAACCATAAAATTATAGTTACTTCTTCTAGAGTTCAAAATGATACGATTGATTTTAAATCATTCCTTCAGAGCAACAATATCACAACATGGCCCTACAGCAACAAAAATATTTACATAAGGCATCGTAGACAAACACAGGGGATTACTCTCCGTCCTTGAAAGGTATCAGAACACGAGACGATTTTATCTCGTTAAGGCTGGTCGCACAAATATAATGGATCACAATACAGCAATAAATCACTTGAGCCGCCATCTTAAACAAATGGCCACCGCTGGGCTCGTCAGCACAGCTCTGTTTGTTTCATTAGTCTTGGGTTTATAATTAATTTGTATTAAGATATTAGGAGAAAATATATTTCTACTTGCTGTAAATTACTCGTAAAGTATAGGTAGGATGTTTGTTATTTCAATGAAAACAGTTTTGACAGAGTGTTTACAAGTTCTTTTCGCGTGGTTGTGTGTTATGATGCTTTTCACTGTGATCATGATTATACTTACATACATAGACTCACGCCTGTTTCCCGGAGGGGTAGGCAGAGACTACGGAACGCCATTTGCAACGATCCTGACATATCTCTCTTGCTTCATTCACTCTCATCGATTCCTCATGCATGCTCTTCTGTTCAGGGTGCTTCTAACCTGTCCTGTTTTTAGGATGTCTCCAATCTGGTCAGAGAACTTCCGCCTAGGTCTTCCCCTTCATCCTGTCCCTTCCACACTTGCCTTATATATCTGCTTGGTCAGTCTTTCGTCATCCATCCTCTCCACGTGCCCAAACCATCTTAGCATACCTTTCTCGATGCTTGTCACTACATTTTCTTTTACCCCACAACTCTTGCTGATATACTCAAACTAATAATAATTTATGTCCTATGTAATTTTTTTTAAATGCGGTTTAACGCCTCCAATATTAGCTACTTCCATTCCAATGCTCATTTTCATAATTTGATAGCGATGTTCTGTTTGCTGATCGTTTCAAATTATGTGGTTCTCTAGGTAAACAAAGGATCTTTGCTTTTATTGGTTGTTTGAACTGCAGTATCAAGATTTCATTTTAAAGCAGAGCTCCAAAAATATGCAGCACTGTTTTATAGCGCAATAACTTTTGGAACTGTTTATGATATCTCTTTATTGCCAAGATTGGCAGTACAAACTTTTGAATATAATAATAAAAAGTGTCCATTATGTAAATCGGATATAGATGTGTGCAATACTACGTTTAAAAATATTATCAGTATAAATAACATTCTTGCGTTACTGTCTGACTAAAACTATTGGGTGAATTAAGCTGAAATTTAGAACATAATTATGTACTTTGGGGACTGTAGGAGTGCACTTAGAAGAGATTTTCTTAATGCTCATTTTATATTTTTTTATAGACTCACGCCTGTATCCCCTAAAGGGTAGGCAGAGGTGTAATATTACACCCACATTTTGCCATGAATTTTTTAGGCCCCACGTAATAGGGGGCGAGCCTATTGCCGTACCGGGCACATTACTAGACTCCGTGCTACAGCTACTGAGAATTTCCTAACGGAAAAACCCAATAACACTTTGCCCGACCCGGGAATCGAACCCGAGACCTCCCAATTCCACGCGCACATTTATGGTGCGAGACCAATGAGGCAGTCGTAATATTATACCCACATTTCGCCATGTTTTTTTTAGGTCCCACTTAATAGGGGCGAGCCTATTGCCGTACCGCTTAATGCTCATATATTCGTATATTTTAATACACGTATTTCATAAACAAATCACTACCACAATCATGCTCATCACACATAGATTTATAATAATAATAATTTATTTATTTATTCAAGTAGCATTGACTCAATCAGGTTTGTAAAAATTTTTACTCACAATCTATGTTAGTAGTTCACATAATTATTTTATTTATTATTTTATTTACACGGTAATAGACGTCGCGCATCTTTTGCGCATTGTCGCAAAGAAGCAATCCGTTCTCGCTTCAGCAAACATCCCTGACGCACCATTTACACCAAGTGGATTTTAAATCCAGCCTAAATTTAATATTCTCAGGTTAATTCATGATTCATACTTGAAATTGTTCCATCTGTTCAGATGAATAATGTTACTTTAAATAGGGTATCACATGTTAAATATCTTGGCCATATATTGAACGAAGATTTGAAAGATGACGAGGACTTAGAGAGGGAAAGGAGAGCGTTGTCGGTCCGCTGTAATATGCTGGCCCGCAGGTTTGCTCGATGTTCACAGGAAGTTAAGATCACGCTTTTTAAAGCATTTTGTCAATCTTTTTATACTTGCAGCCTGTGGATCAGACATACGCAGAGGGCCTACAACGTTCTCCGAATCCAATACAACAATGCGTTTAGGGTGTTGATGGGGCTCCCACGGTACTGTAGCGCATCAGGGATGTTTGCAGAAGCGCATATAGATAGCTTTCAAACAATTCTAAGAAAGAGAACTGCATCCCTGATGTCTCGGTTGCGGGGGAGCGCCAACAGCATCCTTGGCATTATTTCAAACAGGATGGACAGCCCGTTCCTGTGGCACTGGACCCGTATGCATATGTACGGATCGAGTGCACCAGGAGGGGAGCGCCGATATTTAAACTAGTATTAGTATAATAAGATTTATTTTGTTACTAACATAGTTTTAAGGAATCTGTATTACTAACACTTATGGACAATAGTCTGAAAATAAAAAAGTTTATTATTATTATTATTAATTCGAAGTCTGGATCACAAACCACTTCAAAATTTAGCGGATCTCGGGCTCCAAGGCGTGTAAATCTTGGATGCAACCGGGATAACGCTAGGGCGATGATGATGATCTCAAAACAATTCACCAATAAGGTCAGTATAAAAAAAAAACAATAAAATTGTTGGACTAGATTGATGTGTCAGCACATTGTTATACTGCATTGTAATCAAACATATTAGCATTGGTAGCGCTCATAGCAAGACTTGGCTTGCCGTTCCTAACAGATCGGCAAAGTTAAGCAACGCTTGCACAGGTTGCCACTTGGATGGGTGACCGTGTGTGGCATTTTCATCTGAGCGCTACCGTGCTTCGGAGGGCACGTAAAGCTGTCGGTCCCGGCTCTTGTCTAAGGATATGGGTCGTTAGGCCACGTCGGAGGCCTTTGGGCGGTCTGAAAACTCCGACACCAGAGTTGGCCACACACTCACACGAAAAACAAACAAAAACAATCAAACAATATAGTCATTTATTATTTAAAAGACCGCGCCAAACCTTTTGTTTTCTATTTACAAGCGTAGAGCTATATTTTATTCCAAATATAATTCCACTTTAATATTAATAAAATAAAAAAAATCAACTGAAATATCACGGTATTTTAGACGAAAGAAGGCCAAGAGGGTATAGAAATGAATAAGCAGAGGGATCTTCAATTTATCAAGTTTATTATAAAGGTTATAACAAAGGAATTAACCGTGTCTCGAGCAGAAGGGACGCTGTGTCTGGACAGTCCTTACAGACATTAATATCGTCTTGTACTTTAATGTATGAGTAATGGAAAAGGTAATAAGATTAAAGAATGATTGTGTAGCTTCATATCGTAGATACTTAAAAAAAACATATACGAATTTAGGGTGATTTAACGCCAACACTGATTTACAGAATGTTATGTTAACCTATTGAAGAAAAGAAAAGTTTCGTTCTTGTCTTTAATATAATAGACACACGTCTTAAGCTCTTAGTTCGCACAGGAATATGTTCATCATGTTTAAGGGAATAATTTATATGAAACTATGATTTTGAAGATGTTACAATTCTATGAGTATTCTATGAGAATTTGTGTGAGCTTTTACTATTTAAAAAAAGCTACTTTTGAATTAAATACGTTTAAGAAAACGTTATTATGCTATGGCATATAATTTCAAAGTTTTTTATTTTGAAAGTACTTAATCAAATACCTTATTACGTATCATAAAAGAAAGATGAAAATGAAAACAACACATCCAAATGCACTGAATATTTGACTTGTTAAAGAGACACTAGCTAAAGACCGCAGTTCTCATTCCGTTCAGACTCAGAAGAGAAGTTTGCACAACGTGTGGGCTGTTGACTCAGGTGAAAGCATACGCTTTAGTTGCGCAAACTAGACGCGGCTAGACGGACCTGTACACATTGAGTAATTTAAGATCGTATTATAGTAACGCGCTGTACCATTGACAGCGACTACCGGATATTGAGATGGAAACTCGGGTCAAGTTTACAATGGGAAGATAAAAACCCAGAGAAAATACTTACTAATCAACAAGTTTGTCCTAGAAATATTAACAAGCTTACAATGGGAAGTTACTGTAGTTAAATTGGTCATAACGGGAAGATAAATGTCAAAAAAAATACACCTATAAATGCTCTGAATATTTTCCTGGCTTAAGAGACGGTGCTAAAGACCGCAGTTCTCATACCGTTCAGACTAAGTGTCCAAGTTTACACAACGTGTGGGCTGTTGACTCAGATGAAAGCATACGCTTTACTTGCGCAAACTAGACGCGGCTAGACGGATCTGAACACATTGGGTAATTATAGATCGTATTATGGTAAGGCTACGTTCCACACACACACAACGGGTAGCGGATAGCGATTTGAGCTGGAAACTCGGGTCAAGTTTACAATAGCAAGTGACAAAATCAATTGAACTACCTTAAGGTAGTTTTGTCCTGGGTTATGTGCGTGTGCAGAGGATAGTAAATAGTCTAGTAACTAGGTTTTAAGATATCAATTCAAGTAAGTGTGTTTTATTCACGGCTGGTTTAGGTTCTTTACTAAATGCAGCTGAGAACTGAAATGTAGTGACTTCGATTTGGTTTATTTTTGTTATGGAAATTTTTGTTCTAGGTATGTGTTTAGGCAGGTCATCTTTATTTTCGTATTTGTAAAGCCACCGATATTTTTGAACCACTTCGCAGTGCGATAGTTGTTTTAAGCCCTCAATTGTTGTAAGTGTTTGTCGTTTAGCCTCAGTTTCTGTAAAATAACAGGAATGATAACGCTAAGTCAGAGTTTCTTAAGCAAATTATAAATTCTCAACATGTCCTATAAAAATTATGAAATAAAAGTAATAATAATAATAATCTTTATTCAAAAATGTTTACATTTCAGTGGATGGATACATTATGTCTGGATAATCTTATACTATAATACTTTATAATCTAATCTTAATATATAAAATCCTTGCGTTACTGACTGACTGACAGACACGCTACAGCCGAAACTATTGGGCGCAGGAAGCTGAAATTTGCCATGTATATTCCTTGGGGACCTTAGGGGTGCACTAAGAAGGGATTTCCCGAAATTCCCACGGGATCGGCCAAAACGGGTAAATTTAAAAAACAATGCAGGTGTAGCTGCTGGCGTCCTCTAGTAAACAATAAATACTTAACATATAGTTTAAGGCCGGTATAGGTTATTTTTACTTTGCTATCTAGGTTTAAAATTAATTGCCTGAACTAGGTTTTCACCTGTATTTCAGGCTGTTTTGTTCTTACGTAATATAATTGTGCAAAATGTAACAAATGTGCATACTCTTAAATTTAACATTGACGCAATAATAATTAAAATCGAAGCTATTCAATGGTAGGTAATTATTTTATGACAGTAAGCAAATTCTCAGTATCGGAGTAGGTCATTGTTTGTAAGTATCTAGTTATGATTATTTTACATTGCTTATAACTATAGTTAAATATATCTAGTAACTTATTTAATCTATTGTATAAAAAGGGCCTATGAATAAGAAAAATCTATTTATAAAGACATGTTTACCATGAAACTTAGTACAGACTAGATCTTTTCGTCTCTTGTCCGGGGGCAGTGGTTTGAGTGGAGTTAGTGCGTGTTGTTTAAGTATGATGTGCAGTATGAACAATTGACGTACAGTTAGGACATTAGTGGACTGATACAAATCATAGGTAGGAAACATATAAGGTCGAAACGTCGCCACTTTTAGAATAGCTCTTTGAGCGCGTTCTAGTGGCAATAGGACAGTTTTGGATGCCCCTCCCCATGAAGTAATGCAATAGGATATGATGGACTGACACAACGACAGGTAGATTTGTTTCATTAATTTAAAATTTGCAGCGCTACGCATTGTTTTGAAAATAAATATTAATTTGCGCACCCGTTTACATAAGAGATCTATGTGAATGCGGAAATTACGATTATTGTCAAGTGTTATTCCAAGGTACTTGATACATTGAGTAGATTCTAAATTAGGGCAGATGCATGCAGCGTCAGCAGATGAATGACATTTATTGTCGTGAGCGAATATAGTGTTGTTAGGTGATTCATGAATGTTATTGTTACGTATTGAGAAGTGGATATATTTTGTTTTCTGGGTGTTTAAGGTTAGTATATTGTCAAAAAGCCAGTTATTTACAGTATTGAAACCTAGTTGAGCATGTGTACATACCTCAGTACGAGTATTTCCTGTAAATAATAGTACCGTATCATCTGCATAAGACACAATGACACCATTATGAAGACTTAGGTTACATAGGTCATTAATATATATTAAGAACAGAGTTACTCCTAAAATGCTCCCTTGAGGCACCCCAAAGGGGAGATTAGGGATATCCGCGCTGAGGTTTGTACCTAGTTTTACACACTGACATCTGTCGCTAAGATAGTCAGTAAGTAGTTTCAATTGTGTGCCTCTTATTCCCACATACTCAAGCTTTCTTAATAGACCTGGAACTGAAACAGAGTCAAAAGCTTTGGCAAGGTCTAGAAAGATCCCAATAGTATGCATTCCTTTATCCAGGTTAGCCACAATGTGATCAGTAACCATGTGAACGGCCTGGTTTGTTGACTTTTGCGCTCTAAAACCAAACTGCCTGTCTGAGAGTATATTGTTCGATTCCAGGTATTTTACTAATCGATTATTTATTAGTTTTTCTAAAACTTTAGACAATGCTGGCAAGATTGAAATGGGCCTGTAGTTGTTTACACAACTTGTATCTCCATTCTTGTGTATTGGGGTAACTATAGCCTTTTTCAAGGACTTCGGAAATATACCGTCAGACAAACATATTTTAAAAATGTGGGTTAGTGGAAGTGCTAGGAAGGTCTTAAATCTTTTGATTATAGTGGTAGAAATGCCATCCCACCCTACCGCTAAGTGTCCCGTAGTCCTGTTATTATTTGAACTACTTCGTCAACGTCAGTATCTAATAAAACAAAAGATTTGAGCGCGGGGTTGTGTGATTTGTTAGAGGTGTAGTGCGATGAAAAGTTTCTTTGATACAAGATTCTTTCTCCGAGTGATTTTCCAGCGTTAGCGAAGAACATATTTATTTTATTGAGTGCCAGTGTGGGATTTGACTCGAACTGAAGTAAATCTAATGCTGGTTCTTGACTTTTGGTGGTAAAAGTGCATTTTTTTATAAATTTCCAGACTAATTTGCTGTTTTGCCCAGCCTTTTCTAGTTCAGCCTTATTGTATTCAATCTTTAATTTTTTAGAAGGTTGTTACAAAAATTACGATATCTTTTGTAAGACATCGAGATAATTTCATTATCTGGTGTTCTCGGTCTCGGTCTTTTTTGTTAGCCTTCGAGTGCAATTTATCTCTATGTCTTATGCAGCCCAAAAGACCTTGTGTAATCCACGGTTTTGTTATTTTATGTCTGTTAGACAATTTTATAGTAGATGTATTTTTGTGAATTGCACTTTGTATTTCGTTTGTGAGGTAATCGATTGAAATATTAGGATCAGCACATAAGTAAACGGGGTCAAGATCTATGTTAGGTATGTCAATTGCAAGGTTCTTCATGTTTATTTTAGTATAGCTAGGTGTGCATTTATGTTTAGGAAATGATAGTTTTAATGACAATAGAATAGTGCGGTGATCTGTGATTGAAGAGTTAATGACCAAAGTGCGTGACGGATGCTTTGTTTTGATAATGAAGTGGTCTAGGCATGATCCACTTTGATGAGTAGTAAGAGTATGAGCTGGCAAGAGACCATGAAAAGAGCAGACATTAAGATAATCGTGGCCGCGGTCGTCATTTCTCTCAGACAGAATATTTATATTTAAGTCACCTGTTATAATTATATTCTTGTATGATGATAGACTGTTTAGTGCTAAATCAAGTGAATTAAGAAACCTATCTGTACTAAGAGATGGTGGCCTATACAGAGAGATTATGGCAGTATCATGGTTAATTTTAATGAGCATACAGTTGCATTCATCTATATTAGGTTTTTTATAAATGCATTTAGATGTTTTCTAATATATACTACAACGCCGGCATTCTGATTGATATGATTATCACTGCAATATTGTCGATATCCATCTAAAGTTGGTAGAGCATCAGATCTATTAGATAACCAGCATTCCGATAGCACTATTATGTCGCAAGTTATGTCAATAGTATGTAACAAGATTTCTAGTTCCTGAAAGTTTTTATAGATACTACGAATATTTTGCGAAATAATAGTTAAACATTTATCTTGTGGTGGAAGAAGGCTTTTACAATCCTCAATATTACAAACTTTTGAGTCTGAGATAGAAAAGTTATCCAAATCATCTATTAGCTTATTAGCCATAACTATAATTAACGAGTACCTGTAGTAGCGGTGCTTTCACGTGTAGTTAGTGGCGCTTTCAGGCGCCTTCATAGTCTATGGAATTCAGGTACCTGTCCTCGCCATATTTTCTTGCTGGGCAGCTCTCGTCCCCAGTTTGGTGATTATTGGGCTTCTTAAATTTCATACACGTAGCGCAGGAAGGTGGTGATGTCTTCTTACTGCACTCTTTGATGACGTGGCCTGATTCACCGCAATGACCACAGGTAGGGCTAGTTTCGCGGCAGAATTTCGCTGCGTGTCCGTATTGTTGGCAATTATAACACCTTGTAACCAGGGTAAAGTCCCTTACGGGACATGATGTCCAGTTTATGAACATTCTCCCCTGGTTAATAAGGGCTTTTCGAATTCCCGGTGGTACTTCGATTATATAATTGCACACCGATATGTTCTTCTTCCCAGATTTGTGGCTCAATTTAACAGAGGCAATGAAGGACTCTCGTGTATTGTCTGGAAATGTCTGTGCCAAGTTTTGTTCAAATATGCATTCGAAGACCTCTTTTTCAGTGAGTGTTGTAGGAACTCCGATTACGACTATTCTAGGACGACGATTGGTCTGCTCTTCGACAGTAAGTCCTGACGTTAAAAGCTTTGTAGAGCTTTTGAGCTTCTCTACGTCATCTTTATTTTCGGTGCTGATGACTACACCGCCATTTTTCGTCTTTCTGACACCGCGTACGTGCAATTTCATTTCCTCGGGCGAAATTATAGTCTGGAGAAGGGCTTTAGTGTCGTCACTGCTTTTACTTTTATCGGCCGGATATATCGTAACTGAACTAATAGAATTAGGGCGAATAAAATTATTGCTCCCTTTTTTAACCATATCGGCAAAAGTATTCTTCTGGGTCTGGGTATGATTTACTTGCACGACTTTCTTAATCTCCTCAAGGGTATCTGAGATATTTTTCTTCTCTTGAAGGTGCTGGATGGTGGAGTGTGCTTGTATCACCTTTTGTTTCACAGACTGATAGTTTACAGCCATCTCAGATGCAGCAGTGCTCACTTGGCGGCAGATACTTGTGACTCGTACTTTTGAATCGGTGTTGAGCTTACTTTCTGCAGCAATTGAACAAACTTCAGTCAAATAAGAGTTGATAATCTTCATCCGTCTTTCTACTTCTGCTGTAGATATTAGTTCAAGTACCGGCTTTTCCGTAGCGGGCGGTTTGTCTTCAGGACGAGGCGACGGCAACGGTGTTGACGGTGTAGGGCTCCTACACGTGATCTGACTGCGCCCAAAAGGACTGGCGCTCGACATTTTTAAACATACACTTCTAACTCAAATATTTGTATCGATAAACATTATCTAAGTTCTTGCACATAATATACACGTACGAAACTCTCGTGACACACTTATTTATGCTATGTCATAAAAATAGCGAATATAATAATGACTGCTCTTCAGTTAACAATAAACACGTCTGCATCTAGTGAGTGCAACGACGAAGTCGTTGTATATAATATTTCTACCTTAAAGTATTTGTATACAGGGTGTTTGGCACATGGTTGTCCAAATGAAGTAGGGATCTGGTTTGGGCCATTGCCAATGCGTTGGACTCAGGCAAATTAAATTCTGTCTCACAGTTTCAGCGATATGATATTTTTTAATATTTTAAAGAAATACCCAAAAATTTGGACTAATATTGAAAAAATGTTAAGCGAATATGGTCTTAGCTATCGTAAAGCTATTTTTTATTTTAGTTAACTATTGCTACATTTTATTAAAATAATTAATTCTTGTAGAAACCTTGTAAAAAAATTATAACAGGCTGTCAAAGTTTCGAAAAGAGCTAATAACAGAACAAAGTTCAATTTTGTATAATTAAAAAAAAATTATAATAATAGTGATGGGGGTTTTCAACTTCACTAAAAACTTCTTCAGTTCATATCCTTTAAAATGATGTATTATAAGCCTATAAAAGCATTTACTAAATTAAAAAAAATGCCAATATTCTCGACTGGCCGAAAACCTACTAACCACCTATTTAAGGAATTAAAATTACGTGAAACAACTTAATATGCTATCACACTCTTCCGCAGCACAAAATCTTCTTTTTATCTTTTAATACCTTTTGTTGCCGTTTAAAATAAAAGATCATTTGTGCTTATTAATAACATTTTCCAGATGTTATATTTTACATTAATCAACGATTGTACTATCCATATGTAAAAATAAGTTGAAGATCTCAATTTTGAGGTTATTTAAAACTTTGTAAACGGCAAATTAAATCATTTTTTACTATTTAATTTCTCTGTTTTATGAAATAATGATATTACAATGAGACATCTTTTATTTTCTCATAGTGAGTGATGAAAAGTAGAGTGTATCACTTGGGCCCAAAACATATTTTTTCCTTTATTAAAAAAAAGTTTTTTTTCTTTTGTAAGGCAACAAAAGGTATTAAACGGTAAAAAAAAGATTTTGTGCTGCGCAAGAGTGAAACAGCATATTAAGTTGTTTCTCGTAATTTTAATTCCTTAAATAGGTGCAATGTAGGTAAAGCCAACTTCCCCCCCGTGGGATCTCCACCTTGTCGTGGTGGGGGGGCTCAGTAACCGTGGATTGGTCACCCGCGGTGAAGCTAAGAGGGATCCAGGAGGGGACGCTCCTCGTGGGCTTGGAGGGGCCTGCGCAGGATGCGTCCAACGGTGCGGGTGCGGGGGACAGTTCTGTCTGTCCCTCGCAGTCGGGTGCGGTCGCGGGAGGAGAGGCGTGTCGGTGTTGCGTTGCCGCGCGCCCTATCTCCCGCGACCAAATGGGGGCGCACCATTCGATGCGTCGCGGTGGGACCGCAGAGGAAGAGGAGATGCGGTGTTGCGTTGCCGTCCTCCCTATCCTCTGCGGCCGCTGGGCGTTTTGGCGGCGGAGTCCAACACCTTAATCCGTCGCCAAGGGGGTTTTGTTCGGGGCCCGCCTGACCATCTGGCGGGCCAATACCCGTCGGAGGGTGGCGACGAGTGCTTTGGTGATGCCCACCCTCCGACACACGGGAACATGGCGGAAGTCGAGGTGGTTTTTAGTGGAAACACCACATACTCCGACTCTTATTTCCCCCAAGAGTCGGAGATCCGAAGAGATTTTCCACCTCGTAAAACGTAAAAAAAAAAGGTAAAGCCAACTTGTAATGTTTTCGGCCGGTCGAGAATAATTGGCATTTTTTTTTATTTAGTGAATGCTTTTATAGGCTTATGATGCATCATTTTAAAGGGTATGAGTTGAAGAAGTTTTTAAATAAATTGAAAACCTCCATCAATATTATTATTATTATTTTTTAATCATACTAAATTGAACTTTGTTCTGTTTTTAACTCTTTTCGAAACTTTAACAGCCTGTTATAATTTTTTTACAAGGTTTCTACAGGAAATATTTATTTTAATAAAATGTAGCAATAGTTATCTAAAACAAAAAATATCATTACGATAGCTAAACCCATATTCGTTTAACATTTTTTCAATATTAGTCCAAATTTCTGGGTTTTTCTTTAAAATATTAAAAAAAATCATATAGCTGAATCTGTGAGACAGAATTTAATTTGCCTGAATCCAACGCATCGGCAATGGCCCAAACCAGATCCCTACTTCATTTGGACAACGATGTGCCAAACACCCTGTATAATATTTCAACCTCGTTGGTCTCGCGGCATAAATGTGCGCGTGGGATTGGGAGTTTTGGGTTCGATTCCCGGGTCGGGCAAAGTGTTATTGAGTTTTTCCGTTGGGAAATTCTCAGTGGCAATAGGCTCGCCCCCTATTACGTGGGACCTAAAAATTCATGGCGAAATGTGGGTGTAATATTACACCTCTGCCTACCCCTTCGGGGATACAGGCGTGAGACTATGTATAAAAAATAAATAAAATATATGTAATATTTCGAGTGATATAACAATGAATGATTTAGGGATGGTCTCCATCGCCAATATTTTACTATTATTATATTCACCAATAGTATGACAAAAGCCTAAACTTATTCTCTAAAAGCCTTCTCGTGCTTGTTATAATTAATGATCACGCCTTGCGCAAACTATCTATTATCAATAGGTATATTTAATTATTTATACTCAAAGCTTCTATATTAATCGAAGGTATTATTTACTTTGTTATATCTGGCCTTATGATTTATTTCTGAATACGGGGTTTGGTAGCTATATAATATCTAATATTTATAGGCCGTGGTAGATTATAATCAGAGGGCTAAGACACAATGGAATATCGATTTAAATCTGAGATTACATTTTCGGACCCGCTTGCTAAGAGAGTTTTACTTGAGGAGTTAGCACGCACATAATATTGTTGTATTGTGTATCTTGGTAGACAGAAATAAAGAAAACACAAAGTAATTAATAACTAACATGACCTAACATAACACTCCTTGATTTAGATACATAGCACAGTGAGATAAATTTGCGTGAAACATACGCCACTCTTTTTAAATGAAGAGTTTCTAGACTCCGTTCTACGACATTTGTAACCTGAGTGCCTGAACAGCAAATCATCATTCCTGTTTTGAGGTCCAATTCTTGAAGGTACTATCGGCATCATATCCTTTAGAACACTTGAGTGGTTTTTATTACTTAAGCGATTGATACGCATGAAATCCATTCACATGATTAACCCTATTATTTAAATCAATGTAAGGATTTGACGTTGGTTGGTTGTAGTTTTTCTTCACTGGTTATAAAAATTTGTTTATAGAGCTTTTAAGAGGTAACTTATTATTTATGGATACAACAGAAGTGGTATATTAATATTTTTATCTATTTCAATTTCATTTGCAGCACCACAACTTGACTGGCCCATGTTGGGCGCCAATATAAGGCTTTCAGGTTGTGCTACTTTTTACTTGTTCAGGAAAATAGAACAATTAGGTACCCTTAAGTATATTCCTCTACATACATACATACATAGTCTCACGCCTATATCCCCGAAGAGGTAGGCATAATATTCCTCTAATGTCTTATTAAAACCTGTTTAGTAGATTTGGCGTAAAAATAATTCTCCTAACGGTATCCCAGTCGCAACCTGGGGTCCACTTACTTAGTCTTACCGGATTTGACCGAATATTAGCTTTTCCACAGAGTGACTGGCTGCCTGAACTCCTTAACCTAAAGGGATAGCGATATTCCAAGGTTAAGACTAGTGTCAGTTTATTCAGAGGTACTGACACTCTAAACCGACTGTCAATAATTTCTATGACAGCCGGGACCGACAATTTTACGTGCAATCGGGCCAGCGATAATTAGCAACTCGATACGCACATAACGCCGAAAGGTCAGTGGTGCGTGCCGTATTTTCGATCCCTCCGCATGGCACTCTGTTGGTATCTCTACTAGGCTATATTTCTGCGTGAAAGATATAAAAATATCCCATTCTCACAAACTTTTATAAGTAGTAAAAAGTGAGATATTTAGATCACCACTACATTAAAAACTGACTACATTAAAGCGACCATTCCGTGCATATTTCAGGTCATAATTACGCACATATTCAGGTAAGCGAGCTATAATTATCAGAGCGGTTACGTCACCGCCCAGACGCGCAGGGCGGCGGTAGGGCGGGCGGGAGAGCTAGGGCGGGTGGCTGCGGTCCACTGCGGTTCCGAACTTGTTGAATGCACACGTCGGCGTTGTAAACAGACAGGCCTTTGTAAGGCTGTGTTTTTAAAATAGGCAGGCTATAAATAATTTTGTAGGTACATTTTTAAAATAGGTGTGTCTATGCTGTGTGAGATGTGATTGCTTTATAAACTCTGCTGTATTTTTTGAGAGATGGATCAACCATCTCCCTCTCCTTATTATATAGTGATGCTGACCTCGACTATGCTAGTGAGAATTAATTTTAAAAAAATATGATCATCTCAAAACTATCTCAGTGTGCGCAAACTATTACCATAGAACAAAATAGGCAACAAACTTCGACCAGGCAACACATCAAAATAATAAAAAGACGTTTATGATAAAACGCAGGGTTAGGATTTCGCCAGTAAGGTGGTAGTCCAACGACGAAACTAGCATGACGCTAATGAAGTTCGCAAAAATACGATCACACCTCATCATCATCACCATCAGCCTGCAGTAGTCAACTGCCGGATTTAGGCCTCTCCAATGTCATGCTACAAAATTGTTATTCATTAATTTCGCTTGTATTTTGAAATCATAAACAACCACACACCTTTTAGAAGAAACAAGCAAACATAATATATAAAACTGTATAAAACCGTATAATTGTGAAAATGCGCAGAACAAAAATGGGTCCAGGAATTTGTTTAAAAGAACAATGTTTGTTTAAATGTAGTTCAAACAGCGTTTTTAATGCATAGTCATGAATTAGTTTAATAAACGTGTGTACTTTTGTGGTGTAGTTTAATGATGTTAGTAGTATGGTGTTTCGTTTGTTGATAGCACTAAATATACAACGGCGATGATTCGTGAAAGTAGTTTTGGGTAATTTATTTGTCACATTACTGTTAAGGTTTTATAATTGTTATGCTATGTAGCTAATTTGTTTTAGTCTCTTTTTGGGTGTAGGTTAGGTCTCCCTTGGAGGTGTTGAAAATTTACTTGGGCATTGTCTTAATTTTATTTAAGCTTATAGCCACAACTTGAGCTTTGAAGGGTTTTATTTAAAAAACCTTGTGAAATATTGCTCTGGATGCCTAATAATATTTTTGCTATAGTTTGGTTGCTACCTATGGACTTAACTGCAATTTTTGTGACGCTTGACTTTTCCTTTAAGCTAAAATATGATATCTATCCTACATAGGGCACATTATTTTATTTAGCCGTTTATCCGGAATTTCCTGGGAAATCCTACCTTAGTGCAGCTCCCAAGGAACACACCTACGTGTCAAATTTTATTCTTACACCCTAGTTTTAGCTGTGCTTTGTCAGCTAATTATATACATATATACAGATAAAACAACTGATATTTCTCAGCAGTATTTGAATTATTTTTTATTGTAGCCATTATGCTTCTAACTAAACTACTTCCTTTCTATGAGTTGGTCTGTATGTAAATTAGTAACATAAGTATTTCAGTTTAAAACATTAGTAACCGTACTTACGTGTACAGTTAATAACTAAAGTTTATTAGTGCCGGCTCGTTACTCGATTACGACGAACTAAAGGAGGTTATGAGTTTGCCTTTATAGGTTCTTTTATTTTATTAGCCAATTACAGAGCTACGTGTCGTAGAGGGCGTCTAATTTAAACTGTTATTTGTTTTCATTGGACGTTTGTATTTTGAATACAATACCTGGTTAAAATTATTCTTATTTAGGAACTAATATGGTTAGCTGTTTACTACCAGGTATACTTTCTATTGGAACTAAACAGACTCATAATTTGACCTACAAAAGTGGAAAATTTCGCCATATGATAATCACCTCTTTCATCATCATAGAGCCAATAATTATGGTGCTTTGAAATGATTGGTTATCAAGATACAGGGACAGGACAGAGAAGGAGTTGCTGGGGACCTTTTCATCATGATACATTAATGATTTCAATACATACAAGTTTTATATGGGCTGGGAAGATGAATGAAGCGTGGGGTGAACCTCCATCAAAAAGGCGACCCTCTGTCCTGGCTAGATGATTGTTAGTGGTGAAATGCAGTTCAAGGGAAATAGTTGAGAGCTTGAATTATTATTTCGTAACTGCATGCAAGAACTTTATTTATTTATTTATTTATTTATTTATTTATTTATTTATTCTTCATATACACAAAGTATATAGGCGGACTTAATGCCTTGGGCATTATCTACCAGTCTACCTTAGAGTGGTGCAGAGAGATAAGAAGTAGGTGTATTATATGATGTACCTAGTTTACGAAAATTTATTAATTATTAAATAATTGGTTATACTAAATATACATACTTACATAAATATATATTATGATAAAAATACATAAACATAATACACACACAATAAATGCAAATATTTATTTAAATATATACACGCTGATTTTTTATTGGTTTAGGAAAAAAAAACCTCACGTTGGAAAAAATATCTGCTATTCATATTCCACCAGTGGAGATAGCGGATATGTTTAAAAATCATTTCTCGGTGACACCACGGTTGCAAGTCAATGAGCAGGAGGGGTGCGGTGGGGTGAGACTTGGGTCGTCTAGCCCGATTTATATCTCGTCAAAGGAGATAGGGAAGGTTATAGAAACCATGACTAGGGGTAAGTCTCCTGGTCATGATAACCTCAGTATAGAACATTTCCAACATGCCGGTCCGCATCTTCCTAGGGTCTTATCTATGCTGTATAACTTGTGTATTAGGCACTCATACCTGCCTGCTGAGTTGATGAGGACGATTGTTGTACCTGTACTGAAAAATAAGACAGGTGACGTCTCAGACAAGGAGAACTATCGACCAATCTCATTAGCTACTATAACTGCAAAAGTTCTTGACAGTGTGCTTGAGCGTAGAATGGCTGGACAGCTCAATTTACATGACGCACAGTTCGGTTTTAGATCTGGGCTGTCTACAGAAACAGCTATTTTGGCGCTCAAGCACACGGTCAGTTACTACACCAACAGGAACACACCTGTGTATGCTGTATTTTTAGACCTTTCGAAAGCATTTGACCTGGTTAATAATAACGTCCTATGGACTAAGTTACGTGACCGGGATCAACCTGAGGAGATAGTTGAGCTTCTCAGGTACTGGTATAATCACCAGATTAACCAGGTCAGATGGTCGGGTGTTTTGTCGAAGACGTATGGTCTGGAATGTGGGGTAAGGCAGGGTGGCCTGACCTCCCCAGCGCTGTTCAGCTTGTATGTCGATAAGTTGATCGAGGAACTCAGCAGCACAGGTGTTGGATGCTCAGTAGACGGTAAAATTATAAATAGCATATCTTACGCGGACGACATGGTGCTGCTGAGTCCCTCGATCGAGGCACTCAGGCGATTGCTTGAGGTTTGTGAGAGATACGCTTTGACTCACGGCCTCCTGTACAACGTGAAGAAGAGTGTGTTCATGGTGTTTGGGGTTACTGCAAAGGGTCACAGGGCAGTGCCACCGGTGTACCTATATGGTGTTGTTCTAAACAGAGTGCCTTGTTTTAGATACCTTGGACACATACTAGCCGAGGATCTTAATGATGACCAGGACATAGAACGGGAACGGAGAGCGTTGTCGGTCCGATGCAATATGTTGGCCCGTAGGTTTGCAAGATGTACGAGACCGGTCAAAATCACGCTTTTCAAGGCTTATTGTCAGTCATTTTATACATGCAGCCTGTGGGTCAAGCATACGCAGAGGGCCTACAACGCTCTTCGTGTCCAGTACAACAACGCCTTTCGGGTGCTGTTGGGGATACCGCGATTCTGTAGCGCGTCAGCCATGTTTGCTGAATCTGCTACCGATAGTTTTTCAGCAATCATGAGGAAAAGAACGGCATCATTGTTACGCAGGATTCGTGGGAGTGCCAATGGCATCCTTAAGGTGATTGGGGATAGGCTGGACGGCGTTTTCCTGGAGTATTGGACCCGTATGCATAGCTACGGGTCGGATACTGCAAGAAAATACATGAATTAATATATATGTAATTGTAGGGACTATTTTATTTTATTTAAAACTAAGTACTAACATAGTTACGTAAGTTGTATTACTAACAAAGATCTATGGAGCAAGTTTCCGAAATAAACCTTTTATTATTATGTTTCTCTTTACACGGTTATTCTTCTAAAATGTGGTATTAAAAGAATAACCGGACCTTTGGTAGGCTTACACGGGGATATGGATCCAACGTGCAGAGGCCCGTAGAGAGTTTTAATCTAAAATGTGGTGGGACACGTGCAGCGGAGCCTCCACAACTGCGCTATTAAGTACAGCTATAGACTAGCCGCAGCACGTGCAGGACTATTGCTTGAATGTGGAATCTAATAGCATAAGGTTATGAGGATGGGTGATTAATGGACCAGCATGATAAAAACTATGGATTACAGACGGCATCTGCCTGATAGTCTTATAGCATCCATCCGCGAGGCAGGTGGTGACTCGCCAACTCACTGGATGGGCCCTCTCTTATTAGCCGCCAAGGCAAGCAAAGTCTGCCCTAAAGGCAGCCAGAGGGCAACACCGGTGCGAGTGGCTAGGGGTGTCGAGCGGTGCGGCACCGGTTTCGCCATCACGGGTCTCGTGTCAACGGAGACCCGGAGCGGGTTTCCCCGTAGTTACGCCCTTGAAAATGACACTTCCACCCCCTAGCTAATAGCTCTTGCGGCTTCCCTCTGACGGGCCGACCAAGGCAAGTCAGAGTTGAGAGTCCTGCGGGCGTTCTTGGGCATCCACTCCAACCAGCCAGTAAAGGCAAGCGGAGACGAGGCCCTGACCGACTCTCTGAAGCATTCGGGACCGCAGTGTCGCCACACACATTCAGCTCGCCACAAAGCTGCCCTGCGGTTTGTAAGCTTTCTTTTCATCTATTAATACATTTTTTGTTTATATCACAAGATGAGGTGATGTTTGAAAGCTGTTACTCTGCCCTCTGAGTTTGCGTTAGTCTCATAGTGTCTCTTATTATTATTATTATTATTATATTCAAAATCAAAATTTACTTACCACGTAAAATAAAAAAGTTATAAAAGTCAATAACTCTAGAAACTAGGTAGTAACACACGACTCGATCGAGCGCGTCGGCGCACTGTACCTAAAACAGCTGTTGAACTCACGCACACGTATCAGTCAGCACAGCACTAAGAAGTACGGATGGATAGTGATACCTAATTTACGTACTTACAAAACACAAATTAATTACGATGACAACTTCAATTTTAAGCACATAATAATTATTAAAATAATTAAACACATGTAACTAAATAGCTGTACCTATTCCTTCGTAAGTCAACAGAAATAAGCTGTGGGTTCACGCAATCATAATAAACTAGTAGGAGAAAGAACGAAGAACTTATTATTAGTTACGTATTAGTCGTAGGTACATAATCATTTTCAATAACTAGTAAAAGCCGAATTTAGGTATTTACTTATTTCTGGCGTGTTTAAAACATGTTAACAGCGTAGGTATTCACAACAATCAATAAGTAAATCAAATCATTTACCTGTACAGTCTTCTGCTTACATCACAATCAATTTACACATTCCGCACTCGGAATACCTACAGCGCATGTTTCTCGCGTTCTCGCGACTCCGTTTCTTCTTTGTATACAAATCTTATAACCTCGATCCACTAATAAAACCCTATGGAGTCAGGTCAGGTTGCGGTCTATCAATCCACTAGCGAACACATCAGTAAGGATCACGATTGTAGTTTTATTACGTAACACGGACACAGAGTGACGGGAGCGTGATATACGACTGTCCCATTGACCTAATTTCTTAAGACTGAAGGTCAACTTGCGCCCGCGCGCCGCACGGCCGTACCCCTCCGCGCCCCCGCGCCCTGCAGGCGCCCTGCAGCGGAGGGTGGCGCGCGTTCAATGACTAATGCCAGTGTGTGTGTGACACGATCGCTCGTACTTCGCCAGTGTGCGGCAAAGTGATACTTCGTGTTCTCGTACTATTAAATAAATGAATTTCTCAAGATTTTTTTAGCTTATATTTCAAATATTATTAGCTGGTTAGGTTCTATTAACGATAAGTAATAAGATGGCTTTCGCTCCAAAACCAATAAAAAATCAGCGTGTATATATATATAAATATATAATATATATAAATATATAATATTTATAATTACAACTAAGATGATGAGATGAGTAAAATTATAGACTTACTTAAACTGATACATGTAAATATACATATATACATGAACATATACACCTAGTTAAGATATCGACTTATGATACATTCAAGGAATCAGCCAACAAGAGTTCCCTTACTTTGGACTTGAATATGTATTTGGTTTTGGCCATTCTGATCTCGGGAGGAAGAGCATTCCATAGAAGAATAGATTGTACGGTGAAAGAGGAGTGTAGGAAACAAGATCTGTGAGTAGGAACCATAAGTTGAAGATTATTAGAGGAGCGAAGATTTCGCTCATGATTCGAACATAAGTACTGAAAGTAAGGAGTCATATACTGAGGAGAAGTAGGAGATGTGAGAATAGTATATAGGGTAGTGAGAGCACGCAAACTACGGCGCTGACGTATAGGGAGCCACTTTAATTGGGAACGATAAGTAGACACATGGTCATACTTACGAAGATTAAAAATGAATCGAATGCAGTTATTCAGAAGACGGTCAAGTTTATTGAGAGGATCTGCATTCAGGTCAAAGTAACATACATCACCATAGTCGATCAGTGGGAAATCCAAAGTTTGCACAAGCATTGTTTTGGTCTCGGAAGGGAGTAAGTTTTTAAGGCGGTAGAGAGCGCGCAGGGTACCGGTGACCTTCTGACTTACATGTGTCACCTGAGCCTACCAATTCAGGGTGGTATCCAGGTATAGTCCGAGATTTTTAACCGTAGGGTGCAGTTCGACGTTAGTTCCGTTTAAAATGATGGCTGGTAGTGTTGCTAAGTTAAGTCTGCTTAGGATTCGTTGGCTACCCACAATTATGGCCTGGGTCTTGCAGGGATTTACGGTGAGACCAAACTTGTCAGACCATATCTTTATGGTCATCAAATCCCTATTAACCTTGTCAATGGCCTCAGCTACGCATTCCACACTTACATGGGAGTAAATCCGCAAGTCGTCGGCATACAAATGGTAAGCGCACTGAAGATGTTGAGTTAGGAGATTTATGAAAATAGAAAATAAAAGAGGAGAGAGGATGCCGCCTTGAGGAACGCCAGATGTGACGTCGTCCCACCTCGAGGATGACTCATCGAGGCGGACAGAATGCTGACGACCTCGAAGATAAGTTGAGCACCAATCTAGAGCACCAGCCTTGAGATGGGAGAGGATAGACAAAGGACATCGTGACTGACGGTATTGAAAGCATTTGAGAAATCGATCAACACATGAACAGTGATTTTGGTGTGTTCCATAGCCTCTCGAATATCGCCAGTCACTTTTAGGAGGGCGGAGGTAGTGCTATGACCAGGCCTGAAGCCTGACTGAAATGGGCTCAACAAGTTATTGTGGTAGACAAAACGAGACAATTGTTTATTCACACAGGCCTCAAGCACTTTGGAAAGGAAGGGTAAGATGGAAATCGGCCGGAAGTGTTGAGGAAGAGTAGGATTGGGGATTTTGGGTAGAGGAATTATGTGGGCTTTGCGCCACAAGGAGGGAAAGGTACCAGAGGTAAGTGAAAAGTTTATGATGTGGGATATTGCCGACAGGAGCTGATCTAGGATCGTTGTAATCATACGACGGCTGATGTTGTCACATCCCACAGCATTAGACCTTATGGAGAGGATTATCTTTTTGATCTGGGCTGGAAACTCTGGAGAAAAGAAAAAAGATTCAATTTTGGGTTGAGGTAACCCGGCTAAATAGTTGACAGTGAGACTCGTAGTTTGGTGATCCAGCGAATCACTAGAGGTGAAATGTTTGTTGATATCGTCCAAACTAAGAGTCCCATGGTAGTCAACACACCGCTGCTTGCCAATACCTAGTGTTCCAAGGAACTTCCAGATATTGGCAGCTGATGAAGAGTTGATATTATCGAGAATATGTCGGCGTTTAGCGTTGCGTACCATCTGATTGCACCGATTCCTTGCAGACTTAAAAAGTGCCCAGTTTTCCTCACAACGGTCCCTTTTGTATCTCCGATATGCTCGATCTCTACAGCGAATCGCCATCCGAACACCCGTTGTGATCCAAGGTGCAGGGGGGTGCCTTAGCTTCACTCGTCTAACTGGAGCATGTATATCCAATAGACCGCAAACCGCCTCATTGAAGAGATTAACTTTTTCATCTACCGTGGGAGCAGATAGCATACTGTCCCAGTTCAACTCTGAAGCATCCTCACAGAGTTTATTTATATCCATACGACCAAAACAACGCAAGTGCCAAACTTTGGGCTGGGATTTGGGTGGTTTTAGACGGTATGTAAGGAAAATGAGATCATGGCGGGAAAATCCAGGTGCAGAAAGTTGGCCATGGGATGTGACTAAGGAAGGATCAGAGGTGAGGATTATGTCGAGCCAAGTGTCCTCGCCGTTGACATTGTGGTGAGTTGCTTGCAAAGGTAGTATATGGAGGCTGACTGACTGGACGACGCGCGACGTCAAGGAATTTGCGGGAACAACTGGAATGTTGGGTAAGGATATCGGTGTTAAAATCGCCCATGATGATGAGATGTGTGTACTCTGACCCTAAAGATTCCCTTATGAACTTTAATAGCGCGATTTAGAACAGTTTCGTTGGTTTTTATTAGATGTCGCCAGTGTTGATTGTATTCACTATTGTATATCCTTAGTTCTATGTAGCTAGCAAGTGGCAATCGGCTAATTGTACTTCTCAATAGCCACCAATGAGGCGTCACGGGCGCTTGCCAATCTCTGGTATGGGCAACGTGCAAGAAAACTGTATAATGATAAATTAAGGCAAATGCATCGAAGCTGAAAGCACTTTCGCCACAAAGCACAACAGCTGTAGGAATACAAATATTTTAAGTTGGATATTTCGTATTACGATGGTCAAACCTGCACATGTATCCACCTCATGGCGATAACACTCAAAACAACACACACTAGGTACTCTGTAAATGAGAAGATTCTAATTCTCTACAATGACCTCTATGACGTACCAAAAAGGTCGACCAAAGACAGGATATAATGTTAATAGTCGATACCGCACACATTATTTGCATAGTTTATAGCCCACAGCTCTTTATTGCAATTTCCGGTTCACTCAATTCGTTCAATCATTCATTCGCCGTTCGTTTTTGGAATAAATGATTCGGAAGTGGAAACGATGCATGGTTATTTAATTTTAAATGACGTTTTTTGTATTTATGTGTCCGGCTTTAATTTGGTTCGGCTCTGTTTTGGCATTGCCAAATATTTTGGCAGTCAATTTTAACCAACTCTATTTGTCATTTCGATTAAAGCTTGCAATTAAACGCGGGAATTTCAGCCGCAGTTCAAAAGTATTTTTCATTCGATGCTATTCATTGGGCATCACTATTATGTTAATGATGAATATTTTGTAATCAGAGACTTTTCTATCAATTAGTGAGAGTCTTTTGCATCGAGATATGTATTGACTGTGTCAATAATTACAAACCAATCTCAATCTTACCTACGCTATCTAAGATACTGGAACTTGTCATGAACAAGCGCTTAACGAAATTCCTCGAACACAATAACC
This sequence comes from Euclidia mi, assembly GCA_944739405.2. NCBI lineage: Eukaryota > Metazoa > Arthropoda > Insecta > Lepidoptera > Erebidae > Euclidia > Euclidia mi. The sequence continues at coordinate 11,176,991 of OX123200.2, read as the reverse complement.
TTCTATCAGGCTCCCAATACGGTTTTTGGGTTGGCAAATCAACAGTGTTTGAAATAGAATTAGTTTTTATTATAAGTCAGATCGATTAGATCGATTGAGTAACATTTTGTTTAGTCTATTGAAAATTTCTGTCAATGGTCACACTGAACTGTCACTTCCGTTGCCGTTGAAAAATTACCACGTTGTCGTCTCGTACGTAAAATAATTGATCGCCTTTTGAAAAGCACATCCTTGTAGCTACGCGAATAGTTTGTGAAATCTTATAGATTGCCGCTTTTTTGACTCCCGGCACGGTTTGTGACATATTGAACATCTGTGAAAAGTTATTGTGAGCACACCTTTTGCATTTCGTGTGAATTGATTAATTGAACTAAATAGAGTAAACCGTCTTGAATGCCGCCTGATCTAGTGCTGGCAACGGTAAATTGTGATAAAAGACATTGTGAACTATTCATTGACATTTGCAAGAGAAATTGTGAATCCTGTGAATTTGCATCGTGCATTGATGTCTGGTAAAGTAAAGATAATTCACTTGCTAATATTGGCCAATTTTAGTCTCGTGTGTGTCTAACTTGCCTCCAGGACTCCACTCAAGAACATCACCAGGAGATATTTGGTAAGACATTTGTTTAATTCTTAGCGCCAAGAAACTTGGCCCATGTGTTAGATCCTTTGCCTTGGGCTAAGACTGGATGAATTAATCGCTTCCACTGATCTCTGTTAAAAAATACCCATTCTTAGCCCGAATTCTACACATAATTTTTTTGATAGCAAGAGCGTGGTTAACTGTGCCTATATTGTAAACTTGTATCTTAGCCGTTGATTGTATCTGAACTCAGATTGGTGTTGTATGAGCTATATATCTCACCTTGTAGACAGTATTGTAGTGTTTGTCAGGTCAGTTATTGTCTAAAATATATAATATTTAATTGCATAAGTTGACCTAGATAATTTGAAACACATTGTCACATAACCTCAATCAGTAATTGTTGATTTGTTAAATTTGTTGTTGCATTAATAAGTCAGTTTGTTTGGATACATAACAGCTGTATGTATCAATAAATTTAATAAATTTAGTTTATTGCATATATTCATAAACATTGTAATAATCAAATTTGACCTTGCATAGATGGGCGGGTCACATTGATAAATCAACTTGATAAACCCTTGTTTTGTTGTAATATACGGATAATATTGTTAGGTAACACATATTCTGTGTGTACTTACAGTTGTATATATCATAAATAACACAGTTAGTCTGTCTGTTGCAAATAATTAATTAAGTTGAAGTTTCAACTTTATTAATTTGTTATAAGTTATAACTTTTGATAACTTTTGTGTTTGTTTCAATATACTGAAACTTTTAATTTTGCTGGGCAGTAAATACCTGTCACTTGCCTGCACTTAGAGTAAACAGGCTAATACTTTGTTGGTTTCAAAGAACTAAGAAAATTTAAGTTTTGATTGTTAATTTTATTTAACGCTTGTCCGGGCTCTTTTGAAGTTTGATTATGTCAGCTATCAAGGACTTGCGTGCGGCTGCTGGTGCTATTGCGTCAGATTTGCGCTGGTTTGCCTCGGACAGTGCTTTAGTGAACCGGCCTGATCGCCAGCAGGCCTTACTTTAAAGGTACGAGCGGATCGATGATCGCCTGGAAAGTGCGGAACAGCAGTTCCGCACTTTCAGCGCTTGCTGTCTCGAAGTGTCAGTCACTGATTTCACTGCTGACCAGCGAAATAAGGTCAGCGAAGACTATGCCCAGGTCTTAGACCTGTATGATGCTGTCTCCAATAGTGCGAGACAACTAGTTGCCGATAGGGAAGGGCAACCCGGCCTGAAGCAGGAGCTTCCTAGGTCAGCACCGGGGCTGGTGAGTAGGCTCCCTACTTTGGACCTCCCCCATTTTGATGGCTGCCTAGGAAGCTACCTGGGCTTCGTTAATTTATTCGACAGCCTAGTCAATGATAGGGCTGACCTTCGGCCGGCACAAAAGTTGGCCTATCTAATGTCGGTTCTGGATGGGGAGGCTAAGGGCCTCATCCAGCATCTGCCCGTGTCTGACGAGGCGTACCAGACGGCTCGGGACCTAATTACCCGTAGGTACCATAATAAGCGTGGCCTCGCCGATAGGCACATCGAGCAGATTTTGGGTTTGCCCACGCTCACCCGGGTCTCTGGGTTGCGCACCCAACTGTTGAACCCGCTCTTGGTGGCCATCAACGCACTTAAGTGCCTTGACCTGCCTGTGGACCAATGGTCCTATCTATTGGTGCACATTGTGCTGAAGAAGCTGCCTGCCGACCTGAGGTCGCGTTTTGAGCAGCGCTTTGGTGGGGATAGCGCGACCCATCTGCCCCCCTTTGCTGACCTGGAGAAGTTCCTGGAGGATTAGTGCCGGGTCTTGGACAACTCCGGTGGTGACACGCCGGCTAAGTCGCAGCCGCCCAAGGTCAAGGAGCAGGCTCGCTTTCACACCCGAGCCAATGTTGACCGGCGTCCCTCCTCGCTTTGCGGTCACGCAGAGCCCAGCGGAGTGCTCCTACTGCAAGGTCACGGGGCACAGAACGGCCAGTTGCAGGGCATTTTTGGACCTTCATGTCGCCTCTCGTAGGCGCATCGCGAATGCCCGCCGCCTTTGCTTCTCTTACTTGGGGTCCCACTACCAGCGAGACTGCCCAAACTCTCGCCCCTGTCCTCACTGTGGAGGACAGCATTTGGACATTCTCTGCATGAATGCCAGAGAGGTTGTGCCAGAGGGCTTGTCCAACCAGCCGACGCCGCGCACGGGCGGGTGTTTTGAAGGTGGCAGCCGAGGCTCACCGGCGCGCAGCCGAGAGTCGCCTCGCTTAATTGATCGCCGCTCACCCCGCTTGGAGAACCGTAGCGTGCGCACGCCTCCTCTCTCTCGCGCACCTGAATGTGCGACCGCGCAACATCACCAGCACCATGACTGCTGCCCCAGGTATTCCCCTCCTTTGGCGGAGCGTCCCCGCCTTGACTCGCGCCCACCTCGTTTTGGGCGGGTGCGTCATTATGACCCCCCACAGATGGCGCGCGGATCGAGTCATCGCGCCTTTGAGGACTTCAAGCCGCACCCTCGTTTTGACTTGCCTGGTCCTGGCCAACGGTCGCCGCCCAGGCAACAATAGGTCATTGACCCCTGCCCTATAACTCCAACCTCCCCCATTGAGACCGTTATCCTACCAACGGTTGCTGTTAGGGTCTGGGGACCCACGGAGACCTCTGTTGTTGTCCGTGCTATATTGGACACAGGTTCACAAGGTTGCATTGTTTCCACTTGTTTAGTAGGGCAGGTTAAATTAAATATGGGTTTAATTCCAAATTGTATACGGGGCATAGGTGACGTAGCCTCTAACGTTGAAGGGCAAGTTAAGGTTTTGTTTGGCCCTGTTGAATCTTCACACCCGAGGATTAAAACCTCGGCTATTGTGTTGAAGAATATTTTGGGTATGCACCCACAGAAACAGCTACCCGCTGCTGTGGTGAATTTGACATCGGGATTGGAACTGGCAGACCCCAAATTTGACACACCGGGACAAATCGACTTGTTGATTGGCTCTGATGTCCTCGGTGGAATTTTGATTGGTGGGAACGGGTCTTGGTGCCAAATGGTTTGACTGCCATCCCAACCATATTTGGATTTGCTTTGATGGGACCTGTACCTAGGGACCCCCCTCCACCCGAACTTGATAATTTGTTGGCTGTAGGCTCTGCTCTCTCTGATGCAGTTCAGAGGTTTTGGGAGGTAGAGGAGCCCCCTCAAGCTGCCCGTTTGAATCCAGAACATGAGGAGTGCGAGTTGTTCTTCCAGAACAACACTGGTCGACTCCGTTCTGGTCGGCTCATTACGAGGCTACCCTTCCTGTCTGTTCGGCCTCCGCTTGGTGAGTCACGACCTTTAGCCGAAAAGAGATTGTTGGCTATGGAGCGTCGCATGGGTCGTGATCCGGAGCTCAGACAGAAGTATATTGAGTTCATGAGAGAATAGTAACAGTTGGGACACATGTCTGAGTCAAATATGGATTGGCGTTCGGTGGAGCATTACTTTCTCCCGCATCATGCGGTATTGAAGCCATCGACTGGCAAGCTGCGCACAGTGTTTGATGGTTCTGCGCAGACTTCAACAGGCGTATCCTTGAATGCATTCTGGTCCCAAGTTGGTCAAGGACCTTTGTGACGTCATCACCAGCTTTCGACGACATCAGGTTGTCTTTGTAGCCGACATAAAAATGATGTTCAGGCAGACTATTATCCACCCTGATGACCGTCGCTTTCAGCTGATCCTTTGGAGAGAGTCTCCTCGTGATCCCATGGTCGTCTACGAGCTCAATACTAATACGTACGGGTTAAGGTCAAGCCCCTACTTGGCAATACGTTCTCTTTGGGAGCTCGCAGACCGCGAAGGCCTACGTTTCCCACGAGCCTCTGCCATCTTGAAGGACGATATTTATGTCGATGACATTTGCTCGGGCGCCTCCACAGCGGACGAGGCGATCCTCCTGCGGGACGAATTGATAGGTATTTTGGCCTCCGCTGGTTATGAGTTGCGCAAATGGGTTTCCAACTCACCAGCGCTTTTGGAAGGCTTGCCAGAGGATCATCAGCAAGATCCACATCTATTTGAGATTGTTGACAACCCCGCCATGATGGCTGTTCTCGGCGTTCAGTACAGACCAGTCCAAGACATCTTTACATATAACGTGGACTTGAAATTGCCGTGTTCTTGGACTAAACGTCTCGTATTGTCTACTGTCGCCAGAACCTTTGATCCGAACGGTTGGATCTGTCCAATTATATTTTGGCCAAAATGCTTCTTGCAGAAGCTTTGGACAGCAGGATTGACCTGGGACGAACCTCTGCACGGCACTCTTGTTGAGGAATGGACCTCTTTTGTATCCTCACTTCCTGCCGTCAACGAGATCTCCTTGCCTCGTCCCATCCTTCCTCCCGGGAAGTACAAGGCCACCCTTCACGGGTTTTGTGATGCCTCGGAGCGTGGGCACGCGGCCGTGGTGTACTTGCGCACAGTTAGTGCCTCAGGTCAGGTGAGAGTTTCCCTGATCATGGCGAAGAGCAGGGTTGCACCCCTTCGGACATCTCTGACCATTCCGAAATTGGAGCTCTCGGGAGCAGCCCTACTTGTACGCTTATTGAACCACGTGTCTAACACTTTGGGTAAAAGCATTTGTATTAATGGGGCCTACACCTGGACAGACAGCCAAATTGTTCTGTGTTGGTTGAAAGCGTCTGTCCACACTGTGGAGGTATTTGTCGCTAATCGCGTTTCCCAAATCCAGAAATCCGAAGTCAAACTTGTTTGGAGACACGTGCCAGATGAGCTCAACCCCGCTGATTGTGCCTAGGTGTTACTGAAAGGATAAAGCGGTTTGTTTTTAACTATGGGAACCCACAACAGAAACGACTGACACCGTTTATCTCGCCACGGGAACGACAGGAGTCTCTCACCTTTTAGGTTCGTTCTGTGCAATTGGCGCATTTTGAGAGGGAGATTGCTATCCTTAAGTCAGGGAAATCAAAATTATCGGGAGCTGTATCTAAATTGAACCCCTTTTTGGACGATACGGGTCTCTTGCGCGTTGGAGGGCGTCTCAAGAACGCCAACCTCCCTTACGGGGCTCGTCACCCCCTTTTGTTACCTAAGGACGGTCATTTGGTACGCTTGTTGGTAACTGACCGTCACCTTAAAAATTCGCATGCTGGTTGTAATGCGCTCTTGGCCATTTTGCAACGCGAATTTTGGATCTTGTCTGCCCGAAGAATTATTCGGAGTGTAGTCTTTCGCTGCATCCCTTGCTATAAGCTCAAGGCTTCTACCATGCAGCCCTTGATGGGGGACTTACCGGCAGATCGCGTAACTGAAAGCAGGACATTTGACGGTGTTGGCACGGACTTCGCTGGTCCCTTTTTGGTAAAAACGTCGACACTTCGAAACAGCAAGACTGTCAAGGCCTACTTGTGCGTTTTTGTTTGTCTCTCCACAAAGGCCGTACACTTAGAACTGGTCTCCTCGCTTACGACCGAGGCGTTTGTAGCCACATTTGACAGATTTGTATCCCGCAGAGGGCTGCCTTCCTTGATCCGTTCTGACTGCGGCACTAACTTCAAGGGCACCTATAATTATTTGAATGATGTTGTTAATTTTCTTGAAACCAACAAAGCTGATATAGGTGATAGGCTTGCCCGACGTGGGATAAATTGGTTGTTTTCCCCACCAAATTGTCCACACTGGGGTGGTATATTTGAGGCCGCCGTAAAATCGGCCAAAACACACTTGCGCAGGACAATCGGTGAATCTGTCCTTACATTTGAGGAACTCGCAACTGTGTTTTGTAAGATTGAGGCCGTTTTGAACTCTCGGCCATTGTGCCCGATCTCTTCAGATCCGAATGATTTGGAGGCCCTTACGCCGGGCTATTTTTTGATTGGTCGCCCACTTGTCGCCTTGCCTGAGTACCCCTATATTGATACGAGACCTGGTCGTCTCTCGCGTTTTGAATTGGTACGCCAGATTACTCAGAGCTTTTGGAAACGCTGGAACTTAGAATATTTGCACATACTCCAGCAACGCGTTAAGTGGACCGACAAGACCGATCCACCCAAGATTGGTGACCTCGTTTTGATCAAGGAGGCTAACCTTCCGCCACTCAGATGGCGCAGGGGGTGCATCCTTCATTTGGTAACTGGGGCTGATGGAGTTCCCCGATTTGCTGAGGTCTTGGTGGACGGTTCGATTCTGAGGAGAGCGGTTGCAACATTGTCACGTCTACCAACCGATTATCGGACCGGTAGGCCGGTCCGGGGCGGGTGGATGTTTGAAATAGAATTAGTTTTTATTATAAGTCAGATCGATTAGATCGATTGAGTAACATTTTGTTTAGTCTATTGAAAATTTCTGTCAATGGTCACACTGAACTGTCACTTCCGTTGCCGTTGAAAAATTACCACGTTGTCGTCTCGTACGTAAAATAATTGATCGCCTTTTGAAAAGCACATCCTTGTAGCTACGCGAATAGTTTGTGAAATCTTATAGATTGCCGCTATTTTGACTCCCGGCACGGTTTGTAACATATTGAACATCTGTGAAAAGTTATTGTGAGCACACCTTTTGCATTTCGTGTGAATTGATTAATTGAACTAAATAGAGTAAACCGTCTTGAATGCCGCCTGATCTAGTGCTGGCAACGGTAAATTGTGATAAAAGACATTGTGAACTATTCATTGACATTTGCAAGAGAAATTGTGAATCCTGTGAATTTGCATCGTGCATTGAAGACGCTGCGTGGAGTCTGGTAAAGTAAAGTTAATTCACTTGCTAATATTGGCCAATTTTAGTCTCGTGTGTGTCTAACTTGCCTCCAGGACTCCACTCAAGAACATCACCAGGAGATATTTGGTAAGACATTTGTTTAATTCTTAGCGCCAAAAAACTTGGCCCATGTGTTAGATCCTTTGCCTTGGGCTAAGACTGGATGAATTAATCGCTTCCACTGATCTCTGTTAAAAAATACCCATTCTTAGCCCGAATCTACACAAACAGATATGGCGGTTCTTGAACATGTCAACTTGACTGCCTTAAACTTGGATAGTAGGAGAAAATGTATAACCGTTTTTCTTGATCTTACGAAAGCGTTTAACACGGTCTCTGTCCCTCACCTGATATGGAAGTTGGAGAAATTTGGTATAAGAGGGGTGCCTTTGGATCTCTTTGAAAGTTACTTGAGTGATAGAACACAGCGAGTTAGAATAGATAGGTTTATCAGTGATGAGGTCCCAGTAAATTATGGTGTTCCCCAGGGAAGTATCCTCGGACCAACCTTATTCTTGGTCTACATTAACGACCTGTGTCATCTCCAGTTGCAGAACGGTAAAATGTTGACGTTCGCTGATGATACTGCACTTTTATTTAGAGGCGATAATTGGGACGCAGTCTTCAGAAGTGCCCAGCTGGGTCTTAATCTAGTATGTAAGTGGCTTCAGTGTAATCTTCTGACCCTTAATACTGCCAATACCAAGTATATTACCTTCGCACCTAGGGCTCATCTAGTGTCCTCTCTAAATTATACACTTTATGCTCACACCTGTGACAAAACTTTGTCTACCTGCTCGTGTCCGGTCTTGCGACGCACTGAAACTATAAAATACCTTGGAGTAGAAATAGACCAAACTCTTACCTTTAAACCCCATATTAATACTCTTGACACAAGAATGCGTAAGCTCGTTTATATATTCAAGAACCTTCGGCATGCGGCAGATATTTCTATCATTAGGATGGTTTATTATGCGCTCTGCTATCCACTGATTACATACTGCATTACCTCATGGGGTGGAGCTGCTAAGACCCACCTTATTGAAGTAGAAAGGGCACAGCGAGCTATACTTAAAGTTGCTGCCGCGTTACCGAGCCGCTATCCCACCATAGATCTCCATAAGAAATGGAATACTCTGACAGTTTGGCAGACGTTCATACTTAATACTATTCTCAAGAAACACAGCGAGCTGTCCTATAATCCTAACTTCAATGAAAAGAATCGTAGAAAAAATACAAGCCAGCTCTGCCAGCCGTAAACTCTCCGTACTAGTCTTTCACACAGATTCTACTGCTTCTTGGGTGGATATCTCTATAAAATAGCCGACAGTAAACTTTTTATTTATCCGCAAAATAAATCAACTTGTAAAACAAATGTGTCATGTTGGTTAAAACAATTGGATTATGACAAAACTGAGTCACTGTTACACCAAAATATATAAAATAATTAACATTGGCAGCTACCTTACAAGCAATGCTGTGCGGCCCTGAGATCCTATTATTTTGCCTTTTTTTATAATATTACTAGGGAAGTTTGGATATTTGTCAGTTATCTGGTTACAATAGCTTAAATACGCTTTTCATGTGTTTGGAATCATATGATCGTGTGGCAATGATGTCCTAGGAGTGTAGTCCTAGAAATCCTTAATACTTTGAAGGACAGTTGACGTCTATAGACGACTTAACAATAAAACTTCTATCGTGTCTCGTTTACTGTCCTTGAAAGGGTTAAATTTAAAGTTGCTCAACCTTTAAATAGCATTGATATTTGGCATAAGATAGAGAACAGGCATCATGGGTCCTTGAGAATCAATACTTTCAAAACTTCTGACGAATTAAAAAATGTCGTATTCCTTTGACCCACCAGAATACAGCCACTCGCCGTCCACTACTGGACAAAGGTTTCTCCTAATTTACGTCCCTCTAACAATGTAAGTCAATAGAAGGATTTCTTTCTCTGGTAGATCCTATTTGCTTCGTGTTTTCTCTAAGTCACCTGTTACGATATCCACGGAACAAAATGGGGCAATTATATAATTATGCCATCAGCCATATCAAATATTTTATCTTGAAGCGAATTGATTTTTAAAGCACATAATATAATAAAAAAATACTGTTTGTCGAGCCGTCGAGTGAAACCCGATTTATTCAATAACAAGCTAAAATATCTAAGCGTCAAATAACTTTTTTCTTTCTTGCAAAATGTAACATGGTAAAGGCGCTGTGACATTGTTGTTTAGCCTTAGTAGGTAAGTTTATATGTACTTTTATTCTTAATACGCCCGAATCCACCCCTGGTTGCTGTTAAAGCGTTAAATCACTAAGCTATAATGTAGCCTTAAAAGTCATTGTTCTCTTATATTTTAAGCGTGAACTGCGAACGCTTAATAAGCTTTACCTTTGAGAGATTATAGCTGTAACGCTTATCTTATTTAAATGTAAAACATTCGCAAGGGACTCAATAAGCCGGATAGAAATATTCGGAAGACTGACAGGAAGACTACTAGATTACGAAATAAAATGTGCGTTTTATTGAAAACTAGTCTTCGCCAGAGGCTCCGCCCGCGTGAATTATACACCTACACCTTCCTTAGAAATTACGCAATCTATCCGTGAAAACCGTACAAAAGTCAGTACGGTGATTGTTGAGTTTATTGCTAGCGTACAGACAAACAAGACGCTGAGGGAACTTCATTTTATTAAACGGTTTTATTAAACGGTTTTTTTTTATTAAACCGTTTTATTTAGCTCGACCTGTTTGTTTGTTTGTTTGGGTCAAATTTAGTAATTGAAATTTTACCCCCTTCCTGATGACAGATTGATCTGATATTTGGAACACACTCTTAATCTTGATGACAATACTATATAATATATTCCTTATGATTGTAAATCCAAGATGGCCGCCCATACAAAATGGCGGATCACATATTACTTCACAACGACCTCAATATGGGTATTAAATGAAAGGACTTGATTGGTAGAATAGAGTTCACTATGAAGAATTCAATATGGCCGCCGATACAAAATGGCGGATGACATATTTCTTCACAACAACCTCAATATGGGTATCAAATGAAAGGGCTTGATTGGTAGAATAGAGCTCACTATGAAAAATTCAAGATGGCTGCCACCACAAAATGGCGGTTTACATATTTTACACAAATACTTCAATAAAAATCTGGGGTATTGATCAGACAAATATAAAATCGTTGAGCGTGGCGTATTCAGAGTAAACATTTTGATACAAATTTCACGCGCCCAACGATTTTATATTTGCCTGATCAATACCCCAGATTGATGAGAAGATTGGTGCGATCTGGTAGCTTGGACTTACCGAATTATTTTTTAGCTTTTAGTACATAACCTAACTACATCTTTTTTATTATAATAAAACCGTTTGACACAAAAATGTTTTTATTTTATTTTATGATAGATATATATCTACTTAGACACCTATGTTGTTTGTGTATAAGAAAAGTCTTAAAATATTTACGTCGTAATCTATATCTGTTAAGATTGTAAACAAACCATAAGCAATCAAAAGCTTAAGTAGTTCCACTGCCGGGCACGTGCTTTATTTCACTATGGGAAAGGTAAAGACACAATCCACCAAACTAGCCTAGTGTGATTTGGCAGCCTTCACATGCCCTTGAGAACCTTATGAAGAACTCTCAGACATGAAGGCTCGTCGTGTTTGTTTTTTTAATTAATACTCATTACACGCGTCGCAAACTATAAAAGTACCTAATCTGTAAATTATCCATCCATCCATAGACTCACTCAGTAAATTAGCTAGAAAGTAAAAAACACATTCCCTTCCTTCTGACGCAGTAGGGTAATAAAGACAAACGTGCCAAGACAAATGGTGATGTCAAACTTTCACACGTGCAAGAGTTGGAGTGACAAGTTGCTTTACATTAGTTTTATAGATGTTTTAAGTAGCACTAACTAACTTACTTTCTGTCTTTGTCTGTCACGCGTGGATGCTTATAATGGTATCCTTTTCGCAAATCTCACAGATTGCTGATAAGTGATGCTTTCTTTGTACGTGTACTTATTCGTTAAAACTGAACAGCATGCAGTATTAGTCAGTCCCACGTGTGCGACATCTATTGTGATCCTTTTTATGTTAATTAAGTTATATAGATAGTACAGAATTTCCTTATTAAATAAATAATTACTTTACAACGAACTAGTTTATGCAGCTTTGCTCGCGTGTGGTTGGTTATCCGGTCAAAGGGTAGCTCATAAACTATTATATTCTGATGTTCATCATCATAATCATGTACCAGTCTACTGCTGCTGTAGGCTTCTATTATGGCACGCCAATGAGCGTGGTCATTAGCTTTCCTCACCAGGTCCCTCCAGGCCCGCTACCCCACGAATATTATTGCCCACCCTCTGATGTACAGTCGAACAACTTCCCGCTAGACCACCATAAGGGCGAGAATCGCTCAGCACGACATCGTCGCTTCCAGTGCTACTTTACACTCACATTGACACTCGTATACAAAACCAGTTTCTAGTGTGCCTCGACTCTATGAGCGAGCCAAGGGATTTTTTTTCAAACTGGTCCACCGCCGACTCGTTTGAAAGTACATAAGCTAAATATTGTTTCCCGTCAAATCTTCACCGTTCCTTTTTTCTACCGCTTATAAACAAATTAACAGCTGGAGTGTGTTGTACTAATAATTCAAGCCAGTGATTATTGGAAAACCAAGATTATTGGAAAACACTAGCCAACAATTTTATTTGAAACAGGTTTGTGCAATAGACAAGAACTAAGAGGTCTGAGTGCTTATGCAATTACAGGGGTGACCATACGGGTAGACTTCAAATTGATTAAAGTATTGAAAATGTGACGTAGAAGTTATAAATTGAACTGATTTGTTTTGAATATACCTATTAAAAACCACCCGCATGCGGGTCAGTTATCGGTAGGTACAACGATAGCCCATGTATCATAATGATATTTCAGCTGTATAACTGTAGTACTTAGTTTGTGTTTTTTTTTATTTATTTATAGACTCACGCCTGTATCCCTGAAGGGGTAGGCAGAGGTGTAATATTACACCCACACTTCGCGATGAATTTTTTTAGGTCCCACGTAATAGGGGGCGAGCCTATTGCCGTTACCGGGCACATTACCAGACTCCGTGCTGCTACTGAGAATTCGGAAATACCCAGTAACACTTTTGCCCGACCCGGGAATCGAACCTGGGACCTCCGATCAGCAGTCGCATACGCTATCCACTGGGCCACGGAGGCAGTCAAGTTTATGTGTGAAGAAGTAACAAACATTTATCCATCCATAGTCACTACATATCTATTCACCTATAAGGATGATGTACCTAACTAAAAGAAGCTCGGTTATCCCGACTTTATTGTTTGCTGGTGGAATAGTTATAGTAAGTATGAAGAATGATTCTATATGTCTAAATTGTCTAAGCTTTGGGAGCTATTGATGGTTGTCATTCTTTACTCTCGGTATCCTTACTCGTTACAATCGTCAGTAAAATCTATAATTATGTAGAGAATTGTGGTACTCCTCCGTTTAAAAAATATATATTTTACAATATTAGGCTTGAAAATACCGCCTTTTGTAAAAAAATACATATATTTACATAACCTTAAAACTGCATTGGTCGTACTTTGCTCTATAAGCAAGCACTGTGCTACTTTAGCTGGTAATTTGTTCTATTACCACACGAACGTACAACAAATCGTTGCTAGTGCCCGACTGACGCCGTCATGTCTAGACATTAGTATATCGTCATGTATAGTCTTGCCATTCAATTGTTATCGGTACTCACGATACAATTTAGAACACAATCTGTTGTCTGATTTATTGGGTCTGGTATAAGACTAAGGATATGCCTTTACAAAAAATAAATGTGTTGTAATATCATAAATTTAATATGATTGTCATTTTTTGTCCATTCAGGTCTCAATTATTCGACCAACCTTTGTTTATACATTTAAAAGGTTTCATTCTCTAATAAATAAAAGCTAAAATCAAACAAATAATGTCAGAGAAAGGTGTCAGTCGATTGAATTATGTTACACGCATTTTTTTTAAACTTCATTTAAGAAACTTGAAAGCGAATTAAAATGTGTTGCACTATATTTTTAGTTAAATGCTCAATTCAGATAAGCAACATAATTTTCAAAATCAGTAAGCTAAAATTAGAAAAACTAGTTATATGCTCGTATGACGTAAAAATTATGGCAGTTGCAGCGAACAAGTATTATTCAGTTACCAGTCAGGACGAGATGCAGACTACTTAGGGGAGGGAACCCAATCCTTTGACGTAGAATTTAAACATTTTTAAAATGTTTACACACGTTCGTTCATTGATTGGAACAGTATTATTACTAGATCCGGTTCAAGTTACTACCAGGTACAATTAAATCTGTCAAATATGCGACTAAATTGTTTATTATGTAGTTTGGCAATCGTCCTTACTTAACGTCCCAATTTGACCGTTACCGAGGGCTTTAACCCTTACTCTAGATACTATGTTTCTTGGTATCCATTGACTTAAAAATACTTTATTAGTTCATTTTTTGAAAATGTGGCACTTAGCTGCTTTTGATTCTATATGCCTCAAATATGCTATGCAACGCTAAAACAATAATTCCTACGAACCATTTGCTCCTGAGATTAGCGCGTTTAACCAAACAAACAAACTTTTTAACTTTACATTTTAATAGCTCTATAGATTCTGCTACTACTTACGACTTTTAAAATAAGATCTCGGTTAATAGTGAATCTTATATAGCTTTTAATATAACCAACCCTTCTTCTACATTTCGTGTAACTCCTATTGATCTATAACTACTTACTTACATACATATATTGAACTTCATGTTTAATCGTGAGCACTCGCGCTCTATTTTGACTTGAATTTCACAGAAACCATTAACATAGTAATGTAATCGAATACGTATTGATTTTCAATTCTTGGAGGCAAATTGTTAAATGATTCATAATATCGCTGTCCTTTAGGACTCGATATGAAGGTATAATATTGACGAGACTAATTTGACAAGGGTCAATGGAGCAATGGCCATTGCTCCATTGTTTTATCAATAACTAGTCGACGCCAGCAGCTTCGCACGCACATATTTTCGAATTGCCCGTTTTGCGGGATCCCGTGGGAATTTCGGGAAATCCCGTCTTAGTGCAACCTTACAGTGCCCATGGAATATACATGCTAAATTTCATCTTCTTACGACCAGTAGTTTCGGCTATAGCGTGTCTGTCAGTCAGTAACGCAAGGATTTTATATATTAAGATAATGTTATGCAACATACATACATCACCATTGTTAGAATTTTAAATATATAAAATTAAAACAATAAATTAATACTATAACTATTTTGCAATATACTGGCAACAATTTGATTCACCATTCCCTTTTTGATCGCGTGACAAGTGTCAACGTGACAGATGTCAAAGTTGTCTGTGCATTGATAACTAAAATGTGACGCAAACTCGCGCGCTCGACAAGGGAGCTATCGGGCGACCGGCCACCGGCCATTCGAACGCGGACCACTGAGTCGACAAGTTGTATTTTCTAATAAGTGTGAGTTTAACCCAGAAGGACCTACTGTAAGTCAATTTTGTATAATTAATTATGGATCTCTAAATACGATACAAAATATTGAACTGTGGCAGTTATTTTACTTTAAGGTGGTTTATTTAATTTGTGATAGTGTATTTTCCATCTGTACTTTTACTCTTGAAGCGCCTCACTATTAAAGTTTAAACATTTGTGTAAAATGCTAACGGATAAGCCTGATAATAAATGATTGTAACCTATGATTATTAGTAAGCACTTGTTTCCTTTTTATAATATCCTACAATAAAACCTAATAATCGATAACCTGCTTGTTTTATTGTTTATAGACCATTAATTTGAAAATCTAGCTTCTGATATTGTGGTTATTCCAACAAGTCAGAAGTGGGATTGGCAGCGCCCTCCTATAAAGCAATGTGATCTTTATCTTATATTATTTGCCATTTTGGTAAAATAGCTGCCACAAAATAATTTAAATAGGTTAATAAGGACTAGTTAAATAATTTCGCTGTGTGTTATTCCTATGTGACTGATTTCTAATAAGGTGGCACTACACAATTTCTTATCATATTGTTTTGGTTCAGTGTCGGCTTGCAGGCACGATGAAGTCGAAACGCACGCGATGTGGGTGTAGGTTACTAAACCAACAACGGTTAACCTAAATAGTTATGTGGTGCTCTTGCAAATACTTTGCCATGGCTACTCTATGGAGGTATGCGCAGGTGCACTGCATTGATTCGTGCAGATCCTGTTGGAGCTACCGCTCTCTGGATGGGCACGTATGTAGAATAAGCAAACAATGGTTAACCTCGATAGTTGTGGTGCCCTTGCAAATACTTTGCCATGGCTACTCTATGGAGGTTTGTGCAGGTGCACTGCATTGATTCGTGCAGATCCTGTTGAAGCTACCGCTCTCTGGATGGGCACGTATGTAGAATAAGTCAACAATGGTTAACCTAGATAGTTGTGGTGCCCTTGCAAATACTTTGCCATGGCTACTCTATGGAGGTATGTGCAGGTGCACTGTATTGATTCGTGCAGATCCTGTTGGAGCTACCGCTTTCTGGATGGGCACGTATGTAGAATAAGCCAACAATGGTTAAACTAGATAGTTGTGGTGCCCTTGTGAATACTTTGCCATGGCTACTCTATGGAGGTATGCGCAGGTGCACTGCATTGATTCGTGCAGATCCTGTTGCAGCTACCGCTCTCTGGATGGGCACGTATGTAGAATAAGCCAACAATGGTTAACCTAGATAGTTGTGGTGCCCTTGTGAATACTTTGCCATGGCTACTCTATGGAGGTATGCGCAGGTGCACTGCATTGATTCGTGCAGATCCTGTTGCAGCTACCGCTCTCTGGATGGGCACGTATGTAGAATAAGCCAACAATGGTTAACCTAGATAGTTGTGGTGCCCTTGCGAATACTTTGCCATGGCTACTCTATGGAGGTATGTGCAGGTGCACTGTATTGATTCGTGCAAATCCTGTTGGTTACCACTCTCTGGATGGGCACGGACTTTCTTTTGGGGTTACTCGCACTCTTTTAAGTATAAAACTTGAACGTGTTTGCAAGCCGTGTCCGGTAACTAAGCCTTTGAATTCAACCATAACCTATGATTTATTAGTGTTGTTAATTGGATAAACAAATAGTTAATCTCTCACGGAGTTTACCACACATTAAAAACATACATTATATATTGCCATACAGCGAATGAAAACTATATTTACATTATTCTCAATGTGACAAAAATGGTTTGTATGGTATTTAGGCGATGTATTAATATTTGGTTACTTCATTTTGCTTCTGAGACATTCTTCAGATATATATGAGCTATAATTTCACAAATGTCTTGTGACATACTGCATTTAAGTTATCGTATCTATAACATGTTATTTTTTTTTTGTTATTTGTATTCTAATATATCATTTGTATCCTATATATACCCAACCCCTTTCCTTTAACGTGACTTCTATCTTCCTTTTTCCTTGACTTTAGACTTAAGAATTATACATCTATACTACAACGATGTCTGATAAGGAAGGTTATACACCTCCACGTCCCGATAAGCGTCGGAGTAAATCCAGGAAAAGGAAAAATCTGGGTCGTTCTCGAAGAGCTAAACGTGCTCGGGTTCACTCGCGGTCCATAACACATAGCAACACTACTGATAGCTCTAGATCCTCCGATTCGGAGTTTTCACGACGTAGGTGCGGTTCGCTAAGGCGTAAATCACGCTCTCGA
The DNA here is from genome assembly GCA_944739405.2 of Euclidia mi. Classification (NCBI taxonomy): domain Eukaryota; kingdom Metazoa; phylum Arthropoda; class Insecta; order Lepidoptera; family Erebidae; genus Euclidia; species Euclidia mi. Next base: position 11,159,813 of record OX123200.2, on the reverse strand, counting down.
CGTGCACGATCTATAAGACATTCATGCAATACAGAGTCGCAATCGTCTGGATCGCATAAGAGACGATCACGGTCGCGTCTTCGTAGGAAAAAAAGACACTCTCGGCGCAAACGCACGTCAAGAAACAAGACTAAACATGACAGCAGAAGTTCTATTTCAAGCAGAATTACTGCGTCTAGTTCATCTGGATCGGATAGCAATGGGAGTAGTTTGCACTATACTAATACACGTCCAGTACGAAACGCCAAACATGTTAAAACAAAGGAAGCTGATGTTATGGTAAAATTAATCGACGCAATCAATAAACGTGATCAAAGCTATTATGTAGGTGCTAAGGATGTTATACCTAACTTTGATCCGGGACAGAAAAATCAAACAATGGTATCCTGGTTAAAAAAGGTTAATGAGACGGCTCATATATACAATTGGAGTGATAAAGAAATTATTTATAATGCGTTGCCTAAGCTCACTGGTCTGGCACGCAAATGGTACGAGGGCTTATCATCTGTAAGGCTAAATTGGCGGGAGTGGCAGGCCAAGCTATTAAAAAGTTTTCCCGATAATCGAAATTACGCAGATAAACTAACAGAAATGTTAGAAAGGAAGAGTAAGAGGGACGAGACCCTAGAAGAGTATTTTTATGATAAAGCCAAGCTAGTTAATCATTGCAGAATCAAGGGTAAAGATGCGGTTGACTGTATTGTGCAGGGCATATACGATAATAACATCCGCCTTAATGCGTTGGGCTCTGATTTCAAACGACCAAGTCGATTACTCAAATATTTACGCAGTGTTTCTAGTAAAGTTGTAAAAGAGGTAAAGAAAACTCCTACACAATGGAAAGAGGGTACACGTAACAATAAAAACTCCTCGTTCAAAGTAAATTGCTATAATTGTTCTGAACCTGGGCATACTGTACCGAAATGCACAAAACCACTACAAAAATGCACAAAATGTAGTAGAATGGGACACCTAGCAGAATATTGTAAGCGCGATGCAGATCGGGACAAGAATAAGGATAGTAAAAATGCCCCTAATCATGTTAATAAGGTACTGCTAATTGAATCCTGCAAACCTACTAAAAATATTTATAATAAGAACATTACGTTAAATGGCATACAAAAAACTGCATATGTTGATTTCGGTAGCGAATGCACGCTTATTAAACAGAATGTAGCAATGGACTTAAAACTAGATATCTCAAAAGAGGGATTACCTCTTTTAAAAGGTTTCGCAGCAGGTGCAATTTCTCCATTAGGCAAAGTGTCTGTTGAAATAAGCGTGGATTTTGTTACTGCTGTAGTAGATGCATTTATCGTAAATGATGAGTTTATTAACATGGATGTACTTATTGGTCAAAGTCTTACTGAGATCCCCGAAGTGAAAGTTTATAAAACTAGTAATAGCCTGATGCTTTATTCAGAGACGGCCGAAGCTGAAAAATCGGCAGTTTATGTTAAATCTGATATAGAGATAAGTGGAATAGTAGGTGTAGATATCTATTTAGGAAATAATCACACGGGTTTAATATATTTAACAGGGAGTACTAGTTTTAAGACTGATAAAGAGATAATAATTCCTCACGGTCTATTCCCAGTTACAAATGGGTCAGGAAAAATACTAGTTATAAATCTTTCGGGAAACAAACACATAATCAATAAAGGAAAACTCATTGCAAGAGCCAACCTATTACCAATTTCTCGTGACATATATGTTGACTTCCAAAAGACTGAAAAATTAGGGATCTACAAACTGACGATTGACAAACCTATAGATCCTGCCCCCTTGACACTAGATGTGCTAAAGATTGGTTCCGAGATTACAGATGAACAAAAACAACGACTACTAACCTTGATTAATATGTAAATACCGTGACTGTTTGGCTTGAATGTCGGTGAACTAGGAACATCAACTATTTCGGAAATGCACATTACACTTAGTGACGACTCGCCAGTTTCGTATAAGCCCTATAGGTTGCCATATAGCGAACGCATAGTAGTCCAGAAACTTGTAAATGAACTTCTTGATAACCAGATTGTTAAAGAGTCCAATTCTCCTTATGCGAGTCCGATCGTTTTAGTGAAGAAGAAAAACAATGACTATCGCTTATGTGTGGATTATAGGGCACTTAATAAAAAGACCGTAAAAGATTCTTACCCTATGCCAGTTATTGATGACCAGTTAGACAGACTTAACGGTAAAAGACTATTTACAAGTTTAGACCTAAAATCTGGCTATTATCAAATTCCAGTGGCAGCAGACTCTATGCATCTAACAGCTTTTGTAACTCCCGACGGACATTTCGAATATACACGAATGCCGTTCGGTCTGGTTAACGCGCCAGCGGTTTTCCAACATATGATCAATAAAACCTTGGGAAAAGATAGATTCGACCTGGCTCTACCTTATATGGATGACATATTGTCCCCCTCGACTGATGTGGATGATGGACTAGAAAAATTAGCAAAAATCCTTAGCTGTCTCCGTGTAGCCGGCTTAACTTTAAATATCGAAAAATGTTATTTCTTTGAAACAAAGTTAGACTACTTAGGCTATGAGATTTCCAAAGATGGCCTTAGGCCTGGCAGTAGAAAGACTTAGGCCGTCACATTATTTCCGACACCCAGCAACGTTCATCAAGTCCGTCAATTTGTTGGTCTTGCCAGTTTTTTTAGACGTTTTGTACCGAATTTTGCCAGTATAGCTAAACCTTTAACTTCCTTAACAAAAGCAAATACTCCATGGGATTGGGGTACTTCCCAAGAGGAAGCATTTCGTATAACTAAAACAAAATTAACCGAACGTCCCATATTGGCACTATATGATCCAACTTACATAACGGAGGTGCATTGTGATGCCAGCAAGTTAGGAGTAGGCGGAATTTTGTTGCAAAGGCCTGATCAACGGTCTCCTCCTAAGCCTGTCGCATACTTTAGTAAACAAACTTCTAAAGATGAAGAATACTTGCATTCTTACGAATTGGAGACTCTTGCTGTTGTCCTATCGCTTAAGAAATTCCGTATATATCTTATTGGTATACCATTCAAAGTGTACACAGACTGCAACGCTCTTAGAACCACCTTAACTAAACGAGATCTCGTGCCCCGCATAGCAAGATGGTGGCTGCTACTGCAGGAATATGACTACACTATAGAATACAGGCCAGGTGACAACATGAGGCATGTCGATGCGCTGAGCCAAAACCCTGTTGATAAGCCAGATTCCCAAGGACTTTTAGACGCGAGGGAGTACGAAATAATGAAAATTAGTACAACTGATTGGCTACAAACGGTTCAAATGTCCGATCCTAAGCTGCAACATATCAAATTGATCTTGCAGAGTAACCAAAAGGAAGTTAAAGACATTTTCACCAATTTTGCCCTACATGACGATAAAGTTCATAGGGTAGTAGGAGATCAAAAGAAATGGGTAGTACCTAATGGGGCGCGATGGCGTATTTGTCAGTTATGTCATGACGAGATGGGCCATTTTGGAGTCGAGAAGACACTTGATAAAATCAGACAAGATTACTGGTTCCCGAAAATGAAACGTTTCATTCGCAAGTATGTGGAGGCATGTTTAAATTGTGCTTATAATAAGGCATTTTCTAAGAAACCTACTGGTTACCTACATCCAATACCCAAAGGAAATATTCCATTCCACACTCTTCACTTGGACCACCTGGGACCATTTGTGAGAAGTAAAAAGGGGAATTCCTATATACTGGGCATAATCGATGGATTCAGTAAATTTATTTTTATTCGAGCTGTAAAAGATGTAAAGACTAACACGACTATTGAAATATTAGAAGACATATTTGATACGATAGGTAGCCCGAATGTTATTATTACCGATCGCGGCACTAGTTTTACTTCTGCGGCATTCACAAATTTTGTAAAATCTATCGGGGCTAGACATATACTAAATGCCGTAGCAACACCGCGAGCCAATGGGCAGATTGAAAGATATAATCGTACAATCCTTGACTCTTTAGCTACTACTAATTTTGACCAAGATGAACGTGATTGGGACGTAAGAGTTGGTAAATTACAATGGAGTCTAAATAATACTATTAACAAGACCACTGGTAAATCTCCGTCCGAAATAGTATTCGGTCGCCGTACAATATGTCCTAGGGAAGGTCCTATATTAGTCGAATTAAATGACTCAGTGGATACAACGGAACCGGGTTCATCTCGAGATAAAATACGGTCAACAGCTGTAGAAAACACAGAAAAGAGTCAAGACTATATGAAGAAGCGATTCGACAGCAATACGAAATACTTTGCAATAGGCGATTTAGTAATGATACCGAACCATCACAACCCTGCTGACGGCAAGAGTAAAAAGTTGTGTCCAAAATTTAGAGGCCCCCTTAAAATAACAGCTATCTTAGATAATGATCGTTACGAAGTATCAAGCATCAAAGGTCACTCAAAACGTAATTATAAAAGTATTTATCTAGCAGACCAGCTAAAACGTTGGATAACTTTTGCACCTAGTAAAGAGACTGATGGTGATGATACTGACCTAGAAGATGATGATACCACAATTGATACTAAAGACACAGACGGGGAAGAAAATGACTTTATCAATGGTAACGTAGTAAACAGAAATATTGACTGACTTGACTCAAATAGAATTTATTACGCGAGTTATAAATACCACATGCTTGTTATTTACATATATATAACCTAAGATTTTACTATTACATTACACAGACTTTATCGTTCAGGCGAACTGTTAGACTTATGACTGTCCTCACTTTCCTTCCCGTGCCTCTCCCAGCTCTCATTACAGATCCGACTTGGCGTAACTGTTGGACTGTATCGGACCATTGTGGACATTATTCGCCAGTAAGTGTTTCCATGAAATGAACCGAGACCGAAGTACAAACGGTAGCCAGTAACAGTGGCAAATTCCGGAGTACAAGCGGTGTTCACCCCTTTCTATAAGTGAACCGAGACCGAAGTACAAGCGGTAGTCAGTAACAGTGACAGATTCCGAAGTACAAGCGGTGTTCACCCCTTTCTATATAAGTGAACCGAGACCGAAGTACAAGCGGTAGTCAGCAACAGTGACAGATTCCGAAGTACAAGCGGTGTTCACCACTTTCTATAAGTGAACCGAGACCGAAGTACAAGCGGTAGTCAGTAACAGTGACAGATTCCGAAGTACAAGCGGTGTTCACCCTTTTCTTTAATAATGAACCGAGACCGAAGTACAAACGGTAGTCGATAACAGTGATAAGACTCCGGGGTACAAACGGTGTTCACATTCTCCCTTTAAGTCAGGCGATACTCAAATAGAAATTGGGGTAAAAAAAAAGAAAAACTGTAGACCCAGGAGCAATACAAATGTTAACTAATATCACCATATCTACCATATCTACCTATGTCTAATTTAATGCTTTTAAATGATCTTCAATATAGTACAGTTAAACCAGATAAAACAATGTGCCTATACATTTTTTTTTCTTCAAGCATAAAAGAACTTAACTATATGTATCTTATTGCTATGTTTCAGATTCTCGCCGCTACCACATAAGCACGGTAATCGGCATAATCCCAAAGTGATTCAAGAGAAGGGTACAACATTCGAAACGTTAAACAACTCTAATTTTATCAAGTTACAGTTCAAGAAAGAGAAATCTAAATGTTTATCTAAGTACATTAGTATGTTAAGATTAATAAATTAGTCACTAGCTTTTACTTTATTTTGCAACTCGATTGTTTTGTATAGGGGCATACAAATGTGTTCGAATGGCCGCAAAGAAATGGGGTCATTCCTTTCTCAGGACAGCCGTCTGTTAGAATTTTAAATATATAAAATTAAAACAATAAATTAATACTATAACTATTTTGCAATATACTGGCAACAATTTGATTCACCATTCCCTTTTAGATCGCGTGACAAGTGTCAACGTGACAGATGTCAAAGTTGTCTGTGCATTGATAACTAAAATGTGACGCAAACTCGCGCGCTCGACAAGGGAGCTATCGGGCGACCGGCCACCGGCCATTCGAACGCGGACCACCGAGTCGACAAGTTGTATTTTCTAATAAGTGTGAGTTTAACCCAGAAGGTTCTACTGTAAGTCAATTTTGTATAATTAATTATGGATCTCTAAATACGATACAACATATTGAACTGTGGCAGTTATTTTACTTTAAGGTGGTTTATTTAATTTGTGATAGTGTATTTTCCATCTGTACTTTTACTCTTGAAGTGCCTCACTATTAAAGTTTAAACATTTGTGTAAAATGCTAATGGATAAGCCTGATAATGATTGTAACCTATGATTATTAGTAAGCACTTGTTTCCTTTTTATAATACCCTACAATAAAACCTAATAATCGATAACCTGCTTGTTTTATTGTTTTTAGACCCATTAATTTGTAAATCTAGCTTCTGATATTGTGGTTATTCCAACACCATCTAGTCCCAAACTACTTGGCACTTATACTGTGGGTACGAGTGGCTAAACATACATTTATTCACATTAGAGATACATAACCATACACATTAGTAAATAAATGCATCTTTTACATAGAAACAGCCAGGGCAAGACAAACCTCCAAGTTGATGTAAACAAATATTTAACTTTAGCGAGAATGGAACCCACGACCGTGGTAGTAGTAAACACTCTCGCTACGCCACCGGGTCGTCAATAAGTATGCATTAAGACTTATTGTCATTCATCGTAAGGCTTCGCATTAGGGGTGCGAGATATTTTTGCTACCGCATGCTACAGACACACATGCGGTAACGGTTTACATTAGTCAATGGCCTGTATGTTCGATTTGATTTGCTTCTACGTACCGTCAATTCAAATTAAGAGCATTCGCAAACTGAATCTCCGCACCCCTTTTGCTTACACTAATTGGTTCACTTCATTGGTCGTTATCTTGTATGCGGGATCCTTGCGTGCATCTAGTGTGTTAACGAGCAATGAAAATAAGCCATAAACGCGGTTCCATATCGTGCAGCGTCAAATGTACTAATATTGTGTAATATATGGAACACACAAACTAAAAGTGAATCGTGTATGAATCTATACTACGAGTATAATAAAACTCAAAGAGCACTTTGTCTGTACATTGAATATTTTTGCGAAATTTCAATTGGAATGTGACATGATATCGATATAGAACACAAAACATTTTTTTTTAGTTATTGTCTATCTGTCTGTCTGTATGTTTGTTAAATCATCACGCAATAACCGGTGAACGGATTTTGATGCGATTTACACCAATATATTGCCTGAAGACCCGATTACAATCTTGGACAACAATCATCACGCTATCACCTATGGGAGCCTAGCAGTGTCATTCAATAAATTTAATAGACTTGAATTCAAGCAACACACTAAATTGTTTGTATCGAGATAGTGACAAACGCATATTTTGTGTCTTTGGTTAACATTTAGTCTTTAGTTTATCAGAATCCGTTTATTCTATCAAAAGTGATCGCAATTTAAAATATACAAATATCCGCATTGGTTACCAAGAGATTGGGACACAATTTGGGCAATCATTTGTTCTTCTTTTATAATATTTATACTAGAGGACCCGTGCTGCTCCACAGCATATTTTAATATTATAAAAAAGCTCTTACATATAGGTATGATGAGTACATTGTAGCCTTATCTAATAAGTAAAAAGCTGATGTTCTTACCAAAGATATAATAGGTATAAAATCACAAAACTTCTTTTCTCACAACATTGGCTTTGCGTTCCACCTTAGATATCGTGAAATTTCCACCTTGGCATTACTGAATGGTTTGCCACGCAATAGGGATATATATAATATGTATAACTGAACATTGACGAAAGAAAGTTCTTCAATATGACTGTGCTGCCCTACCACTCTTTCCATTAGGACACTGTAATGTCCTTCGTCCAGGTGCCCAGAAAATAGCAAGTAATGAAAAATTTCGCCAGTACCATAGTCAGTAATCGTATTACTGTTTTCCAGGTGAACTCTGAATTGACACTCGGGATATAGCTCACTCACACTCTGAAGTTTAGCATGCCCTGCGTACTGTCCATTGTCACCCATCACACGTTTGTAATCTGTTGCATTTGTAATGGTCTGGCCATATGCTTCGTCCCCAACAGGGAAGTAACTATATACATCTCACTTATTGATAACTAGCTGACCCAGCGAACTCCGTATCGCCTTTTTAAGAGTTTTGATTTAATTCCCTTTTTTCCAAGCCCCTTTTCCAAAGTTACCATTGACTTAGCGCTTAATCTCTTATCATTCCAAGGTCTATAAATGATGGAAAACAAACATAGATTTTTATATAATTTCGAATTCCCCATTCCTTAAAATATCGGAGACGATACCCAGATCGACTTAAAAAAAATCCCGTCAGCCATCTTTGATTTCCTATCCGCCATCTTTGATCACAAAATAGATGTTGTATTTGGATTCACCTTCCCTTAAATCATCAGAGACGGTACCCATATTGATTTCTTAAATTTTTTCCCATCCGGCTTGTTTGATTTCCCATCCGCCATCTTGAATCACGAAATGGATGTTGTATTTGGATTCCCTATCCCTTCAAACATCGGAGACGATACCCATATTGATTTTTGAAAAACATCCCATCCGCCATCTTTGATCACGAAATTGATGGTGTTTTTGAATTCCTCAGTCCTTAAAATATCGGAGACGATACCCACATTCACTTTAAAAAAATCCCGTCCGCCATCTTTGATTTCCTATCCGACATCTTTGATCACGAAATAGATGTTGTATTTAGATTCGCCATCCCTTAAAACATCGGAGACGATAACCATATTGATTTTTTAAAACTTTCTCATCCGCCATCTTTGATTTCTCATCCGCCATCTTTGATCACGAAATAGATGTCGGATTTGGATGCCCCAACCCTTTTAATATCGGCGACGATACCCATATCGACTTCAAAAAAAATCCCATCCGCCATCTTTGATTGCCCATCCGCCATCTTTGATCACGAAATAGATGTTGTATTTCGATTCTCCACCCCTTAAAATATCGAAGGCGATACCCATATTGATATTTTAAATTTTCTCATCCGCCATCTTTGATTTCCCGTCCGCCATCTTGGATCACTAAATCAATTTCATATTATTAATCAGCGTCCTGAAAATCTCGAAAACGATACCCATATATATATTGTATCCTATCCGTTTAGCCTTTTTTTGGCTTTGACCCAATCCTCCCCCTTCTCGTTTGACCATTTTATTATTTTTGACTGGCCCCTAAAAGTTGTGGCGTAATTTTATATAGCCTATAGCCTTTCGGAATAATTGGGCTATCACAGGCAATAATAGTTTTTAAAATTCGACGGCTAGTTCCTGAGATTAGCCGACATTATGTTTTAGCCTTTTTAGCCTTTTGCCCGGCCCCAAAGGGTCGAAACATTATGTTATATAGCCTATAGCCTTCCGGAATAACTGGGCTATCGTATACAAAAAGAATTTTTCAGATCCGACCGGTAGTTCCTGAGATTAGCGCGTTCAAACAAACAAACAAACTCTTCCGCTTTATTATATTAGTATAGATGTTATCAATAGTCGCTAAACTAATTACATACTGTTTATTCTCACTTCCATATACCTAAACAAAAATAAATTGCGCGGAATAAGCAATTACCGTCACCAAGAATGGAAATCACTTGAAAATTGTTGATGGTAGAATTAATCCAATCTGAACCCGTTTCCACCCGTATTTTTTTTAGCAGTAGGAGGACCATCCAGTACCAAATCTCCAACAGGGCCGTCATTGACCAAGATTCTTTGTTCAAACTTTCTCTGAGCATTTTTCAATTTCCTTCACCTAATTGAAAACACAACTACTCACAAAAATACTTTATTAAATCAGAAACTTAAGTAACTAACTTACGCTAACTTCACCTTAGACTGTATATATTGAGAACTTGACGTTTTTCTTTATCTGTCAATATTTTATTATCAAAATTAAAAATATAGATAAAATCTTTTTTTTATACTTAAGTAAGAAAATAGGTTTTATTTCTGTTATCCAGCTAAATATTTCTGTGAGAAGCACGATTTATTTTGTTTTGTGTATGGGTGTGATTAATCCATCATAATTTAGAAATGTGATAATGACGTTTATAGTTTTGGTCGAAATTGTACTTTTGGTAGGAATGGTAGCTTTGGTAGCAATCGTAAGTAACATTGCTACCAAAACTACAATATATGCCAAAATACCACTTCTACCAAAACTACTATTCCTACCGAAAATACTATTCCTATCAAAACTACTGTTTGTACCGAAACTACTATTCGTACAAACACTATCATATCTACCTTTTTTTAAACTACTATTTCTACCAAAACCGCCGGTGCTGTCAAAAGTACCCACCTTTTCTCTCAAAACTACTACCTATTCTTACCAAAGCTACAATTTCTACCATAACTACCACTTGTAATAATATAATTATATGACAATAGTAGTATGAGTGCATAGGGTTCCCACCAAGAACTTAGGGTCCCAAGCCAACCTCACCTGCAAGTGGCGCACCTGCCGATCAACGGACGAGGCTCTGGCAAACAAAATATCCCGATAAGCGGCAATAGGCTCGCCACCTATTACGTGGGATCAAAACACTGGCGAAAAGTGGGCGTTTAATATGCCTCTGCCTACCCCTTCGGGGAAACAGGCGTAAGTCTATGTATGTATGTATGTATGTAGTAGTATGAACCGCTGTAATATGTTCCACATAAAAAATATGTAATTTAAAAACACAAAAATTTTCCTAACATAAAACGTAAGGAAAATTCCTCAACATCAGAGATCAGTTCACCCAACATTAAGGGTTAACTGGTAATATTCGGGGAATATTACCTGCCATCAGCGATAATTCACTTTAGTCATAATTTGACCAACATCGGGTATAACTTTACACACCACCACACTCACACCCGTAAGAAAGTAAGGCAAGGTCACCTTAAGGAGGCATAACGTTTTTTACCGCAAGGAACTTATTAGATGCCATAAACATATTTTTGAATTTAGAACCGTCCATGTAGGAGAAAGCAATGGAATCTTAAGAAATTTATAGGAAAATATTGAAAAATAAGTTCAATGTCCACACCTATCTTCCTTCAAACTTACCCAATTTAAATGAGCATACCATCAAATGAAAGAGCTCTTTTCAGCGCGTGTTTTAGGCCTATAACGAAACGCCTACCTCAATGAGAACCAGATATATAGAAGCAGAAAGTCATTGACTACGGCTACTAATGTAAAAAATGTATGGGATAAAACTGTTTTTGCATATAACTTGATGAATGTGCAAGTTAGGTATTTTCTAATGCTTGATGACAAATCTATGCAGCGAGAGCTTTCATTTAAAAAAAAATCATGCGAATCGGTTGCGTAGAACGGGCTGGCCGACTCGTATTATAAAACACAAATTCTTTTAATATAATAAATATATAGATTGTCAGTGCGGGATCTTAACACCGACTTTTAATTTTGCCAGTGGTGCCATCTAGGGGTATTACTTAAAATTATTATTTAGCGGTACTTTTGCCGACTTGCTCACAACAAGAACTAGCTGTAGAGTAGAATATTCTTTATTGCACACCATTACAGCTTATATTACATAGTAGAGCATCGTAGACTTACTATTCGAGTGTTACTTTTTGAGTGCAAATATTCAAATTAACTAATAATTATGTAATCCGGCCAGATAGTATTTATTATAAGAAAGAGCTAAGAATTTAGATAGCAGGTACAGGTTACTACTTTTCCAATACAGTAAGTAAGAAACTTAAATATGAGTGTGAGTTTCATCAACCGATCATTATGTTATTTTACATTATCAAGTTCACAGAAAGGGATACTTAAAAGATACCGACTTCCACGCGAGCGAAGCCGCGGGCACAGCTAGACAAAGAATAAGTTCTGAGATTGCCAGGGATTTTGTTTCGTGGAATGCAACTCCGGCACTAGAAATTACGCATGTAGTGCGAGGGACTAAAAACACAAGAAGCATCCGGACCCGAAACAACATTCTGTAGATCACTCAATTTCTATATTATTTCGGGTATTTCACCGAATTATGTCAGGTATCTATGCATTCTGATATAGGTTTAACATAAATGACACAGACTTACAAGCTAAGGGCACAAGAATTAAGCAGGCCCTCATACATGCATCATACCCAGCAGTGGGACAGTTGAGATACAGGGCGGATGATGATGATGACATACATATACTGATGCAGTTTTCCCGTCCGTGAAGGCAGATGCAACGGAATACCACTTGCTTCTATCCTTACAAAACTCACGCACTTCCTCTACATCCAGTCCTCAATACACAAGAAAACTAGTGAAACAAACACGTACAAAACAATACTTGTGGAACATTGTACGGGATTTTAGTACGTACATCTATCTGTTACCCAATAAGAGTTGAATGAGTATCGAGTGGTTGTGTCGTGAGCCCTAGAGCGGAGTGCCTCTCATTCGAGGGTGCTCCTGTTGTTACTTACTATTGTATCGCTTTGACTTATGTTGGGAGTTCGTGGCTTTAAATGTATATTGATTTTGTGGCGTTTGTTTTGGGTATATGTATAAACTTTCTGGGGATAGGTTTTGATTTCTGGGTCGGGTGGAATGGTGTTGGGATCCATAGACAATTGATATTATAATCATCATCCTACTAGCGCAATATCAATTGCAACCCGGGGTTCGCTTCCCAGCCTAACTGAATTTGGCTGAATATTAACTTTCCACAGAGCAGCTGCCTGTCAGACCTTCGCAATCCAAAGGTATAACGATATTCCATGGTTTGGACTAGTGTCAGTTTATTCAGAGGTACCGACGCCCTATAACAACTGTCAAAGATCTTTATGACATCCGAGACCGACGTTTTAACGTGCTCCCAAAGGAACAGAACAAGCGATAATTAAATAAATAAGCCAGTGGTGTGCGCCGTGGATTTGTATACGATATGCAGAGGACTGTATGACAGTCTGTTCTATATCTCTACAAAGCTTTCGTGCCATCATCATCCTCTTAGCGTTATCCCAGTTTCATTCAGGGGTCCGCTTCCTAGTCTAACCGGATTTGGCTGAATATTAGCTTTTCCACGGAGCGACTGCCTGTCTGCCCTCCGCAACCCGAAGGGATAGCGATATTCCATGGTTTAGACTAGTGTCAGTTTATTTAGAAGGTACTGACGTCCTGTAACGACTGTCAAAGATCTTCCTGACAACCGGGACCGACGGCTTAACGTGCTCTCCGAGGCACGGGACAAGCGATAATTAACAATTCAATACGCACATAACTCCGAAAAGTCATTGGTGCGCGCCAAGGATTCGAACCCGATACCCTCTGCATGGCAGACTGTTGGTATATCCACTCGGCTATCGCTGCCTTTCGTGCCGAGGCTTTCGTGCCGTAAAGGCAATTATATTTATATCGTAGGACAATATACACACATCAATTTAATTAGAAATTAATTATAGTTATTCTAGTCTCTTTATTGTTTATACCATATAGAAAGCAGTGCAAGTGACATTGACAGTTACGAGCTTTTGTATATGTTATTAGTTTTTACTGCGTTATTTTTGTAAATATAGTGTAAATACAACTTATGCAAGACGATAATGGCTCTGGCAATGCGGAAGTGAGTGTGTCAACCTGCCGCATCGCTATCTGGTCTGGTGTGTTGCCCACAATGTTCCCAGGATCGTTTTTTTAAAGGTAAGCGGGGTCTGAAAGTGCATTTTGGTAGAGTTCACAAATCCCAAAATGCATTTCCTGGCCCTCCAATATCTACACAATGTGCATCAGAAGACATCACCCAAATACCTTTTTGGCAAACCCTAACAAAATTGAAACATTCGATTCCAGTTCTAAAAAGAGTTCCCCGTGGGGCAGAACCTGCAGTTTCAAAAAAAATAGCAGAATGTATAGGTCTTGTAAGGGAGAACTCGATAACGGCCTGGGAGCAATTATTGACTTTCCCATATAGAATTTTACATGTTGACAAAAGTCAGGCAGCCCAAATTACATTAACTTCTTTACATTAATTTCGGCTAACTCTCTGGTATCTAAATTCACTTTTAACAAGCAGAAATCGCTTAGTCAATATGTAGAATCCAAATTAAGGGAGGGTGATATTCGGGGCGCAACTAGACTGTTATTTAGTAGTAATGTGGTGGCGCCTTGCTCTCCAGACACGCTTGCGGGTCTGAAGATCATCAAGCAAGCATCCAGCGCCTATCGATGATCTCTCCTTCCCTGAAGCTCCCGACAGGGACACAGAACATCTGATCACTACGGCCAAGGATGTATTAGCAGCAGTTTTCTCCTTCCGAAGTGGCTCGGCAGGTGGCCTTGATGCCTTGACACCGCAGCACCTAAAAGACTTAGTGTGTGCAAGTGCTGGGGTGGCCGGCGAGAACCTTCTGAAGGAGCTAACTGCGCTAATTAATATGATGCTCTCCGGTAATGTGGACGATGCGATCATTGAAATCTTGTATGGGGCAAACTTGTGCGCCCTAAACAAGAAGGATGGTGGCATTCGTCCCATTGCCGTGGGCAGCACATATTGGCGTATAGCAGCTAAGATATGCTGTAAATTTTACAGTAAAAGTTCCAACCCTTCCAACTAGGTTTTGGTTCCAAGGGGGGTTGTGAGGCTGCTATACATGCCCTTTCTACATACCTTGGAAGTAGTGATGGAGGGGTCATCCTTAAAGTTGACGTGAAAAACGCCTTCAATTCAGTGAATAGGGACACTTTGTTGGCACAGGCAAAATTAGAAACACCTAAAATTTTTAAATTTCTTTGGCAATGTTACAGATATCCCACAAAATTACTTTACAAGGACAATGTTTTGGATTCAGCAGTTGGATGCCAACAAGGTAACCTTCTTGGACCAGTCATTTTTAGTTTAGCCATACACCCCATTATTCGGCAAATAAATTCAAAATTTAATGTGTGGTTTTTAGATGATGGAACCCTGGGCGGCGATCTAGACATTGTATTACAAGACATGGCTTTTCTAAAAAATAAATTCAACTCCATTGGCTTAGAACTAAATTATAGTAAATGTGAACTTTTTATAAATACAACAAACTCAATGAACAAACATTTGGCAATATCGAAATTTAATGATTTGGCACCAAATATCAAAATTGTTGTAAAAACTTCTCATCGCCTCCTAGGTTCACCAATTTTTGAAGAAGCTTTTGAATCTTTCGTAGAAGAAAAGATACAAAATTTTAGTGATATTTCAGATCGCCTATTAAATATTAATATTCATTCAGCTTACACAATTATTCGATATCGCCTTTTCGTCCCTAAATTTACTCATACTTTAAGATCGTCACAACTTTGGAAGAAAAATGCACTTTTCGGAAAAATTGATCAAATTATTCAAACAACCTTAAGAAAGATATTAAATGTGGACATGGACGATCGAGCCTGGCTACAAGCGTCATTACCTATACGTCTGGGTGGGCTCGGCGTTCGCAAAATTTCCAGTGTCAGTTTACCGGCGTTTTTGTCTTCGGTTCACAGCACGGAAGAGTTAACTAGGAAAATTTTAACACCTACACTAGTTGATTCGGAAGTGCTGTGCAAAACCGAGGCTTTAAACGCCTGGAAAATGGCTTGTCAAAACACTGAATTGCCTACCAACCTTTTCTCAAAGAGACAGTGGGACTTGCCGCTCTGTAACTTAGTAAGAAAAAATATTTTGGCAACAGCTTCTCATGTTGCAGAGCGTGCTCGCTTGCTGTGGGGGAATGGGAGTCCGGTCTTTGGCTACAAGCACTACCATCTTCCAACACAGGAACCATGTTGGACGATGAGACGTTCCGTATTGCCACTTGCCTACGTTTGGGTGCTCCTTGTGTTTCTCCGCATCGGTGCCATTGTGGAGAAGACGTCGATAGCCTCGGACATCATGGGCTTTCTTGCAGCAGAAGCGCAGGTAGAATTCCACGACATGCTAATTTGAATGACATAATTCGCCGTACTCTTGCCGCGTCTGGCGTACCAGTTGTACTCGAACCAAATGGTTTGGTACGAGACGACGGGAAGAGACCTGACGGTATGTCATTGTTGCCATGGAAAATGGGTAGCCCTTTGGTGTGGGACCCAACGTGCGTAGATACCCTTGCGCCATCACATATTCCAAGCACAGCAGGTCATGCCGGCGCTGCTGCTGCAACGGCGGAAACCCTCAAACGGCGCAAATACGGAAATTTAGTCGGCAATTACATATTTGAGCCGTTTGGGGTAGAAACGTTGGGCCCATGGGGTCCGAGCGCTCGTATTTTGTACCGAGCAATTTCGAAACGCTTGATCGACGTCTCACGTGACCAGAAGGCTGGTTTATTCTTTGCTCAAAGAATCAGCATTGCCATCCAGCGTGGCAATGCTGCCAGCCTTCTGGGCACGTTACCCCATGACATTGATGCGGAGGTATACTACGACGCCTAAACGCCTCGTGCCTTGCGTTTTGTAAGAATATATTATTTTCTTGTCTTTTTAATTTAGTTATAGGTTTATAAGTATAGTTTTAGCTGTAAATAGTAATTAAGTAATAGTTAGTAGAAATGTAATTAGTTGTAAAATAATTGAATTGAAATAAATAATTTCCAAAAAAATATATATATATATATAGTCTGTGCTATGCTAAGTATAAGTATATTATTATAAAGTGTCTCATTGCTAAGACACACACGACCAAACACAATATCACACACCTATCACACATAGCATTCCAATCAGGAAAATATCGACATCCGCGAAATGCAGGTACCAGATGAAAACCAGCGTCCGGCGTCACCGCTAGACATTGAGCTGATCTGGGCACCTTTTCAGACTGGTCGTGGGACACATAGTTTCATGTTTCTGTTAATTAAAGTAGGTAAGTTTTAATTATTGTATTGTACTATGTCTTCCTGTGTCTTT
Source organism: Euclidia mi (assembly GCA_944739405.2). NCBI lineage: Eukaryota > Metazoa > Arthropoda > Insecta > Lepidoptera > Erebidae > Euclidia > Euclidia mi. The sequence continues at coordinate 11,142,855 of OX123200.2, read as the reverse complement.
ACTGAATAAAGCTACATTCATTCATTCATTATATGCAATCCTGAAAACTATTAGATTTGTAGATAAGTAACAGATATCAGATACAAAAAAATACTATATAGGTACCAAGGCACAAAAAATAATTTAAGTGTTCAAACCAACTGCGACTTCCAAAGAACAATGGCAGAATTAGGTCTGGGTTTGTTGTGGCGACCTTAAACTTCATATGAACAAAACAAATTGTTTTTTTTTTCTAAGATTTTTAATATTTTCACTTTGTCTCGATAAAGCCGGATTATTTTATGATGATAAAAAGCATTCCAATTGATTACGAACTAGGTACTTACTTTGTTATTTGATTGTTGCCATAGACAATGGTGTGACAGGAATAGACGTTTGACATTGATTCGTATCGATTATTAAATAAGTAATCGATACGATCGACCTTTATAGTGTTGGTTTGGTTTAAAATATAATAATTAAAATGCAGTTATTTAATTTTTAATCAACATTATATCAATAATATAATTCTTTTGTAGCAAAACAACTTTTAAATGAAATAAAAACGTCACAGCATCGTTTTAACGTTACATCGATTTCACATAAAATCGATTTAAAATGTGCAGCTCTGCTTTTGTCTTTGGATTTGACAGGCAGATGCTACAGGATAGTTCTGCGTTTAGATGTCAATCTGACATAATGTCATTTGATAATTCAAACGTACCCACATTGTTCATTCTTAACTAAACATTAAACACCGATATCTTTTTTTTTTCGGCTTTCCCGAGTGAAAATAGAATAATTTATAGACTCTGTTACTTACGCCGAATTTTTTGATATATTTTTTATTACTGTGCGCTTCAATTTAATTTCAGACATTTTGATGTATGGAGATCTGCCATTGTCCTTTAAGTTTTTATCCAAACCATTTTATCCTTTGCTAAAAACAATAAGATAACTGAGTTTCAAACTAGAATTGACAAAGGGATACCTTTCAATAGCTTAAGAATTCATATCAAAGGATGTCTAAGCACCGATCACATACATGTTTTATTATTGCTTAAATGTAAAAAAACGAAGTAACTGACATCGTATTGGTCACGTCAATTCTCTTGAAAGCTGTTCGTTTGGATTTATTTGAACATTGAAAATAATGAGTTGGTAATTTTTATCTTTTATTTCAACGGCTGTAAGGGATTTAAGAGATTATGTTATATTAACCCTAGATTACTAACCTTCGTCAATTTGACTACGCGGGTTTGTTTAAATCGTGATAACTTTTGCGCGCGCGATCGCACTGCTTCCACACTTTAGATAATCTCAGTCGACCCGTTGCTCCCCCACCTGACGGTAGTGTTTTGAGTGGGGGGGCACCGTGAGCGCCGTTCCAACAACCATGGGTCGTCAGATTGACGAAGGTTAGTATTAACGTAACATTTTGTCTTATTTAGTTGGTGAACTCTTGCGTATTTTTTGTTTTGTTTATTTATTTTCTTTGCGAAAATAATGCGACTGATGTACCTCCTACCTAAAAAAGGAAAACATAAGCCTTGTGTCCCTCCGCAAAGCGAAGGATGACTAAAAGTAGTTGCACCCAGAGCAATAAATCGCAGTGCGGGGAGCACAAACTTGACGTTTGTCACAAATGTATAACTTGATAGATTCTTACCAAAATTGTTGTTTCATTACTTTATTTCATTCGTTATTTCTAATATTTGAAAATTATTTTTCACATTTACTTTAAAAAATCTTTTAAAATGTTACCATTGTTAATTTGTCATAAAACCTACGATCTCATTTGAAAGGCTGATTTTTTAATAAATATGCCGTTTTGGTTTATGTAAATTTATTCATTAATAAGAAGAATATAATAAATTTATAATAAAAATATGCATATTTAATTCAAATAAAACCCACTATCCCCTTTATTAAATGCCGTAGTCAAAAGTACGAAGGTTAGTAATAAGGGTCGAAAAATAAGGTTAGTGATCTATGGTTAAGGTATCAATCATATTATGAGTGGTGTTCGTTTTACTGTCAACTTCTGTGTAGACCAGTCAAGTATATTGTAGCGTGAGGCTTGCCTTTTTTAAAATGTATGTACGGGGTCAGGAGAAAATTCAGTAAAGTATCACGGTGGTTGGATATGAACGGTAATAATTAATGATAATGAAAGAGATCTCTTCTAGGCCAAGTTAAATTAGGTAGACAAATAAAAGCTCATCATCATATCGTAATTATTTACAATCCAATCGGGTAGTCTAGCTAGAATATACTGTATATAATCAATTTTAAACTTTCGCGATTTGTATAGGTACATTATACAATTTTATGTAAACGGGTCTTATTCGCGATATTCAATGAATTTAAGGCGAGGTTGCAGTACTTTTTAAGATTTTTGAACGTCTGAAAGTCCCATGAACTACGATATTTTTAATGAATAAAAATTAAAGTATAAAAGTTGAACATATTTTCTAGTAAATCGTAAAGATAGAAACACGATTTGGAATGATTGGTTCGATAAAAAAAAATGTCAAACATGGCACTAAATCACAATTTTAAACGTGTACTGCTTAGAGATTCCATAATGAATTTATATGAAAGTATTATCAATAGAAACAGCTCTTTATTTTAAAATAAATGGTAAAAACAGATTTCGTAATTTCGTTATCATTTTTCTCCAAGAAAAAAAATAGTCAAAATGTTGGCATTATATCGCTCGCCGGCCGTTCATCAGTGCCTGTCTAGGCGTGATTGAGGGCGGACGTACGTCGTTGCTCCGCAAAATCCCCCTCCACCCCCGCATGTACGTTTTCGCAAAAGTACAAAGTAATTCGTATTCCAAACTCAATCGTTCAAACCATAGACATACTAGTAAGAAACCGTAGACAGGTTACTGACAAGGTAACATGACGGAGCTTACGAGTGGCACGCATCGCGAAAAGCGTACGCACACTAATATAAATATGTCAAAACGACACACTAAGAATTAGATAAGAGGTGTAAGTGAGATAGCACATCTAATCGCAAGCGCGAAATAGAGATAAACATATACTCTCTGGACCGAAGCGCATTGTGACATCACGCTGACCATTTCACAAACAATAATTTGACTCAGATGCGACATGATCACTTTGTCTGTCTTGAGTAAATTCAATTCGCCTCAAAGTAAATTTGATTCATTCATTTAAGGTAGGGAAATAAAAAGTCGATGTGATTTATTTATAAGATTTATTAAAAAAGTACATTTCATTCAATGGAAACCTAAAACAGTACGTTAATATAAAAACTGTGCGCTGCGGACCCACCGTAGCCCTGGCAATACCCCTGGGGTATGGTGGGTCTTTTAAAGCTTAACCGTACTCCTGGCTGAAATGCTCGTAGTGTTATACCAACGTGCTACGTGGACATTAAACTGAACAGTGTTATCTCTCGTATGATAATGACTTACTACTTACGTTTTTGTATTTTTAGACAAGCGAAGACAAGCGCTAGTACGATGATATAGTGCAACAAGGAGATAAATTAGAGAATAAAACGTTTAGGTATTACTGCTAATGGTTATAATGCTTTGTATATTATAGGTATAATCTGTGGTGCTGTTGAAGACCCATCATCATCATCATCCTTGCGCTGCCGAATCATTCCCACTAGTTCTATTGAACAGTTCTATGATAGAACTAGTGATACTTTTTTTCCCACTAGTTCTATTAGCACAACTTGATGAGAAGAATAGAACTAATGGGAAACAGTTATAGAAAATTTACTACTAGTTCTATGTATGTTTTACAAGGGTAGTGTCACAACATCGCACTCACAAATCCGAATAAATATGTATTTATAAAAATGTGTTAAACGAATGAAGGTCTACAAAACATTTGAACGTCTACAAAACAAATGAACGTCTACAAAACAAATGACTACCAGAAAGTGATCAGCTATCGATAGTGATTGCAAAAAACAGGTGCATGCGATTTTCGACCTTATTGACAATTCATGACAAACATTTTTTTTTTTGGTTTTTCTCGCTTTCTGGCAATATTAGGGTAATAAAATTATAAATTCTGACTAATGTCAATTAGGTTGAAAATCGCATGCACCTGTTTTCTGCATTCACTATCGATAGCTGATCACTTTCTGTAAGTCATTTGTTTTGTAGACGTTCATTTGTTTTGTAGGCGTTCATTTGTTTTGTAGACGTTCATTTGTTTAACACATTAAACAAATGAACGTCTACAAAACATATTTATTCGGATATATGAGCGCGATGTCGTGACACTACGGATCATTCCCAGTAGTTCTATTGAATACCCTTGTAAAAACATACATAGAACTAGACTGGGACATTTCCTATTACTTATCCCATTAGTTCTGTTCTCCTCATCAAGTTGTGCTAATAGAATTAGGACAGTTCTATCACAGAATTGTTCAATACTACTACTATACTGGGAATGATCCCACAAAATAGTAGAACTTGAAATTAACGAACTGAAATTAATAAACTAATTACACAACAATATTATCTGGGAGTACGGTTAAGCTTTGAAAGACCCACCATACCCCCAGGGGTACTGCCAGGGGTACGGTGGGTCGGCAGCGAAAACTGTGCAGTACAATCTACTTAGTTGTTTAATACTAAAAGGAGAAAAACAAGAACAAGTGAATGGACTTTGATCATCCGTCAATGTTTGTAACTTACGTATGATTTTGTATTTATATAATAATAATATATTGTGTTGATTCAGCCTCAAATCACTTTTATTACTTGACAAAAACACACATCAGTGTTTTATTATTACGAATGTCCCATCTGGATACTTTGTTTTTTAGTCTTTAAACACGCACAATACTGCTTCTCTTTTACACTCGCTAAATGCCAATTTTTTATTCACTCTATTATTTGTGATACTGAATTTATTATAAATTGAAAATAAAACGTTGTAATATTGTAATACTCACGAATGAGAAGTGATTCCATAACTTTTAGTCATTTTCCTACTATAGTTTAACTACTTTAGCAAAATCTCATTAACATGACGGCATTTTCAAATGTAACGTACACACACGCGAGAATACGAGGGTCAAACTGAAAGTTCTTAGAAAATCAAAAACTGATTACATTAGCCAGTTATTAGTTTTATTATATCTTTTCAAAATATTGTCCATTGACGTCAATACACCGCTGCATGCGATGGAACCACTGGGAAAAGCACTTTGCCCACTCGTCCTTAGGGGTCTCTTCAATGGCATCGCGATACGCAGCCACCGCTTCTTCAGCATTCATAAACCGCTTTCCTTTAAGTTTTTCTTTAATTTTTGGAAATAAATAAAAATCACAAGGCGCGAGGTCGGGGCTATACGGCGGTTGACCCAGTAATTCAACGTTTGATGTCGCCAAATAGTTGATCGTTCGCTTGGCGGTGTGCGACGAGGCGTTGTCGTGGTGAAGGAGGATCCTACTGCGAGGTCGTTTCTCTCGAACTTTTTCCAAGACAAGTGGCAAACAATTGGTAGTGTACCATTCTGCAGAAACTGTTTTTTGATCCTCTAACACAATTGTTGCGAAATGACCTATCCTTCCAAAGAACGAGGCCACCATTTTTTTTCCCGCACTTCGATCTCTCTTCACTTTAGTTGGCAACTCCTCGAAAGGAAACACCCACTGAGCAGATTGTCTTTTGGTTTCAGGATCATAACAGTAAATCCAGCTTTCGTCACCTGTTAGTATGTCGAACACAGCATTTGAGTCACCTCCGTTAAATCTTTCAATCATTTTACGGCACCAATCCACACGATGGAGTTTTTGAGCCTTAGTCAAATTATGAGGTATCCACCGGGCGCAAAGCTTCCTGACCGCTAAATGTTCGTAGAGGATTTTGTGCACTTGACTCATACCAATGCCTAAGCTTGTCCGAATCTGCTGATAGGTCACTCTTTTGTCAGTCTCTATCATACGCCGCACAACACAGATGTTATTTTCAGTCGTCGCCGTAGAAGGCCGTCCCTCACGTACATCATCAGTGAGATTAGTGCGACCACGTTTAAACTCATTAAACCAGTTGTAAACAGTCGCACGAGATGGGGCTTCATCGTGAAAGGCCAATCGTAGTCTATCATAACTTTCTTGTTGACTTAAATGACATCGAAAGTCATAAAAAATCATTGCACGAAAATTTTCTCGTGTTAAATTCATGTTGACGTGACACAGACAATTTTCAATTTGCCGCCAAATCGTAAAACAAATGACAAATGAATGAAATATATACTCAGTAATATTGGCAAAGAGTTCTATTTTCAAATTTTAGAATATTTTTTTTATTATATTGTTTATAAGTGGCCAGTTCTAAGAACTTTCAGTTTGACCCTCGTAAGAGCGAAAAAGAGCGAAAGAGACTAAAGCCAAATGAGACATTTAGAAAAAAAAAGTTTGTCATGAATTTGTCAGTTTTTAATGTGCCACTTTTGAAGTTCGCATAACTCATCTACAAATTTTTTACGCTGCGCTGTGGCACAGGCACACACGAAACCCCCCCCCCCCCTTCCCGACCCCGCTCACTCGCTGACGCCACCGCCGTGTTTTTGTTTTTGCGGGGGGTGAGGTCGAGCTACGTACCGTACTGCAACCTCGCCTTAAGGTATAAAAACCTATGTTTTACCGACGTTTCGGCCGTCTTACAACAGCCATGGTCCTGTCGCGACCTATACATATATATTTATACCTTAAATTAATTAAAGACTCGTTTACATAAAATTGTATGATATAGTGTATATGTCACAGCCAAAGTAATAAATCGAGATGTTATATTTTAGGCATTATTTTTCATTATAAATGACACTTATTTTCACAATAAATGACAAAGAACTAATCACATTAACTAGCTGTTAAATAATATCTTGGTAGTCTTGGGGGAAGTAATAATACAACTGTGAAGTGAAGGTTATAAACTTTTGCTTTAATCAAACATGTACATAAAACTGCACAGGTGTATTCCCCACACACACTCCGTTATAACTGCGCAGGAATACCTGCACAGGTGAACCCCTCCGGTAAACCGTAGCGTGTATGGCGGCCATTAGGTTTTCTTGTGGCCCTGCACCCAAAAATAGCAGTCCAGCGAAGCAGGGCTCTGTTAACTTACTTTTTTTATGGGATAGGAGGCAAACGAGCAGACGGATCGCCTGATGTTAAGTGATTACCGCCGCCCATGGACACCCAAAACCTGTCACAAGTGCGTTGACGGCCTTTTAAAAAGGAATACGCTCTTTTCTTGAAGGTTTGAAGGTCGTATTGGTTCGGAAAAAACGCAGGCGACAGATCATTCCACAGTTTAGATGTGCGAGGCAGAACGTTGTGGATTGCCAACCATCTAAATGATGGGGATGGAAATGCTGTCGCGTAGAACGATGGCGGAAAGAGGCGGCAGTGATTTATCTGAACAATTCCTCAGAGCACTCCCCATAGTAGTAGCGATAAAAGATGCATAGCGAGGCTACATCTCTACGCAGCGCCAAGGGGTCTAACCGGTTTCAAATATCTTGGCAGTCGACAATTCCAGCGGCTCTCCGTCGGATGCGGTCCAGAGGGAGAAGCTGGTACTGGAGGCACCCAATGATGAGAACAGTATTCCATATGCGGCCGGACCTGCGCCTTATAAAGGAGCAAGCGGTGGGCCGGAGTGAAATACCGTCTCGATCTATTGAGCACGGCAAGCTTCTTCGAGGCTAACTTAGCCTTACCCTCTAAGTGACCGCGGAACTGGACTTCGCTCGATATGTCGACACCAAGTATTCCAATACTGGAGGAGGGGTTACTTAGTCGAACATCGTCGCCTGACTCCACATTTTGTTACAGCATGGCTAGGTGATCACGCCAGGCTGTATCGCAGTGGACTTCATAAAAGAGAAAAGTATTTAACAATAAAAGCGGAGCGAAGCTTATTAAAATGTCTAGATATTATTATGAATACTACGACGTAATAAACGATGCGAGATACAAATTCAATCGGAAAACGACAAGTTAAGCTCATTAATAAGAGAAACAGGGCAGGATAAGGAAAATGGGATTTGCCATTGGAATAGGATTGTGAAGAATATTTTAATGTCCATTAAAATATCCATTTTTATTTTCTTGCCGACGGATAAATACTTTTATAGTCTAGAATTGTACTAAGTAGGCTTTTAAAAGTCTGCATCCTCAATAACATACTTTCAAATTGAGCTCAAATATTTGGCGTTTGACTTTATATTGATATTTACTAGGATTCCCACAGGTTCGCTCGCATTTTTTTTATTTAACAATTTTTCCGATCCAGTGGGAATTTTGAGAAATCCCTTCTTTCAAAGTCAAAGTCAAACTGCTACACAAAGATTGTGGTCGACAATGATAAAATCTCAGTAACACAAGGATTATAAGTATTCACATAATATAGAGATTAGTTTCCATAACGATTGAATTGTTCCTATATCTTCGTGAATTTACTATTGTTATTTTTAGATATGTATAGTTTAGATATAATTATTATTTATTATTTATAATTATTTTCTAATATTGTAGTATCAAATGTATGTATGTATTTTAAACTAAGTATATGTGTACTAGACCTATGCTAAAAAGGTCCTTCTTCACCTAATTCTAGAATACACCTACTTTTAATCTCTGCACCACTCTAAGGTAGACTGGGAGAGAATGCCTACGGCATTAAGTCCGCCTTTTATACGCTCCGTGTAAATAAAGTTTTTAAATAAATAAATAAATAATTTTTCAGTTCACTTTCAGTTAACGAGATTTGGGTACGTTTTTCTGTATATTAGCTTGAGCTTGCGTTGATAGATTTGAAATACACTTCATAGCAAGTAGGAACCTAACGACTAAGCTACTGAAAGTATCTAAAAACATGTCACAGACAATCCTGAATACAATCCAAGGTGCTGTAATCAAAATACCTACAGTAAATAAGTTAATACAACGTGATATGTACTCACGTGCGTAAGAGAAGGGCAGGCCGTTGGACCAGCGGAACTCTCCCTCGTGGACGGCGTCGGTCGCTCCGATCCAGTACACGTCATCTACGCCAGCACCCGGACTGCGAACAAAGAAGAAAAATAAAAACTGTTAATAACGACTTTTTAGAGACTTCTGCTGTATCACGAAAGACTTTAAATTGATCAATATTAATTATTGATCAATTCGGACAAGGTAAGTATATATTATAACTACTAGCTGTTGCCTGCAGCTTCAGCCACGTATAAAATTACATTAAATATCTTAACTTTCAAACAAACTTCCGAGACCTCGTAGACCCTCTTAATTCAGGTCTTTCGAAAAATGCGTTCTTTTAGGCGACGCCTGATGTATATAAACAACTTTTTTTCATAGACTCACGCCTGTATCCTCGAAGGGTTAGGCAGAGGTGTAATATTACAACCACATTTCACCGAGAATTTTTAGGTCCCACTTAATAGGAGGTGAGCTTATTGCCGTTTTCCACAGAGAGACTGCCTGTCTGACCTCCGCAGCCCAAACGGATAGCGATATTCTATTGTTAAGGCTACTGTCACTTTATTCAGAGGTACTCACTTCCTATAACGACTGTCAAAGATCATCATGACAGCCAGGACCGACGGCTTAACGTGGCAAGCGATAATTAAAAGTTTAATATATGCACATGACTTTGAATTGAAAAGTTAATGGTGCGGGCTGTGGATTCGAGCACGGTACCCTCTGCATGGAAGTCTGTTGGTATTCCACTAGGTTAGGTACAGTATAAGTAAATACATATTTTATAAATATCATTTTATTTAGTGCCTGTTACCGAACGAAAGCACTTCTTAAGCTAATTTAATAATACTCTATCAGGTTCTCAATAACATACCGGAGTAAGACTTTGAGCTCTTGATTCATCAGTCTTTCAACTTCTCTAGGGAATACCAAACCCGGATGTACTAAGGAATAAAACGTGTGCCGAGATTAACCAAGACGGGCCATTTGTCTTACACTTAAGAACATACTGCGCTAAAATGAGAGGAAGGACTTTGTTAAATTGAAGAAATTATTTTAATTGTATTGTACAAGGATTTCGTGGGATCAAAACACTGGCGAAAAGTGGGCGTTTAATATGCCTCTGCCTACCCCTTCGGGGAAACAGGCGTGAGTCTATGTATGTATGTACAAAGAACCGGCCAAATAGGTATACGGTTGGTAAAGAGGAAGGAATAAAAAAGAAAAGATAATGGGCGAAGAAATCGATTTTTATTTTGCTGCCTTCCAGTTAGTTTAAACGAAACTAAAAATATTGATTAAATGATGTAAATACTCTCGCCTCATTGGTCACTTATCTAGTTAATTTTCTGATGCTTTTACTTCTTATTTCACTATCAATAAACATCACCTAGAAAGTACATTGTTTCTATGCTTTTAATAAAACACATCTTTGGCTATTAAATGGTTTGCCACTTTTTCAAGTGCAGAGGAGGCCCTTCATCTGTCTCCGATATAAATTAAAAAATATCGTACAAGTTTATGTAACTGGTTTAAATTTAATTGTCAATAATTTATTTACTGCTGCCTCCGTGGTCCAGTGGATAGCGTATGCGACTGATGATCGTAGTTCCCGGCTTTGATTCCCGGGCCGGACAAAAAGTGATTCTGGGTTTTTCAAAATTCTCAGTAGCAGCACGGAGTCTGGTAATGTGCCCGGTAACGGCAATAGGCTCGCCCTCTACTATTACGTGGGACCTAAAAATTCATGGAGAAATGTGGGTATGTAATATTACACCTCTGCCGGCCCCTCCAGGGATACAGGCGTTAGACAATAAAACAAAATATTTAAGTTACAAATTCCTATTGATTATCTTTAGACCGGCTAATCCGGATCCGTTACAATCGGAGTCGCCGCTTTCGACCATTGAACGTAAACAAACGTACATAAACCTGTATGATGTAAACAAACCGTGAAAGCTTAAAAAAGTAGTAAGTAGTATAATTTAGTCAAAAAAATACTCACGCGTGTATAAGCATTTGGTCCATAATCTGCTGCTGCCTTTCATTGAGCACACTGACGAGGTGTCCCCCCAGTCTCACACATTCAGCCTCGGCCTGTCTCCACGCCTTCTTCGCTTCCCGCACAGCTGATATGCAAAAATCCCCCGACAGCACCCACCCGTAGTCACAGTGACCCACTACCTCTTCTACAGCTTTATCCATCCACCATACTTTCAACCACATCGCTGACGTATTCTTTTTCGCTGCTATACTAATATTCAAACGAACGGAATTTCTTTCTGACACTATCTGAACACTTCTCAAAGGATCTCCCGGTTGGGAACAATGTCTCCACTTCGAGTCTCCGTCCTCAAGACTCAGCTCCATCCCTCTACACAGAGCTTGGATTTCTTCGTGAATAATATTGGACACGTCGTTTTCTTTTGCATTCATTGGCCCCGTGCCTATTTGTAGCCGCAGAGCGACGCGGTTGCCGTAAGGAAGGTGAATTTCGTAGGAACACATCAGTTTGACCGTAGGGCCGACTTCGAACGAGCCGTTTCTAGCCGTGAGCAGAACATCGTGACAATGGTCCACTAGACGGTATACTGCGGCGAACGTGGGTCGACCGTGGAGTTCTATGGCTGGATTTTTGGAGGAAGAAGAGTAGAGGAATTTTTTGTTAGGTGGTGGTATTTGGTCCAATTTGCCGCATAGTGTGGGTGTGTTGGGTGCGAATCGGATGAAGCCGTTGGTGCAAGGGACGTTGAGCTTGTGCAGCTCGAAGAGTAAGGCGTTGCGGGGAGGGGGTGGTGGCACCAGCAGGCGGCAGCCGCGGGTGCGTGGCACGTGGCCGGAGTGCACGCGCCCCGCGCGCAATGCACGCAGTCGTATAGCACAATCTGGAACAAAGATGAAATAATATGATTATTCTGACGGGGAAACTCTACTTAGAATAATATGCTAAAATTGCTTTTTCTGGTATTTGTTGTTTGTCCACAAATATACAGAATTATATGGACTCGTATAATAGTGAAGTATGACAAGGCTGTTTGATATAGAAGTAATGAAGTCCTGTCCAGTTGTACGTGATCGATAAAATTGCAGTACAGGTCAAATAATAAACCGTATACAATTTTCGGACATATTCAATTTCCTAATGGAAGGAAAGAGGAACCCACCACGCACCCTTGGATTGACCACCCCAACTATTGCAATAGAAAAAGGTTGACAATACCGAACTCCTCTAAAAGGATAAGGGATATAGGAATGGTATGGGTTCCAGGAAGATACCTGACTTGCAGAACAGCGCTCAGTCGTTGCCCATCGCTCCTGAGGATGCCTCGTGCAGAGGCGAAACACGTGTCGAAGAAAAGTCGGCGCATACAGCGGGATACTGCAAGTCAGGTATCTTCCTGGAACCCATACCATTCCTATATCCCTTATCCTTTTTCTATTGCAATAGTTGGGGTGTTCAATCCGAGGGTGCGTGGTGGGTTCCTCTTTCCTTCCATTAGGTTACAATGGAGTTCCGCCAAGTAACGCCTGATTCAATCAACTATATTCAATTTCATTACTTAGTGAAACCTTTAGAACTAGGTATATAATTCATTTTACCTATTCATTACTTATGCTAGGAGATCAACATTTAAAGGGTATTTTTGAGAAATTCTCCCCTACAAAAATTATACCATTTTTTTCGCAAAATATCTTCGTATTAATAAAGTATGCTGAAAAAACCGGTCTATTTATACGTTAACTTGTTTGTGTATATCAGTTTGAAGATTTAGTTATGTTCGAGTTGTCCATCAAGAGCTAAAAGCCAAGCTGTTATTAGCAAGCGGACAAGTAGAAAAAAATATTAAAACACTTGTACCTAATAGGTACGTATCAAATAAACTCCATATTTAGTAGACTAGTAATTAGCCACCTTTATTTAGGGACAGTTTCACTACTGACTGAAAAGTCCCGGTAAAATTAATTAACAGATAACATCATACTTTCGTTGCCAATTTCAATGTATCTGGTCCTTTTACTACATTAGAAGTAAAGATTACTTCTATTATATGCCAATTGTCAGGTATACTGTATACATGACATAAAAAGTGTCTATTATGTGGTGTACTAGGAACTATTTACATTTATAGTTTCGACATGTCCGTCCGCAGCTTTGCGCGGAAACTTTAAGCATCTGAAATGATGATTGGCATATTTATAAATTGTAACCAAGCGGCGAAAACAACAGTTTGTCTAGTCAAACAATTGACAATCCATCAGTAGTTTTTGCGTGAAAAAGTAATAATCATTCATGCATCCATCCGTCTTCACAATCTTTCACATTTATAACATTGGTCAAAGATTATAACAAACTATAGAATTGTAATGGCGTTCTATGTTTACACGTTACTCATGATATACAAAGCGTTTGATAGGTAGGTGTGTGCCAAACATTCCCGTGTCATGTATAAACTATGGGCTCCTTAGACATTGTTTCGTCCCGGACAACGGTACCAAGATCTCGTCACACCCTTTGTGAAGCGATGTCTTAAGTCTGTATGAATGTTGTATGGTGGGTTCTCGCATATTTCTTGTAAGTATATTAATGTTTTGTTCTATTGCGTGAGTATTTATTTGAAGATTTTATGTTTAATTCGGATAATGAACACTAGTTATTCTGAATCAGTTGGGTAAATAAAATTAAAAACAAACATTTACAATCTATTGGTAGTAGTTGTCTTTTGAAATATTTCGGCAAAGTGATTCAATGCTTATACCTACTGTCACCGTATGCATGGGTGAACATTTACATCAGAATGCAACCGTGCCAGAGGCCATGTATTAACACCGCTCCCGCTTCTCCCAGAACACGAATCGTTAGGCCAAGTCGGACGCCTCTAGGCAGTATGCTAACTCAGACACAAGAGTAAGCTACTAAAAAACAAAAGTTATGTAATAACGCAGTCAATAATGTTACAAATACAATTATTATTATTAGTACAGACACTGCACCGAGTCATCATCATCGTCCCAGCGTTATTCCTGTTCCATCCAAGACTTCGAGCGAAAGCCTTGAAGCTGGGATCCGCTTACTAGTCTAACCAGATTTGACAGAATATCAACTTTTCTACAGAGCGACTGTCATCTGACCTCCGCAACCCAAAGAGATAGCGATATTTCATGGTTTAGACCAGTATCCGTTTATTTGAGGGTACTGACTCCCCGTAACGAATGTTAAAGATGTTCATGACAGCCGGGACCGACGGTTAAACGTGCTCTCCGAGGCACGGGGCAAGGGATAATTTTATTAACAATTTAATACACACTTAAATTCGAAAAGTCATTGGTATGCGCCGTGGATTCGAACCCAATACCCTCTGCATAGCAGTCTGTTGGTATATCCATTCGGCTATCGCTGCCTTAGACACTGTGACGAGTGATGCGGGTCAATCTAAAGCTGAATCTACATTTTGTACTAACTTTGTTGTCGTTGGGGAAGAGAGCTTTTTTTAGAGAATACACTATGATACGATATTTATTCATAGTGTTAAGAGTTCTGTTTAACAAGAAATATCCTATAGCTGTCATCCTTTTTAAAATAGTTAAATTGCATATAAATAATATTTTATTATTTAAATATTCTCTATCTTGTAGGTAGCTACAAAGCTGTCAATAATTACAGGCGTGTCCATTGAGCAATATGCTCTCAAGTGTAAATTATGTGCCGTTACCACTGCCGTGCTTACTGATTTGATTGAGAAACTAATGGTGCGGTATTAAATGGTTCGCTACATTAATAGTTATAGACTTGCGGTATAGTTTATGAGATTTGTTTAAGAAAGACAACTCCTCAGAAAGAATTAATGCTGTGTTTCGGGGGATGTTACAAACATTCAATCAAAGGACACAAAGTACACACTGACTTAAAAAAAAAACAAATTAAAAATCACACAACACGCTGTTTCGGTCACTAAGCTCAGGCTTATTATTATCAAGCCAACCAAGGAGTAAATATGAAATTAACCAACCAAGGAGAAAAGAAAGATACTAACTACTCCTTTGATTGCTGTATCGTAACCAGACTTACATATATGAACAAGTCAGAAAGAAGGGCTTACATACTCATACTTGATATCTCAAAACAGTATGTTAGCATAAACTTTTCATTACAATACTCAAGCGAGTAGATAAAATCATTCAAAAGCATCTGTGTACGATTGAAAACACAATTCATATTCGTCGTGTTCAGTAGCAATGTGTATCCAATGCAATGCAGTGTATATGCAATCAGTGCATATTGCATAATAGTAATTCACAACAATGTAGTTAACTCAATGTCCCGTATCGCTTGGAAACCTCATCTATACTCTAAGCACTAGCACATTACAGAAAATTGCATCACATACTTTTATCTATTCCAACGTAAAAGGGCAATTTGGCTATAAAGCGCTGCAAAGCCTACAGTGTAGTGGAATCGCTGAAGCGACGCGTTCGGGCTTGCATGTGTATCGGCGTACTATGCGGGTTTATGTGCTATTATGTGTAGGGAGGGGACACAGCGGTAAGAGAAAGCGGGAGCGATTTGTGGTCAGAATATTAAGTCGTTTTGTTTTTGTGTAAGTGTATGGCCAACTCTAGGGCTGTAGTTTATAGACCATCCAAGGGCCTCTGACATGGCCTAACGATTTTAGTCTTAAGACAAGATCCTAGACCGACGGCTTAACATCCAAGCACGGTAGCGGCAATAGGAGGTAAAACGGGAATAAGGAGCAGGTGGAGAAGCGGGATAAGGAACAAGGAAAAGGGGATGAGATCTACAAATACTTGATCTAATATAATTGCGATGATATAAGCAGTCCATAGGCAACGATAGCCTAGTGGAGATACCAACAGACTGCCATACAGAGGCTATCGGGTTCGAATCCATGGCGCGCACCACTGACTTTTCGGAGTTATGTGCGTATTAAATTATAAATTATCGCTTGCCCCGTGCCTCGGAGAGCACGTTAAGCCGTCGCTCCCGGCTGTCATAAAGATCTTTGATAGTCGTAATAGGAAGTCAGTGCCTATGAATAAAACTGACACTAGTCTAAACCATGGAATATAGCTATCTCTTTGGGTTGCGGAGGTCAGATAGGCAGTCGCTCCGTGGAAAAGCTAATATTCAGTCATATCCGGTTAGACTAGAAAGCGGACCCCGGGTTCTAACTGGGATAACGCTAGGAGGATGATGATTTAAGGCGCTGTTATACCTCAGAAGCCGTGAAACACCTAGTTTTTCGTCGCGCATCTAGCCATAACGGTACATATTACAAACTAGCAAAAATTAGAGCTTAAAGTCAAAAGTCTGAACAAAAGACTCTTGAAAAAATTTTTCATGTACGTAAAATAGAATCACGGTAAAAAATCACAAAATCGAGGCAGAAAATAATCTTTCGTCTCACTGTTACTCACAATATTTTGATCGTAAGCTGTCATATTTTTTTTTGATAATATTGTAGGAAATCTAATGAACTAAAGAATTACCCTATTTATTTTCATATTATACGTGTATATTTTGTAAAATTAAATAAAATCTGCCAAACGTCTATGATTTTGACGCTCGGTAGTTCCCATCAATATCAAACGCTTCAGCAATTGAAAACTTATTAGCATAAGCGGTGTACTGAGTGTCAGTTGCTAGTTTACGCCCCGCCCAGACCTCATCATTCGGCTATGAGCCCTGTGAGAGATAGGTCATCGTCTCCGCTGCACGAAATTTTACGTAAACCTGTTTGTTATTATAATACGCCGATTTGAGTTCGTAATTTCATGTTTTATGTTATAGACTGAATACTTTGAATCAAATAGGCTTTCCATGTAACTATGGGCACATATAATTAGGACCTAAGTTTATACTCTTGTTGCGTTTAATGTGTTATTGTTTCTGTGCTTATAAATATATAATTAGAAGAATAAAATATGGACAATTAGAGAAATGAAGTTCTACAAAGGATTTGTACAAGAAAGCGTCGTAATTAAATAGAAATTCATCCATGGCCAAGTGATTATGAAATATGTAACATTTTTACACAAATTATTTTCATAAGAGTCTTTTATGACTAACTATGTTACTTATATATTATCGATTATGCATAATATAATTATATAAATTATTCTCACAATACATAGCTGCCACAGTTTTCAATTTTTGAAAGAGTAATAACATAACATCGAATCATTTTATGTACCTATATTTCAAATTCATTAGCTTGTCAGAGCGCCTGGAGCGCTAAGATGCCGCCGCGGCGAACAATAATGATGACAGCGCTAATATGGCGCTCCGCAATCCGCACACAAGCGGTAACGAATGTTGTATTATTGTGTTTTGAACATAAACCTTTTTAGGTAAGTACATCGGGTAAAACTTTGATTATTCATAAACTATTAGGTATGTCTCAGTACATCTAATATCTTTTTAATTTCTAAAATCAATCATTTATAAGTAAGAAGGTACTTCTCTGTTTGCTATAACACAAGATATAGTATTTTTTTAATAATAAAGTACGTAACTAATTATCATTATTGTAATTACAGTGAAGTTAAAGATAACAGTTCTGCAACGTCTTACATACATTTGACTTCAGTCATTCCTAACACGATCTGTTCAAGAGCTAGCCAAGAAATGCCAAACAATTTTTTTAACAAATTTGACTCAAATTCCGTAGTGATAAGCAAAAATTACAAGAGGGATAGCAGTGACTGGTTCAAATTGCGTAAGAATATGTTGACAGATTGAAATTTTTGTAAAGTGGTAAAAAGAAGAGATAACAGCAGCAAAGCCAACTTAGTAAAAAATATTTTGTACAAATAAAATATTTGCAATGTAAAATCAGTTGCGCATGGAATCTAAAATGAACAACTGGCTTTGCAACAATTGGCGAAGCAAGAAAATGTTACAATCGAGCCTTGTGGATTATTCGATTATTGGTGCCACGCCAGATGGATTAATAGGTCCAAACACTATTGTGGAAATTTAATGTTCTAAAGTTGCCTATAAAAATGGCCTGGAGAGTAGTATAATAGCAAATAAAATACAAATATGGAAACATGATAAAAAAGTGAACTGACTAGTCGTTAATAAATTATAAATGAATATAAATAAATATATTTTAATATTTATTTTCTTTGAAACAACACATATTTGAAGCGAAAGATTTTTTTTATATTATTTCATACAAACATGTATGACGAGAGCTAACGAAAAAGCAGTAACTCAAATTCTAATTCTATAATTTTCTAAGTGACATAGCAGTATCTCATGAATAAGGTATATTCACATATATTTTTGATGTTTCATCTATTTTGAAAAATAATAATGGGTTGGGTTTCGAAACGAGTCGCCTGAATTTGAGGGTATTGGTAGTGTAGGGGGCTTAAGGTAGTTCGTTTTAATCCCCTAAAAGTAATTTTGGCTGCCGGAGTTTCGTCTAAATATTTTTAATAATTTCCAAAATTTCATAAATACTTCGGCAATTATGCAAAACGGAACATAGTTTTTATACTTTAGTACAGTTTTACAAATGTAATTTTTAGGTTTTATGTGAAAAACATGAAACGAAACGCAAAACTGCCATTTTGGAATGATCATATTGACAGCTAATGTCAAATTTGTGCGTCATTGCTTTCGAGTGCCTTGGGTTAGGTGCGACTGTAATAAGTAAATAAATAGGTTATGTTAGGTTCTCTTTTGACCCTTAATCCGAAAATAGGAGCCCTTCGCAGGGCTCCGACAACCTTAGTTTATTAAACTAGTGTGATGAATGTGGAAGTTGGCAGTGCCATACACACCGATGTTTGGAGATTTTTTTTGTTCAGAGGAAACCAAGTATTTCCGGCAAGTGAAAATGGTGAGGGGGGTTTCAAGACCTCCCCTGCTCCCTCTCCAATCACTCACAACCCCTAAAAACGGCGACGTATTTCGAAACCTTTGCCATAATAATTATACCTATAATAACAATAAACATCCATAAATAAATAAAAGAAATCAACTTTTACTAAACTTCAATTATCTCGTAACTCGCTTTAGTTGAGATACGGCTTTTGCGCTTAGTAGAGCAGTATTGTGTTTTTTAGGGTACCGTAGCCAAAAATTGTAAAAACGGAACCCTTATAGATTCGCAATGTGTGTCTGTCTGTCCGCCCGTATGTCACAACCAATTTATTGCAAAACAGATTTGAAAACTGGCAGGAATGGAATTAGATGTAGGTATTCTATGAACTGCTTCACTATTTTTATACAAAAACAAAACAAACATAATAATTGCCTCTCCATACATGGAACTGACTTAATTATTTTTATCATCTTACGGCACGTAGGTATTTACCTACTTTCGTCAACATTTAATACCTATAACGTCTAATGTAAACCAGTTTTGCTCATGGCTGCACTGAGAACAAAAATTGCGCTATGCCTATATTGTACAAATAGATTGATATATGTAATATAAATTTTAATATCAGTATCTCAATTCAATATGCTAAAACGTTTTGCTTGCGATTTTGAAATATTGGAATACGGATGTCGCCAGAATACGGCCGCACGCGACGAGAATGAAGAGGGGCGCCCCGCAGTAGACGGAGCTAAGCTCCCTTCACCTCCCCTGCTTCACCCCCTCATTTACCAAAACAGTCGCTTAGGACAGCGCCTTAAGCCGCCCATTACGTTATTTGCCGCCATATATACCACAACATGGCAGTATCAACTATTGGCTCGTGTTAGTGTCGTTAGAGGCTTTGACTGCTAAGTTGTGGTCCGTTTCCACCTTGGTCAAATCTTTGAGCAATGAGCAGCATGATTTTGTTCAGTAAATGGGTGCTTTTTTCGAAAAGATAGCAGTTAAGTATTCTTATCGGTTGTCTGATTATCATAAGGCAGGCCCTGCTTACTCTAGGATCCTATGGTCGTGTGTGGATTTTTGAGGATATTAGTTTTTTTTTTGTTTCCAACTAGTCAAATCAAGCACTTTTAATGAAATGTCAAAAACGAGCTTTGCCAAGCAATATTCTTCTGTGTTGCCAAGGGCTTTGTATGAAATATGACGTAGTGACGTCATAGTGTTTTGCTGTCAAGTAGGTACAATACTTATTATCAATAAATTGACGATAAAAAAAGTTAAATAAAGTTTTAACATTAATTGATGAATGAAACTACTACTATTTTGACATGTTTCACTAGATAAAAATACTTGAATAATTTATTTCACTTGCAGGAAACTTCCCTATTATGTTCTCAAATGATATCACAAAAAACTGGTAGTTACGAGTTTTCTTTTTTGTATGTATTTATTGTAGTCGTTGTTTTTGTAATATTTATTATAGTGAAAGCCTTGACACGTTTAAGTTACACGTGTGCATTTTTGCAGTAGTGAGACCACAATACGCGGCGTTTCAAAGCCTGACTAAACTTTCAGTTAAAATTCCCTCGGAGGATATATTATCTTCACCCTTCCCACCAGAGGAGGATGTGGCTGAAGTGGAAAAGTCGTTATTAAGATCAAATAAACACTTATCTATGTTGGAAACAAACTATACTTCCGAGCTTCAACAGAAGGTTGAAACCGTGCTACACCATTGTTTTCATCGACTGAATAGGGTGGATACCGGCAGTCTTGATATTAAAAAAATTGAGTCTGTGTGGAATAAATTTAATTACTTATATGCGAAATTACAATTAATCACGAGCCGTAGTTCGCGGTTGGATTGCTCAGTGGCAGAGGGAAACACTTCCTATAATTACGACCGTAAGCTTTTTTCGGAATTAGGTAAATTCAAAATTAACGGTAAATCATGTGTAAGATCTTTTATTGAAAAAATTGATGAATTTATGTCCTGTAGATCTATTCCACACGACAAGATGTTGTCTTTCGCTTTTGAAATATTTTCGGGTGACGCATTAGTTTGGTATCGTTCTGTTAAAAATAATGTAAAGACTTGGTTAGAACTTTGCGAACTTTTGAAACGAGATTTTAGTCCGCATAACTACGATTATCGGCTTATGACGGAGATTCGTCAGCGCTCACAGGGCGAGAACGAATCAATAACTATTTACGTGGCAAAAATGCACGGTCTGTTTTCGCGACTTAGTTCTCCTATCGCTGATTCGGAGAAGCTAGAACTTTTACTAAATAATATTAGACCTTGTTACACTAATTGTCTGCTCACTGCAAAGGTTGTTGATGTTGATAGTCTGGTCGAAGTTTGTCGTCTTTTCGAAAATTACCAAAGTCGCAGTAAGCAATTTTCTGAACCCCCTAAAGTTTCAAAGAATACTGTAGCACCCGATCTAGCGTATAATTATCCGTTTTCTAATTTTTCTTCAAACAAAAATGTTTACAATCATAATCACTTCAATAAATATAACTCTGTCGCCGATACATCTAGATACAAGTCTGTACCACAAGTCAACGCCGTATCGAGTACTTCTAATATAAATCTTTTTGCGTGCGTTGTAGATGCAATTCGCACTCATTACGTAATTGCCGTCAGCCACACTACCTAATCTGTTTTAAGTGCGGCACAAAGGGTTTCAAGGTGTCAGACTGCCCCAATTGTAAATCTAAGTCGACCCCTACAGTTTCAAAAAACTAGTTAATAAGGATTGTGGAAAATCAAATTATACAACTAATTGTAATAAAACAGAGTGAAATAATTGGTTGGACTTTTTCAAAAAATTCTTTAATAGCTATCATATTTGCTCAATCCGTAATTCTAAAGTAGAATATTTACCTTACGTTACTCTAAAATTTAACGGAATACCTACCACTGGTCTTTTAGATTCTGGATCTTGCGTTACAATTTTAGGTAATAATTTGCATAACTTATTTTTGAAAGACAATGTTTTGGATAAATCGAAACCTTTAAGGTTAATAAAAGCAGGCGGCGAACGATTTGAGTCTTTGGGATCGGTGTTTCTACCCTTTGAGTTTTTAAATTGATTAACTTAGAAGTTCATGTTGTACCTGGGATTCAAAATTCCCTTATCCTTGGCATGGATTTTTGGCGAAGCTTCGGCCTATTTCCTAACAAATTAGAGTCTGTTTTGATTGTGAACAAGTCTGACGCTCAAGTAATGGAGTTGCAGGCAGTTCCCCCTACACATCTTGTTTCTTACGATCATCTTACAGTCGACCAGAGAGCTACCGCTGACAACATTATTTCTAAATTTACCGGTATTTCATACGAGAAGCGGGGTCTCGGTTGCACAAATATTATTTCTCATTCAATTGATACAGGTGATTGCCCCCCTATTCGGCAAAGATTTTATCGCATGTCTCCCGATGAACAAAGAATTTTAATAAAGCATCTTGACGACATGCTCTCAGAGGATGTTGTTGAACGATCCGAAAGCCCGTGGTCAAACCCGGTCATTTTGACCCCAAAGAAGAATGGTGAACTGCGTTTCTGTTTGGACAGTCGTAAATTAAATTCCGTTACAAAAAAAGATGCTTATAGCTTGCCTTATATTTCGGAAATTTTAGACAATCTGAGAGATGCTAAATACTTGTCTAGTTTAGACCTGTCTAAATCTTTTTGGCAAACATTAATTAAAGAAGAGGACCGTTGCAAAACAGCCTTTTATATTCCCACGCGTGGCACATTTCAATTCAAAAGAATGCCTTTCGGTCTTACGAACGCGCCAGCTACTCAACAACGATTAGTTGATATTTTATTTTATGGTCCAGAATTTGAAAATAAGGTTTTCTGTTTTATCGATGACATAATCTGTATCACGTCCAGCTTCAACGAGCATATTACTCTTTTATTACGCATTCTGGATAAACTAAAAAGCGCTAATTTAACAATTAATCTCGAAAAATGTCAATTTTTTAGAGATAAACTAAAATATTTAGGCTATGTTGTCGACTCTAGTGGATTGCATCCCGATCCGGATAAAGTAAATTCAATGAAAAATTATCCCACTCCTTCTAATAGAAAAGAAGTACGTGATTTTTAGGCGCAGCCTCGTGGTACAGGCGTTTTATACCGAATTTTAGCTCTATTGCTGCACCCTTAAATAAGTTAACATCTCAAAGTAAAAACGCACCTCCATTCTGCTGGACGACAGAGGCTAATGAGGCGTTTAATAACCTAAAGAATTGTTTGATTTCCTCCTCGGTGTTGGCTTGTCCTGACTACTCGCAACCGTTTGAAATACACTCAGATGCTAGCGATTTTGGTCATGGCGCGATCCTCTGTCAAAGGTTAAATGGTGAGGAAAGAGTCATAGCGTACTATAGCAAATCACTCACTAAGCAAGAAAAAAATTACAGTGCCACAGAGCGCGAGGGCCTGGCTGTTCTATCTGCTATAGAACACTGGCGTTGTTATGTTGAAAATGGTAAAAAGTTTATTGTTTACACTGATCACGCTGCTTTGAAATGGTTCTTGACCTTAAATAACCCTACTGGCCGGTTAGCCAGATGGGGAGTTCGCTTATCTTCCTATAATTTCGAAATACGTCATCGTCGGGGTTCCGATAACGTTTTACCTGATTTTCTGTCTCGCTCTTTACCCTTTTCTGCTATTGCTAATGATATAAATATAGATTTTAATTCTAATCAGAATTTACCAGTTTCTACTAATGATCCTTGGTATTTAAATATCTATAAAGGCTGTTTAAGTTCTCCGACTTCCTTTGTTAACTATCAAGTAATAAACAATAAATTGTATTGTTTTAAAAAAACATTAAACCCTCTCACTAGAGAATTTCAATGGAAAGAGGTTATTCCGTCTGACCAAAGAATTGACATTCTAAGGGAGAATCATTCTTCGCCCACTGCTGGACATCTGGGTATTTTTAAGACATACAAACGTCTCGCACTTAATTACTTTTGGCCTGGTATGTACTTCGATGTTATCAAGTTCGTCAGTTCATGTGAACCTTGTATCACCCATAAACACCAAAATCACCCAAATTTAGGTCTAATGGGAAAACCCAAATCATGTCAAAAGCCCTTTCAGACGATTAGTATTGATTTGATTGGTCCATTGCCTCCCAGCAGAAAACAAAACACTTTTATATTTGTGGTCAGTTGTTGTTTCTCTAAATATTGTTTGCTTTTCCCCATTAAACGGGCAACTGCAGAAGTGATAACAAAAATTCTCGAGGAAAATGTATTTTTGGTGCATGGAATTCCATCTACTATTGTTAACGGTAAACAATTTATTAGCGCAACCTTTAAAAGTATGTTGTCAAAATATAAAATTCCAAATTTGCATTTTACACCGTTGTATACTCCCCACGTTAACTCAGTTGAACGTTACAACAAAACCATTATGACAGCTATTTCAACTTTCATAGAATCTGATCATCGAATCTGGGACACTTTAATCACTAAGGTTCAATTCGCCCTTAACTGCGCAGTTAGTGAGGTTACTGGTTATTCTCCTAATTTCCTTGTTTTTGGTAGGGAGGTCATAACATGTGGTTCTCAGTATATTGACAAGGAATTTAATTCCAATATGGTGCTTGAACCACGGGACGGCTATGCCGAAACTTTAGGCTACTTATCCTCTATTTTCGAGGAGGTACATTCAGCTCTGTTGTCGGCCAACCAACGAAATTGTTCATCTTATAATCTTCGCCGTAAACCGGCAGAATTCAATGTCGGTGATATAGTTTGGCGCAGAACGTTTCTACTTAGTGACAAGGATAAATACTTTAGCAAGAAATTGGCGCCTAAATTTATTAAATGTAAGATTGCCTCAAAAAAGTCACCTCTAGTATACAAACTTAACGACATGGCCGGAAAACCTTTAGGCGAATGGCACATCAAGGATTTAAAGTTGATTAATTACAAAGAATAATAAATGTATAAAAACAACAATGTAAGACGCATATCTATGCGGAGTTATAATTGCCCGCATAATTATTTGTGAAGGCCAACAATGGTTCTTTTGTTTTCGAGTCGAAACTCACAAGATAATGCATTGTGTTGTGTTAATGATTTATGTAAACATGCTAACATAAAATGAATAAATGTTTCAGTTATAAATTGTAATAAAGTTTATTACATGTAATATTGTTACAAAGAATCTGTTGTTTATCTAACTATCAGTTATGGCTCAGTGGTTAAAAAGTTGTTGTCGGATCGGTCTGTGGTTCGATTCTCGCATGTGTATTTTCTTTCCACAAATCTAACTGTTGAAATGCATCTTGATTGGCGTATTGTTTTTCGCCGTGCCTTGTTCTGAAGTTCTGTTGTTATTCTTAATTCTGTATAGGTTCCGTAATCGAGTTGATATTATAGGTACTTTATAAACATTCGGGGTAATTAACCGTGCGTCGCGAGCTTGGAACAGTTGAATAGTACCTACCATTTAGATCGTACCTACCTAGTTGTCGTTATGACGCACGCGCGTTCACTCAGCGACGCGCCGATAAATAAATGCCTAACTAATGATTCACCATTGTTTACATTCAAAAGGTGTTTACTGGTCGTGTTGTAGTTATTAATTAGAGCAAAATATTTATTAAATTCTTTCCTTTGACATTGAGCGGTCCGGTCGTGTCTGCGGCTTATATTATTTTTGTTCATCGTTACGAAAAATCTGTTGTTACACCTAACTATATTCAAAAAGTTTACTTATCTAGTGGCAAAAGCCGAACCCAAGATTTTTAAGTCGTAGGGCTAGATCAAGTTTCTGATATCTACGCTCTACGCCTCGCTACGAGTGACGCACAGCAGTGGGGAGCCCCGCTCGCCCTCTCCCGCTCGCCGGCCTTATATATACCGGCGACACACGTGGTTTGGCCTTTTCTGCTTCGGGACAGCACGACCAAAGCTGAGCACCCCATCTGAAGACCTGTGAAGTGCCAACCTACCACCCACGCCCTGGATAATTGTCTAGTCGGCTAATCTCAAGTGTCAGTTTTTTTGTGTAATTAAAGCCATTGTGTAACTGGAATATAACGCGAGTTTAAACTTTCCTGGTGATATTTTTTATTTATTTCCCGTAAGACAACCTAATTATCTCTCTTTAATTGCTCGGCGAGTGATCGATCCCGGCTACCCCGTGGAAATCAATCACTCGTGCGACACAGACTTCACATGTCTTTCGAGAACATTATGGAGAACTCTAAGACATGCAGGTTTCCTTACGATGTTTTCCTTCACCGTTTAGCAAGCGATAATTAACAATTTAATACGCACTTAACTCCGAAAAGTCATTGGCGCGTGCCGTTGATTCGAACCCGAGACCCTCTGCGTAGCAGTCTGTCGGTCTCTCCACTCAGCTATCGCTGCCTTGTTAAAGCTTGTTATATGAAAAATCATCAAAAAAATTATAATCAATGGGTGACAAAAGTTATCATAATAGCCAGAAGAAGACTATTTTATTTTACTTTAATAGGAAAACAAACAGTATGCTATAAGTAAATTATAAGCTATTTATACTATGCTGAGGTCCTCACACAACGAATAGCGAATATAGAATACAATTAAAAAGACTACTATTGCGATAATAAAAGGACAAGGGTGGTTGAATGGATGCAATTTTACTCTAACGAAGTTGATTCTTAAGTCAAACCAGCCCAGCATGTAGCCACATCATTTGCGTTATGAATAGATTTATTATGATTTGATAAAAAACACTGCCTCGTTGGTCTCGCGGCATAAATGTGCGCGTGGGATTGGGAGGTCTCGGGTTCGATTCCCGGGTCGGACTTAGTGTTATTGGGTTTTTCCGTTAGGAAATTCTCAATAGCAGCACGGAGTCTGGTAATGTGCCCGGTACGGCAGTAGGCTCAAATCAAATCAAATCAAATCAAATCATCATTTATTTGCAACGAATGTAGGTACAAAAAATACAGGTGTTATAAAACAAATAGAGATGAGCCATGTACACTCTGCCTTAACTAAGGCATGCAAATTTTATATAAATGTAAAAATACAAGATCATATTCCAATTTAAATGTCAAAATACCTAATACAATAAAAAATTTGAAAATTATTATGTCACAATTAATTAATTAACATTAAAAGTAAAAATTAAGGTGATATTTAAAAAGACTCTAATAAGATGTCAAAAGAGTTCACAAATTACAATTAAAATTACTACAATTAAATAGAAAATAAATAGAATTAAATACATTAAATTAAATATCAGCGCTATTGTTTTATAATGTTATATTTATGCAATCAAAAAGTTTTGTCCATTAAAAACTCATTAATTGAGTAATAACACTTTTCTATAAGGAATGCCATCAAATTCTTTTTAAAGTTTTTAACTGTATGGTTCTTTAGGACGTCGGGTAATTTATTGTATATAGTAGGTCCCATACATATAACACTTTTTCTTAACAATGCTGTTTTACAGGAATTGATATGTAATAGATTTTTGTATTGACTTCTCATAGGTTTTGTAGGTAGTTTTCTAGTTTCTGACATAGTGGGAAATAAGTTTTTATTAGATTTTACAAAGCTGGCTATTTCCAAAATGTACAATGAAGGAAATGTTAGCACTTTTAGGGCACTTAAACTTTGGCTTGCAGCTGTCTGTGGTCTTTAATCCACACATCGCTCTAATGCAACGTTTCTGAGCTCTGCATATATGTTCCCTCGAGCTGCAATTGCCCCAGAAAATAATACCAAATCTGAGAACTGATGCCACCAGACCATGGTAAGCCTCCAATATAGTTTTTATATCAACCTTTTTTGATAAATTTGATAAGACATAAATGCTAAACTATTCAACCTTTTGCATATTTCTTCTGCGTGGGATTGCCAGTTTAATTGTCTGTCAATGTGAATACCCAAAAAATTTGCTTGTTCTACTTGGTGATTTTTTTGTTTATTGTACTCTACAGAGACTTTTCCTAAAATTGTGCGCTGATGAAAATGCATTACGCTAGTTTTTTTCAGGTTAATGACGAGGTTATTTTTTTCTAGCCAATGAATAATGTCTTTTAAGGTCTTATTTATGTCCTGTTCATAGCTATCAACATCTTTGCAATTTATCAACGCAGTGCTATCATCGGCAAACAATACCATTGGGTTGTCGACATGGCGTGGCAAGTCATTTATATAAATTAAAAAGAGAAGCGGTCCAAGCACGCTTCCTTGTGGTACACCATATTTTATCGTTCTGGGTCCAGATCGGTATTTCATTTCAGTCTTAGTATTAGGGCAAATTTTAGTTATTTCGGTGTATTGTGTACGATCGCTAAGATATGATTTAATTAAATTGAGAACATTTCCTCTTATTCCGTAAGCGCTTAGTTTGTTTAGTAGGATGTCGTGGTTGACGCAGTCAAAAGCCTTTGACATATCTGTTAAGATGGCGCAAATAGGTATCTTGTGATCTACGTTTTTCATAATATTATTTTATAAATCAAAAATTGCCATATTGATAGTTTTATTTTTTCTAAAACCTTTTTGTTCATTACACAAAATGTCATGTTTAGATAAGAAGTTGTTAAGTAGATCGTAGATAATTTTCTCTACTACTTTGGAGAATACCGGAATTAAGGCCACTGGTCTGTAATTAGCTATATCTTCTTTTTTATCTTTTTTGTAGAGTGGTTTAACTATCACAGATTTTAAGCTATTGGGAAATTCACCAGAGCTAATGCTGAGGTTGATAATGTGGCTAAGATGTTCAGGTATATTTTCAGCCACAAATTTAACAACTTTTGCGGCTATGCCGTCATACCCAACGCTATTTTTATTTTTCAATGATTTAATTGCTCTTATTCAATCTTGAGGTATAACTGGCGCCATGAACATAGAGCTTGGGTTTGTCGGGATATTACTCTTTTCTAGCAGACGAGATGAGCATTGAATCTGATCAATAAAATAGTCATTGAAGCATTAGCTATTGAAACTGGATCTGTAATAATTGTATCATCTCGTCTAATTTGGGAAATAGGGTCGTAAATGGGTGTTTTGTTATTTGTAATATGCCAAGAGGAATTTGACTTATTATCCGAGGTTCTAATAAAATAGTTATTCTGCGCTTTCTAAGTCAATTTAATAATTTGCCGGAATTTCCTAGAGTAATCTTTAAATTTATTTTTATTTTCATTAGTCGGCCTGTGTCTATAACGCCATAGAAGATGACGTTGCTTTTTACTGCATACACGTATCCCTCTAGAGATCCATTTCACTTTTTTATTCGGTTGTATTGTGATAAATTTATAGGGAAAGCAAAGATCATATAATAAGCTGAACTCATCCATAAAAGTATCATACGCTTCATTTACAATTTCTTTATTATACATTTCTGAGAATTAATCTAAAGATAAATCGCGTTTCTTGATTTGCCAAGATTTTAATTTGTATGTCTTGTTTTTGCAAAGTCTGAGCAGTGTGATCTGATAGAGCAAAGTCGAATACTTCACATGTACATTTTAGTCGAGAGTTGTGAGCAAAGTTGTCTATACAACTCTTATTAAGTGCTCGCCCCTTATTAAGTGGGATCTAAAAATTCATGACGAAATGTGGGTGTAATATTACACCTCTACCTACCCGTTCGGGGATACAGGCGTGATTCTATAAAAAAATATAAAAAACAATAAAATCACTGGACTCAGATTTGGTGTGATTTTCGGTGGTGGCCCATTTTGGCAGTTCTTGTTATGTTACCTTTACGGCTTACATTACTTCGCATTTTAGGGTTTTCTTTATTGACTAGCTATTTAAAAAAGCCACGTTGTCATGTTACCCTGACTAACGAAAGGTCTGCCACAAACTTCTTTTGCAATTCCAAGAGTACAGTTTTAAACAAAATTTATTTTTGCCTAAACTGGGGCACCTGTATAGGTAGAGGTAGCATAACATAACTTCAAAGCATGTATTCCAAAAGGGGGAGGCAGATGTGTGTTACACACCCAGTCTTCGGCAGGTTTTTCGGTCGGTCCCAATGTAATAGGGGGCGAGCCTATTGCCATCTACCGGGCACATGATTAAGCGAGCACATAACTTCGAAAAGTCAAAGGTGTGTGCCCGGGGTACCTGGGGATCGAACCCGGGACCATCGTTTCAGCAGTCAGATACACTTAAAAATAGAATAGACTAGCCAATTTGGCTATTCTGTGTGCCTAACGTTTAAATGGCGAATTTATATAATTCTTTAATCAAATTATTTCTTTAAAAACGATCTTAATGACAGCCTAAGTTACGATCTATAAATCACAAAAATATTAATCCTACTAGCAAAGAAAACATTCAGTACTTAAACTACTTCTATGCGGATTTTCTTGTTTTTATGTGTTACTAGCTGGCCCCGTAATCTTCGTACCGCCTAGCTATTGATTCTTTATTCCTTTTTATTTTTTGAATTTTCTCTCTGTAAGTACCATCCTCGTACTTCAAGAAATATTATAATAAAAGAGTTTATTTATTTATTTATTATTTATTTATTTATTTAGGTAATTACAACAGGTAACAAACAGAGCATGATGATTCTACAATGATATTAGTTTAGTACTGTATGGTACCCTAACGCAATTACACAACATGATTTATGTTATAAATTTATTAGTTAACTCAAAACAACAGAATTTGTATATAGGTACATGAAGTTTAAGTTAATGTAACAGTGAAGTCAAACTACGTTTAGTAAATTCAGTGATACAGTGTGTTTTTTCTTCCTTTTAAAGTGATAAGGCCAGAATATTTCTTTTATAAACGGTAGCTCGTGAATCAAAGATATCAACGTTACAAGTTTTGTCCCGCGTTATTTCGTTATAAAGACGACACATTCTAATGATAGGGTTGTAGTAGGAAGTGTTGTTTTTGTATATATTAAGTAGAAAAGGTTTTGGTGTTCTAGTATTATGTCGAGTGTTAATATTGATGAGAGAAAGGAAAGTGGAAGAGTCAATGGTACCATGGAGAATCTTGTGAAGGTTAATTAAGTCCTGCTGTTTACGACGTACATGTAGAGGTGTAATTTTGAACTTAAGTAGACGATCTGTATAAGTTGCAAGTTTCCTTGATAGCCCATGTCTAAATGAAATCCATCGAACACACTTTTTCTGTACGCTTTCAATCATATCAGAATGTACTGCGTAGAAAGGCGCCCACACCACTGAACAGTACTCCAGAGTGCTTCGGACCAGAGCATTGTACAGTAGTATAAAGCTGGACGGATTTTTAAAACCTTTAGTGGTTCTGGCTATGAAGCCGAGGAGTTTTAAAGCTCTGTTCGTTATATCGGCATAAAGCTCACGAAAAGACAGTTGGTCGTCTAAAAATACACCTAGATCCCTTGCAACACATTTACGGTCGAGTGTTTGATTTTCAAGTTTGTAGTCGTAAATGGTCTTGATACGCTTTTTCGTGAACGTAATGACGAAGCATTTATTTACGTTTAAGTACATACGGTTAAGAGTGCACCATCTTGATACAGATTGAGGATCCTGCTGTAAGGATTCACAGTCGGCAGTACTCTCTACGGACGTAAAAAGTTTTAAGTCGTCGTTTGCGAAATCGGTTCAGCTACTATCGAGATTAGAGCTTAGCAACACATACAGAAATTCATTTTTATATTATAGATTAATATAAAGGTGACATACGTGAAACTCATGCTCCCTTTGTAACCGTTGCTTAAACATTTTACAATGTAACCGGGATTACGAATAATATTATTGTTAAAATACTAGCCGAAGCGTAATTTAAGAGTGGGCAACTTCGTAGTAAAATATACCACATACATTTTATGGGGACGGTTTCGGCAAACCCAAACGGAAAAAGTACGACACTTCTCTATACCCCAGAGAATACCCTTTACATTTTATTTCGGTCACAAAAAATAAAATGAAATATCGTAAAGATAGTAGAAGAAAATCGCTTATATATCGCAACTTGACCTCGTTCTTATGTTATTGTATATATTAGCGCGCACACGCAAGCGAAGCGATAGCGAAGAGATAGCGACGTTACAACGCAAAAACCAAAGAGAAGTAAAATATTGCGTTCTTAGGGCTCATTCAGACAGAGAGCGGTCACGCGGTCAAGCGCTCAAGCGGTCTGTTTTGCGTTCTTTGTGTTATATTACGTTACATAGGTCCTATCAGATAGAGAGCGGTCACGCGGTCTATGTAACGTAATACAACACAAAGAACGCAAAACTGACCGCTTGAACGCTTGACCGCGTGACCGCTCTCTGTCTGAATGAGCACTTAATCATGCCGTACATTTGTGCCGTAATACACTGCTGTATATAGACCTAATGCAACCTCATTGAGGTCGATATCAAGGTCTTCGTGTCCAGCTGCTGACAACCACTTTGTGGATTTCGTCACTCCACTTAGCCGGAGGGCAACATACGCTAAGTATGCTAAGGCGCGTCTCCACTCCACAAATATGATCAGCTTACTTCCTCTTCAGCTTGCGAAATATTTCGGCTATGTTGATTACTTGCTTTAAGTAATTTTTGTCGTACGACGTCATAATAACTATTGTTTGCTGTAAATTTTGTTTATTTTTTGTATAGCATATTAAATATACCATATTTTGTGTGGCACAAGTGGAAAATTTGAACAATTATTATAAATGCTCAATATTTGTTATTTCATCACAACTTTTGAAAACAGATGTATGACAAAACGAATAAATAAGTAGCATTTAAATGCATCAGTAAAATACCTTTATTTTTTTGACTCATGGTGGAAACCAGACAATTTACAGGCTGACCCCCCCAGGCTGGGCCTAAAGGGGCTCAGTCTAGAGAGAGTGTGGTGACTCCCCGACGAGAAGCGCCGGGACTACCCACTAAAACCACTATGGTGTTCCTCTATCCGATCCCATTGAATGGCGGGGTCACGGGACCTACGTTAGTATAACTGCCGCGACCCCGCCTGACCTGGCCCGCCGAAGCGGGCCCCGTCCCTCGCATGCATCCATCTGCATCCCTCATACTTGTCCTCATACATCCTCTTTCATACTACGAGCGGAAAAGAACGACGTAGTCTACTAACGCTACGAGAGGCGCACGCGGAACACGTGCGCCGCCTCTCGGTCCTAGTGGACGGCGGGCGGTTCAAAACAGAACTGCCGCCCGATCAGTAAAATACCTGGAATAACGCGTGTGATAAATGCATTACCAATACATACCAGAAAATAGTTCCCAAATTAATATTATATTCGGAGAATTTATTGATTAAAATTGTTATTCTCACTTAAGAGTTTATTTAATTATAGTAATGTTACAAAATGAATACTCAGTTAAATCGGTTCCTTTTAATTGAATAACGGCCGGTGTCATGATTTGATCTATCCACGAATATGGCTACTAGAGATTCACATTGGACATCAACTTTATAAAAAATATGTCAAATGAGTAGAAGTTAAAACCATGGATAGATCGAATTTTAGGACCGACCGGCGGTTATAATGCATGTTTAATTAATTTGGTTACTTCAAAATATACTATACAGCTTTGCATCGCAACGCACCATATTTCAGTCAAAATAGACATTTGACTTAGCCACAACCGATTAGTATTTCTGACATTTTATTTATAATGATGTATTTAACGTCCTACAATTTTCAGCTCTATGCGAATAGGCTAGTTAACGAAAAAAAAATTATAAGTTCGTCCTTTAGATTATTCAAAAATAAGCGATACGTATTTTTTTATTTATAAATTAAACCAAAAATGACCAAGATTTAGCTCATTAAAGTTACGTATAACGTCACGCCGTGCTGCATTTTTTCGCACTAGGTGACGTCACATGTAACTTTAATGGGCTATATCTTTGTTATTTTTTATTTAATCGAAAAATAAAAAATACGTGTCCAATATTTTTTATAATCTAAAATACCGACTTAATAAAATGTAATTATTTTGACCCTGGAAATAACCCTATTATGGCTAGGTTATGATTTATTATTGTCTATTTCGACTGGACTACCACTATTTTTGCGTTGCAATATCGTAACGCGTTATATCGCTCGTTGTGCATGACTCCTCTCTGTAAAAAAATCCCCATCTGGAGAGCAACACTTGGGTCGATGAAAGCGTATATAATATATGTGTGGCGCGTCGCCTCTACAATGTGTTGTTCGTTCAATTGTAAGCTTTATTTACTTTTAACGTTTATACTAAGACTTTGCACAGTTTGCAAGTGCTGATAGCATATTTATAATGGTGAATTCAAAAGAGTTTGACTTACCTTAATGTAAAGACAACCTAATACGTAAAAACATATAATTTCAGTGCAGAAACTCAACATAATTGGTCGACAGACAGTGATATTTTGACGGATTTGTTTAAAGTCTACTTACTGTCAATAAAATTAACTTTTTTTTCTTTATTTCCATTATTAGTGCCTCAGTTGTAATACAACAATCTCGCCTTGCAATCCCAATTTTATTAAATAAAAAACTAAATTTGTATTGTCCTCCTACTTGTATGAGTTTTTAATTATTGTAATCGAATAAAGTTGTAATTAAACTGCACGGTTTCTACTAATTGTAATTATTCATTTTAACGAAGTTAGCGGATTACTTTCAAAATTTAAGTCAGATTAATTTACAAATTTATGTTTGGCAAAATATTTGTAGTCCCTACGCACTATTTTAAATTTTTGCTCGCTTTAGTACACTTGGTTAGCAGAATGCAGATTTAAGGTTTTAAGTCAAAGGAGCAAATGACATTTTTTCGAAACAAATTTATCGTTGAGTAAGTTGCTAAGTAAATATATTGTGTTTAACATCGACTCAGTGATTGAGCCTTTGTCACTATGTCGCATTTTGAGGATTTTAGGCTATATGCGCTTTTCAATGTTTTTCCCCGTCTAACCGTTGGAGTAGTCTAGAGTGGAGACCGCGCCTTGGCAAACGTCGTGCGGTACGGCCTCCGGCTAGGTAGACCGTCGATAAACGCAAAGTAACTGGCCAGTGGCACTAGCAGACTAGACACGAATCGGGCTCAGTGGCGTGCCATTATGGAGGCCTATAACCAGGAGTGGACCATGGCAGGCTGATGATGGATGTTGAAGATTCTAAATATATCTATTTAAGATGACCTTTCTTAGTCACAAATATCTGTAGTTTTGAGTGATCGCCCCTTTGTAATAGACCTTATAGTGCAACTAGCCAGTTACAGTTTATTAAAAGACTATTGGACGCCAGCAGCTACGCCTGCATTTTTTTAATTTACCCGCTTTCGCCGATCCCGTGGGAATTTCGGGAAATCCCTTCTTAATGCACCCCTACGGCCCCCAAGGAACATACATGTCAAATTTCAGCTCCCTGCGCCCAATAGTTTTGGCTGTAGCGTGTCTGTCAGTCAGTCAGTAACGCAATAATTTTATATATTAAGATACAAACATAATTATACGATGTTGGTTGGCTTACCTACTTCATAAAGTATCAATCCCGTAACACAAAGGAGCCGAGTAAAACGCACAATTCTAAGGGTTCGCAATCGCAACATCCGTATAATGCTTGAAGCTTTCAGTCATTTTTATGGTTTCGTTTCCCACTGAGAAATCTTG
The DNA here is from genome assembly GCA_944739405.2 of Euclidia mi. NCBI lineage: Eukaryota > Metazoa > Arthropoda > Insecta > Lepidoptera > Erebidae > Euclidia > Euclidia mi. The sequence continues at coordinate 11,107,411 of OX123200.2, read as the reverse complement.
TTACAATGCAATTTTGCTGCGCATTGGTTAAATATAAGCTTTTTCGTAATATTTCACAATCTAGACGTTATTTCATTAATTTAAAAGTTATTTAATTCATTAAGAAGTAATTTAGAAGAATTTTAGATAAATAATTTACTATATAAGCGGCGATAGCCTAGTCGTGTACGTAACAGACTGCCGAGACGATGGTCTCGGGTTCGATCCCCAGGTACCCCGGGCACACACCTCTGACATTTCGAAGTTATGTGTGTAATAAAAATGTTAATTATCGCTCGCTTAATAATGTGCCCGGTAGACGGTAATAGACTCGCCCCCTATTACATTGGGACCTAAATATAACCTCTACCTACCCCTTCGGGGCTAAGAGGCATGAAGTTATGTTATGTAATTTACTACAAATAGGTCAAAAACTAGAAGATATTGCATTAATCTAGAGTTTCCCGCCCAGCTCCGCCCGCGTGTATGTCAGCTATTACGACAAAATATCCTACATGGTTTGCGTTTAACAAAATCTGCTTAGTAGGTTTTGCATTTGAGATTACGAAAAACTATCTATTCATTCTCACAAACTATATAACAGTATAAAGATTGTAGATTTTAAGCAACATAACAACATTTACAACTGGGCATTACCGGCTCACTGCACGTAGGTAGTATATAGTTAACAGTTACAGCAATAAAGTAAGTTAGTAAAACGTTTCTAAGCGCATAAATACAACTTTGTTGTTCTTAAAGGGCAGCTCCCGCACCTGTAATGTGTAATATAAGTGCATTTATCTATATGACTCATTCCAGGCGCGGTTATGCCTGAACATTGTACTCGTACCTACAAAATTCAGTGCAAGAGTAATGTTGAAATAACATGTCATTCGTATCCAAGTCGGTCATTAAATGCTGCACAGACACATCTCTTGAACCAAATAGTTATTTTCTCATTGTAATCTGCTTTACCAACACTGCACCTACATATTAACTTACTACGAAATTCAATATTCGATCTATAGATAGATCAGTAGATTTTAGATTCGTTTTTGACATTAAGCTCCATACAAAATTTGTCAAACACGAATCTCGAATCTCAGAATCCATGTATGGGTCGAATATTGAAAATGGCCGTTGGTGAGCATCGGAGTTTAATATACTCGTATTTTGACATTTATCATTAAACTAACCATTGCCCGCTGCTTCGCTCGCGTAAATTACCAGTATACAAAGTTTGAAGTTAATCCATTGAAGAATAAAAAGTTTCCAACTCTGATAACCTGTTTCACCCCCTTAGGGGTGGAATTTCCAAAAATCACTTAGTGGTCCCCTACACTCCCTGAAGAACATACATGCCAAATTTCACCTACTTGCGCCCAGTAGTTTCGGCTGTTGCATGTCTGTCAGCCAGTCAGTAACGCAAGGATATTATATATACAGATATTATTGGTACCTGCTTCTCTGGAAACGGTACAATGATCGAATTTAAATTTTCGCGATTTATATACATCATACAAAATAGGTTAACATATATTTGAGGTATAAATACCTATTTGTTGCCGACGTTTCGCTCGCCTTGCACCGAGCGTGATAATACCTCAAATAAGTTAATTGTACGCGATTAAGACCCGCTAATTTATTTTGTAGAACAATACAATGTATCTGGCACTGCTGGATATATAAAATATCCCTATTTATAATGTACCATTGTGTAAATGTAAGCACGAGTTGTCAGGTGCAACATAATGCTATGTAATCTATTCCTTCGCCCACTACTCCATCCACGAGGGCTATTTTACACCGTTGAAATGGGAATTGCCCAAAATCCTCTCTTATTGAACCCCTACGATCCCCATAGAACTTAGGTAAGTACCTGTGAAATTTATGCTTGCTGCATCCAGTCGTTCCAGGTTTGCGGTGTCTGGCAATCGCAGTAACGCATGAACTTGTCATATAAAAATTACGAGTAGGTAAACATACTTCTATATGGTACGGTCACGGGTCACGTTGGAGAAGAATAGACCACCATGTAAGAAAATGAATGTTTAAAAAGGCATGAAGGTGTTGGAAGTCCACGCACAAGACGTTTGAAAGTGAAAGAAAAGTCATTGCATGATAGAAAAAGCAGATTCTAATTAATGCGATAAGGTGAGGCAGAAAATGATGAACACCCGAGTACCCAATCATACGCAAAACCGCACTCATAGCAACATCAGATTAGGGAAAGCGAAAGAATCTCGACATGAAGAAGTTTATACATGCCAAATCAAGCTTTTTAACAAGTCAACATAACAATCAAAATGAACCGATAGTAAAATTTCCAATAACACAATTACGTAACTCATTATATCTGTTTGTCCGTTAATCAAACAGCTTCAGCAATCAGTGTATTAAATTACAATACATTGCATCCCGGATACCGCAATGGACAAAATGGTGGCTGAATAGGCTGCGTTTTAACTAGAGCGAGAGATGTGTGTTTTATATTCTATTCTATTACATACATAAAACACCATTTAGTCCCAAACTGAGCAGAGCTTGTACTATAGTTACTAAACAATGGATAAAAATACATATACACTTTTTTTGAAATACATACCATATTATACATAGAAACACCCAGACCAAAACGCACATAAATGTTTTACTTAAGCAGGAATAGAACTCGACACCTACGGCGTAGCAGTCGCTTACACTCCCGCTACGCCACCGGGTCGGGTATACGTAGCGAAGAATGTGTTTTAGTACGAACCAACTGAAGCACTAGTTTAAATTGTCTTTCGGGATATATACCACGTACCTTTGTTTGGAGTAACCGATATTTTGGCACTGTTGCAAGCGCCATGTTCACAGATGTACTGAGGGTATTGCGGGTGGATGAATGTTACGAGCAAGTATAACGGTCTACCCGCTTTCTTACTCGTTTTTTGCGTACAACACCACTTCCACTGTTTTCACTATCGCACTGTACCCGATCACGACATACTACACTCACTACGTCAGCTCGCGGTTTGAGTTTTTCCGTTTCACGGGTTTTACATAGACGCACCACTGGATGCCAGATACTCGACAGTTGAAACCCATCCTCTTTATTGAAATTATTAAACTTTTTGATTTCAATGGCCTCCCTAACCATTCGAGGTATGTAGTGGCGTTCTGTCGAAAACACCTGAGGGTTGTGTAACTCAATCCAGTGGTCGGTACCCGAGTCTAAAAGGTGTTGAGCTATGGCTGACTTATGTGGCTCGTTATTTTTGACTGCCCTGATGTGTTCCTTTATCCGGCAAGAGATGGTGCGTTTCGTTTGTCCTATATAGGAACTGCCACAGCTGCAGTCAACTTTGTATACACCTGGCTTTTCTAATGGAAGACTGTCTTTCGGCGTTCTTATATATTGAGACAGTTTATGAGAGACAGTATATTGAGACAGAAACTTTGTTAAGAATATTGGCGATCTTATCTGTCATTCCTTTGACGTACGGTAAGTACGCTGGGTGTCGTTCAACCTTGAAGTCCAGGTGTTTTTTAGTATGTCTGGGTGGTCTGATTCGCCTACTGTATCCGTTTTTGTGTAGAACGTCGCTTAAATGCGAAAGTTCCTTACCCAAATGTTCATCGTCACACAAGCGGGCATACAGCTTGTCGGTAAGCGACGTTATAACGGAATTCAATTGACGTGGGTGATGATGTGAGTCGGCGTGTAGATAGCGATCTGTGTGTGTGGGCTTTCTGTATACAGAGTGGCTTAATGAACCGTCATCCCGTACGCCAATCATAACATCGAGGAACGCCATTCTTCTGTCCCTTTCGATTTCATAGGTAAAACTCATTTTACTGTGGATGCTGTTTAAATGTGCCAAGTACTCTTGAACCATCTCTTCATCGCCTTCCATAACACAGAAAATGTCGTCTACGTACCGTTTCCAAATTTTTACACTTAATGGGGCAGTAGCAATGGCTTGGTTTTCAAAATGTTCCATCCATAGGTTGGCTACCACTGGAGCTACCGGGCTGCCCATCGCTACGCCATCAATTTGTAGGTAGTACTCACCTCTGTATAAAAAGTAATTCGTGGTCAGGCAATGATGTACCAGGTCGGCATATACCACAGCAATATGGTTCTCACTGGATAGGTTTCAACTGTCGAGTATCTGGCATCCAGTGGTGCGTCTATGTAAAACCCGAGAAACGAAAAAACTCAAACCGCGAGCTGACGTAGTGAGTGTAGTATGTCGTGATCGGGTACAGTGCGATAGTGAAAACAGTGGCAGTGGTGTTGTACGCAAAAAACGAGTAAGAAAGCGGGTAGACCGTTATACTTGCTCGTAACATTCATCCACCCGCAATACCCTCAGTACATCCGTGAACATGGCGCTTGTAACAGTGCCGAAATATCGGTTACTCCAAACAAAGGTACGTGGTATATATCCCGAAAGACAATTTAAATCAAGTTTAAATGACCACGAAAGTTTAAATTCCTATATTGAAGCACTAGTTTCACTAAGCGCTGAGCAAAGCTCGGTAAATTAATCCATAGCGAGGGATGTGTAGAGAAGCATGTTTTTGTTAAGAACCAATAGAATCACTAGCCTCACTTAGCGCTGAGCGAGGTAAGATGAATGATGTGATGATACGCATCCTCACACATCTCCGGTGGAAACGTACCTGTCTAGAATTTGGCTAGAAGGAGCTGGGATTAATTGCAGCAGATTTGTGGAAGCGTGACTCTATTCATCAGCCCTTGTCAGCCACAACAAATCTCAGACATAAATGTACTGTGTTGCACAGCGAATACAAGTAATCTTAACTACACTTAATATTAATAAAATGTCTTACCAACTCTTAGTGATGTTCTTGAGTGGAGTCCTGGAGGCAAGCTAGATACACACAAGACTAAAATTGGCCAATATTAGCAAGTGAATTATCTTTACTTTACCAGACTCTAACGCAGCGTCTTCAATGCACGATGCAAGTTCACAGGATTCGCAATTTCTCCTTGCAAATGTCAATGAATAGTTCACAATGTCCTTTATCACAATTTACCGTTGCCAGCACTAGATCAGGCGGCATTCAAGGCGGTTTACTCTATTTAGTTCAATTAATCAATTCACACGAAATGCAAAAAGGTGTGCTCACAATAACTTTTCACAAAATGTTCAATATGTCACAAACCGTGCCGGGAGTCAAAAAAGCGGCAATTTAATCGATTTCACAACTATTCGCGTAGCTCCAATGATGTGCTTTTCAAAAGGCGAACAATTATTTTTACGTACGAGACGACAACGTGGTAATTTTTCAAGGAAGCGAACGGAAGTGACAGTTCAGTGTGACCATTGTCAGAAATTTTCAATAGACTAAACAAAATGTTACTCAATCGATCTAATCGATTTGATAATAAAACTAATTCTATTTCAAACAGTACCCTTATCGTGGCACTTCAGTGTACACTCTAGTGAACAAATTTGAGCCTACAGTGTTTAATATTAAGTTGGGCTTTTATTTATATGTACTGCAATGCGGATGTACATGTAGGTAAATATAATTAATGCGTGCTATTATATTGTCTTACAGTTGTGCGAGCTTTATGTGTTTGGGTTAATTAACAAGCTTTTGGTGGTTGTAAAACTGGTCTTAAATAATTATTTGGTACTAATATTATGGAACGGGTCAAATGTTTGCCTAAATCAAATTTATTTATTGGGTTACACAAGTAGCGGTCACGGAATGATTGGCTACGCCATATCTTTGGCACTAATAGAAGGAAAATCATTTACTTTAATCTATACGAATTGTAATTATAATTTCTATCCACGTCTCACCCAAAATTTGTACAATAGAAGATAAATGATGTCCGAGTTGAAAATCCAAATATTGATTTGTAAAACCAACCTATATTTCTGGAAAATAAGCAAAGTATTACTTTACAAAGCGGATCTATAGAACTGCCAGCAAGGCAGAGCGGTATGTCAAAGTGTAGGCGTGATTTCAATTCACGCCTGTCTTAGCCACTACTGTCCAGGACAGCTGAAAGCACAGACCTTAACTTTGTAACGTGATATCACTGACTTTAATGCCTGACTAGCAGGCGGAAACATCAAAAGCTTAAATTCCACAAAAATATTGTGACATTGAAATATTCATACTCATCATTCTCCTAGTGTCAACCCGGGGTCCGCTTACTATTCTAACCAGATTTGGCCGAATATTAGCATTTGCCGCAGAGCGACTGCTTCTCTGACCGCCGCAACCCGAAGGGATAGCGATATTCCATGGCTTAGATTAGTGTCACGTTATTAAGAAAGTACTGATGCCCTATAACGACCGCCAAAGATCTTCATGACAACCGGGACAGCTTAACGTGTTCTCCGAGGCACGGGGCAAGCGACAATTAGCAATTCAATACACACATAGCTCCGAAAAGTCAGTGGTGTGCGCCGTGGATTCGAACGCGATACCCTCTGTATGGTAGTCTGTTGGTACTTCCACTAGGCTATCGCTGCCTCTGCTGAAATATTCATACTAATAGCAAAAACATGGAGCTCGCACATATCCATAAAATATATACCTACCTATGCAATGCTAGCCATTTGCCATATGCCAGCTATTTGTGTACAAAGCAATATAACAGTGAGGCGGCAGGTACGCTATGACGTCACTAAACAAAGATGGCGGAAAGCGCGGGAGCGTGCTCATTACGCCCATTGTTTGTGTACAATGAGTATGGTGTTTTTTTCATTCCAAATTGTTTTATATTACACTACAGGTGTAGTATAAAACAATTTGGACCCTGTACCAACCCGTTTGGCCAGCGTGGTATAGTAGACCAATTCCTCCTTTCAAAGGAGAGGCCTAGTCCAGCAGTGGACTGTTAAAGGCTGATGATGTATTTAAGATAATATTTGTGTATGTGTTTTTATCTTTTGGGAAATGACTTTATTATGTAGTTACTTTTGCAAGAAATATGTGAGATAGAGAACCTATATGTACGAAAAGGCGGACTTTAGTCGTTTTTAGGGTTCCGTACCTAAAAGGTAAAAATCGGAACCCTATTACTAAGCCTCCGCTGTCTGTCTGTCTGTCTGTCCGTCTGTCTGTCACCAGGCTGTATCTCATAAACCGTGATAGCTAGAAAGCTGAAATTTTCACAAATTATGTATTTCGGTTGCCGCTATAACAACAAATACTAAAAATTAAAAAATTAAAATATTAAGGGGGGAGTCCCATACAATAAACGTGTGTTTTTTCGTATTTTGCTCAAAATTACTAAGGGTAACAGGTAGACGCTTAAAATTTTCACAGAATATGTAGTTGTATATTACCTTCCAAAATAAAAAAAATAGATAAAAAATAAGTAAATAATAAAGGGGGGCTCCCATACAACAAACGTAATTTTTAAGCAATTTGTTACTCAATCATAATAAACAAGTAGAAACTTAAAAAATATTTAAGTATATACAAGCTTCTGCTTAGTTTGGGACTAGATGGTGTTGTGTGAATGTGAAAAAAAAAATACAACAAACGTGATTTTCTTTTATAGATGATGGTACGGAACCCTTCGTGCGCGAGTGCGACTCGCACTTGCCCAATTATTTTATTTTATTTGATTTGTCTTTTGTGGTGCTGTCTATACAGGTAAGTTTAGCATTCTTATTAGTAGGCAGTTACTATTTATATTCCGTATCTTCTTCTTATTGTCAATCACCCAAGAAGAAATATACAAAATGAGACAAAGACGATGAACCAGAAGGGATATGAGAAGGAAACTAAAGTCAGCTAATTTGTGATCCCTCTTTGGACATAAGAAATAAATTAAAATAAAATCAGCCACTTTGTGATCTCACTTTTAACAGCTGCTTGATACCACTTGTCGTTGCAACATAGGCAACGGTAACGAAAAAATAATGACAGAAAATAGGCACATTCAAAATCCGAATAAAGACGGCTACTCACCATCATTGATGTGCATAAAGCGGCGCATTACAGATGCCGTGTGTTACACGAATGTGCTGGCTAGTCTTGAATAATGCAACGGTATGATATGACCGCTCCAATCTGTGAATCTGTTGCACTTGTGTATGGAGATACGGGATTTTACATGACAATGTGTCTTACGTCATATTGTTAGAGAAGGCTATATATTTTATGGTTTTGACTATTGTGAAAGTAGATACTGTTGATATATGGCGATGTGTAAAGGATATTTTGTGTATTTAGGTTAGGTATACAGTTTGTATTTAGTTAAGTGTATGTCACAATATTTATGCTTGGATGTATAAATGTATAACCAATACTGCTCTGTTGCCCATGTTTATAAGGTTTTGGAACTCAAAAGGTGAAACGGTATCATTAAATAATCATTTTGTTGGCCGTCCATAGGTAAGTCTTTTTATAGCAATCTTTCATGGCAGACGATATTTACTAAGGGAAGACACACCTTGACCTTTTTACTTAAAACGTCGCCCATTATCGTGTAAACTGATGGCAACTTTGTTCTACTTTATTGCAATATTACAACGTTTACTTGTACAGACCTTATGAGACCTGTGCTGCCGAATCAGTGCTGGGGTAGAGATAGGGCAAAAAATTCGATCTGTCCCCAGTCATGAATAGGTAGATCGATATATACCTATATGTTTGCCTTATCTTTTCCCCGTAGAATTTAAAATCTTATTTCTTAAAAGTTATGCAACAAAATTATAGGCAACATAACATTTAATAAATAGGTTTAGGTGTTCTAATAACCCTGCACTCAAAAATTGGTGTCCTGCTACGTACGACCTACGTCAACAACGCTTTGCAGAATTCATACCGTGATTTAACTAGGTTTTAGTTATAGATCGGTAATGTTAAGATACGTTTGCAAAAGGCAACACATGCATGGCATTATAAAATGAACTACGTACTACAATATTATTTAAACTAAATCAGAGCACTAGAGAAGGAGTTTGTTTCATCCGGGTCAATAGCTGTTCACCAGAACTACAAAATAATATTATGTATTGCATATTTTGTAAATATGTCGTACGGTATTTCTGCATTGCAAAGCTTGCCAATATTCAATTCAATGTATGTCAGCCATCCAGTTCAGATAATGAAAATAAGTACCTATATGATGAAGACTAGAAATTTCAACTATGTAGAGACTATTTATTTATGTTAAATGTAAGAATAATAGATAAATAGGTGAGTGTTTGTGTGACATTTATATCAGAGCGCAACCGTGTTTCGGAGGGCATGTAAAGCTGTCGGTCGAGACTAGAAACGGGCGTTTCTTGTCTCAGGACAAGACTCGTTAGGCCAATGCAAAGGCCGTCGGGCGGTATATAATAATAATAATTATATAATATATAATAAACACCCCCGGACTCGTCGCTCAGCTCCGCCTCGCAGCCGCCGGCACCTACACCAGAGTTGTCGGCAATTGCAGAGGCGTCGAGCTCGTCGAGCGACGAGTACTTCTCGCCGCCGACGTCGCCACCACCTGTACATCGGCGAGGGAGAGGCCGGCCACCGACACGCTTGGGAACCCGAGATCCACCGGTCTCGAACAGGGCCCCCGCTACCGGTGGTGATGTGCACCGCATGAGATGGACGAGTTCAATGAATGAAAACGTCATGCGGGCATATTTTGTGGCCACAGAGGGAGGAACTAACCTCAGTGCTTACCGTGATCGTATGCTGCCTTTGTTTCAGGCACTTGAGCCAGCTGTCAACGTGTCAACACAACGGCTATCGGATCAAGTGCGGGCCATCCAACGGTGTCGTCTGTTGGATGACACCGTGCTTGAGAGACTTCGCTCTGAATTGCATAGAAGTCTCCCCATCACTTCTCCATCGCGAACTCAGACGGCGGTTGCACAACTACAACAGGTTGATGTCGCCGATGAAGAGATAGATGATGAGACTTCTCATGTAAGTACCCAGTACAATGATCGTTTAAGGAGCGCTTTGGAATGTGCTATTGATGAATACCGATCCATAAATCCAAATATTCGGCCTCTTTTGCCTCGGTTGCCCATGCATAAGAAAAACATAGCGCTAGTGGGTGCCCTGGATTCACTATTGTCAACTTATTTTGAGAATAGTGAAAATCTCAGCGATACACAGTCAATCCTGTATTGTGCGGCTGTAGCGGCATGTCGAGTAGCGGGAGTTAAATTCCCTGTAGATAATACTACTACTCGACGGGCCGCTGCGATGCCAGCTTGGCAGCGCAGGATTGAGAGTCGTATCGCTGAGACTAGGGCACTCATTGGCAAGCTATGTTCTTTTAGGACCGGTAATACGCGACCGAGAGTGATGCGCTTTGTGACTCGGGCATTCGTGGGAACTGGTATCAGTTCCCAAGATTATTTATCTCGAGTTACAGAGCGCATCGACTTTCTGAAACAAAAACTTTGTGCATGGGCAAACCGTATTAGGCGATATAAAAAAAGGGTGGACCGGTATTGCCTTAATCGCACATTCCAGAGAGACGAAAAGCGGGTGTATAGGGCATGGGAGCACCCTGATTCCTCGACGAGTAATGGCGATGGGTGTCAACCGAATGATGTTACATTTTGGCGCAGCATTTGGTCGACACCCGTCAGCCATGCGGAGGGTGATTGGATTGGGGATGTTGAGCGAGCATGTGAACGAATTCCAATAATGGAGCCTATAAATATTACTATCGACGACATAGTCAGCGCAGTCCGTCCTTTACAGAACTGGAAGTCTGCGGGACCGGACGGACTGCACAATTTTTGGCTTAAGTGGCTCCGAAGTTCGCATGCTTGCTTAGCATCTCAATTTCAATCGTCTTTGGAATCAGGGTCGCTGCCTGATTTTTTAACATCCGGCGTTACCCACCTGCTTTATAAGTCTGGTAGTACCACGGACCCCAAGAATTATAGGCCAATTACATGCCTACCAACTTTATACAAACTTCTTACATCCATTTTGAGAAGGAAATTATCTAAACATATATTTGATAATTCAATTCTATCTGTTTCTCAAAATGGATGTAAGAGTGGGGCTCGTGGTACTAAAGAGCTCCTATTGATTGACATGGCCATTAGCCAACAAGTGCGCCGTAACCGAAAGAATCTATCGACATGCTGGATAGATTACAAAAAGGCGTACGACTCCGTGCCTCATGCGTGGCTTTTGAGGGTGCTAGAGTTGTACAAAGTAGATACAACTCTATGCACCTTCTTAAGGGCGTGTATGGGGCAATGGAGGACCGTATTGCGCTATCCAGGGTGTCGATCGATCTTGGGTTGCGGTGCTCCAATAAGGATCGAGCGAGGTATATTCCAGGGCGACAGCCTGAGTCCTCTGTGGTTTTGCCTTGCCCTGAACCCCCTAAGTACCTTATTAGAGGCTTCAGGGCTAGGCTATCAGTTGAGGAGAGGAGGTCATGTTACATCTCACCTCCTTTTTATGGATGACCTGAAATTATTTGCCCCCAACAAATTCCAACTGACTGCATTACTTAAGGTAACCGAAACCTTTAGTAATTCAATCAGGATGGAATTTGGTGTGGATAAATGTGCGGTCATGCATGTGAAGAGAGGCAGGATTATGGAATCTGCAGGGATACAACTCTCAGATTCCATACAACTTAGATCCCTCTCCCCAACTGAGACCTACAAATACCTGGGTATGTCGCAGTCTTTGAATATTTCTGAGACTGACATGAAACAGACGTTGTAGGCTCGGTTCTTTGGCCGCCTGAGAAAAGTACTTAACAGTCTTTTATCAGGCGGCAACAAGGTGCGGGCCTGCAACGGGTGGGCCATGCCAGTCCTAATGTATTCCTTCGGCATACTCAGGTGGACCCAGACTGAACTAGATGCCCTGGATAGAAAAGTCCGTTCAATGCTGACTGCATCTCGTATGCATCATCCACGCTCATCAATAATGAGGCTGTACATCCCGCGGAAATGTGGGGGTCGAGGCTTTTTATGTGCTAAGACCCTCCACAACCGCGAGGTGTGCAACCTCAGAGATTATTTTCTGCAGATGAGTGTGGATGTGCATCGCGATGTAGTCGGAATTGATACCGGGCTTACCCCGCTCGCTCTGGCTAAAGAGAACTGGCACAAACCTGCAGTACTTAGTACTGAGGACCGACGAGAAGTATGGAGGGGCAAGGAGCTGCATGGACGATTCTACCGGGCCTTACATGGGCCCGATATACATTTTAAAGCCTCTATTTCCTGGCTGCGATTGGGTGATCTCTTTGGAGAAACCGAAGGTTTTGTCTTTGCAATTATGGACGAAGTTGTCATGACAAACAACTACCGGAAGTATATTCTGAGGGATGGGACGGTTGACATATGTCGGGCGTGTCACCAACCCGGGGTATCGCTCAGGCATATAGTGTCCGGTTGTTCGAGTCTTGCCAACGGTCAGTATTTGCATAGACACAACCAAGTGGCCAGGATAATCCATCAGCAACTAGCCCTTAAATATAATCTCGTTGGTTCAGAGGTACCGTACTACAGATATGTGCCCGACCCAGTTCTCGAGAATGGTCGTGCATTGTTGTACTGGGATCGGTCTATCATTACAGACAGGACTGTTGTAGCCAATAAGCCTGATATTGTAGTGATAGACCGAGCAGAGCGACTCGCAATGATAATCGATATCACCATACCGCATGACGGCAATCTCGTGAAGGCAGAAAAAGAGAAGGAGATTAAATATTTGGACCTAGCTCACGAGATTGTTGACATGTGGGATGTGGATTCGGCGATCATTGTGCCGATAGTCGTGTCGGTAAATGGGCTAATCGCCAAGAGCCTCGATCAACATCTAAAGAGGCTCGCACTAGGCAGCTGGATCAAGTCCTTGATACAGAAGGCAGTTCTTCTCGACACGGCACGCATCGTGAGGAAGTTCCTGTCTCTGAGGCCCTAACCACCGGTGGCTTGGTCCCTGTACCCGACACCGGTGGGTCTCCGTGGTCCCTTTTATATTTTTAAACATTTTTTAATGTAGTTTAATAATATAAAATTAACTATGAGAAATGTGATGAATAAAGTGAATAATAATAATAATAATAGCATTGAGGACCGGAGCGAAGTATGGAAGGTCAAGGAGCTACATGGACGCTTCTATAAGGCCTTACACGGGTCTGATATAGATTTTAAGGCATCCGTTTCCTGGCTGCGCTTCGGTGATCTTTTCGGAGAAACCGAAGGTTTTGTCTGTGCAATTATGGATGAAGTTGTCATGACAAATAACTACCGCAAGTATATCCTGAGGGACGGTACTGTTGACATATGTCGGGCGTGTCACCAGCCCGGGGAATCTCTCAGGCATATTGTGTCCGGTTGTTCGAGTGTTGCCAATGGTCAGTATTTGCACAGACATAACCAAGTGGCTAGGATTGTCCATCAGCAACTAGCCCTTAAATATAAACTCATTGGTTCTGAGGTACCGTACTACAGATATGTACCCGACCCAGTTCTCGAAAATGGTCGTGCACTGTTGTATTGGGATCGGTCTATCATTACAGACAGGACTATTGTAGCCAATAAGCCTGATATTGTAGTGATAGACCGAGCAGAGCGTCTCGCAATGATTGTTGATATCACCATACCACATGACGCTAATCTCGTGAAGGCGGAAAATGATAAAAAGATTAAATATTTAGATCTAGCTCACGAGATTGTCGACATGTGGGATGTAGATTCAGCAATCATTGTTCCGATTGTCGTTTCAGTGAATGGATTGATCGCTAAGAGCCCCGACCAACATCTTAAGAGGCTCGCACTGGGCAGCTGGATCAAGGCCTTGATTCAGAAGGCGGTTCTTCTCGATACGGCACGCATTGTGAGGAAGTTCCTTTCTCTGAGGCCCTAACCACCGGTGGCTTGGTCCCTGTACCCGATACCGGTGGGTTTCCGTGGTCCCATTTTATATAGTTAAATTTATTGATATATTTAAGGTTTAATTATGTAAAATTCGATTATGTGAATACTGAATAATAAAGAGATAATAATAATATTCTACCACATTTACACAACACCGTCTAGTCCCAAAATAAGCAGAGCTTTTACTATGGGTAGTAGACAATGGATAAACATACATACATATATACTTTTTTTTGTAAATACATACATAATTATTATACATACAAACACCTAGAGCAAGACAAACATCCATGTTCATGCACACCAATGTTTGACTTGAGCGGGAATCGAACCCGCTACCTTCGGCGTAGCAGTCGCTTACATTCCCACTGCGCCAACCGGTCGTCAATGAACTCCGGCACAGTAGTTGCCCACACATTTTAAGGACAAGGACACCATTTTCGTCCTAATTTGTATATCTTATAACTTTATTCCGCTAGTAAGTAGTATTTTAACGATAATAAAAATTCAATTATATGCCAACTAACACAGAAACTTTGGATTACACTTAGAACGACATAGTTAAATTAGTTTTATAACAACAGAAAATTGTTTCTTATTTAATATAGCGAGCAAATGGAAGTTCCAACGCAAAACCAACTAGTGGTGAAAGTTGTTCGAAACTAACACACGAAACACGGTAGGTAATCCGAACTAAAGTTCTATATAAATCTTCCGTGTATTTAAAGTGATTGCTTTCCTGACTGACTGACTGACAGACAAGCCACAGCGGAAACTACTGGTTATAAGAACTGAAAATTGGCATGAATGTTCGTTTGGGAGAGAATTTTGGGAAATTCTTCTCCTGATGGGGCAAAAGGTCCCATGGGGGCTGGCACCAAATCATCCTCTTGACGCAAATATGGACAGGTCTTATTCCAGCATGGTATAATTTGTCTTACCTGGGTATAACTTAAATAAGTATTAAATGTTACTAAGCTTATCAGTTCTCTTGTTACAAATGTTCAGGATCTGCACAGTTTCTGATCAGATGGTCGTGTGTTATTTAAATGATATGTAATCCAATATATACAAATCTCGTGTCACACGGTGTTTGCTAATCGATCTCCTACGAAGCGGCTTAACCGATTATTGTAATATTTTTTGTGTATATTTTGTAGGAATAGTTTGAAGTCTATATCTCGAAATACGAGTAAACGACATAACAATGTTTGTCTGTTCCGTTAGTTATTATACTTATAAGCCTGTATCTATCCATTAATTACATGGCAAAGGAAGGAGAAGCGTTAATGATTAATTACCAAAGAAATATTAATACAAACGTAACAAGACAATTAATGAAGCCGATGTCTTCCATTCGCATTACCTACAATAGATCTCTCGTATATTCTCCTATTTATTACACGTTTGTTAATCGTTTTTTTTATTAATTATACAGCGTATATAATTATGCACATTTAATATCTGAAAATGAATAAATTCTAAGGGCATTTATCTACTAGTCTAACTTAGAGTGGTGCAAAGAGAAAAGAAGTAGTGTAATTTGTGATGCGGAAAACGTATATGTACTGAGATAAATTATTCAGATTTTAAAAAGACTTACATAAACACAAATGAAAAAACATATACCATATACAGAATAAATAAGAATTCTAAAAGTTATGATGCCAAAAAGACAAAAGTGTCTATATTTCCATCGTTTGGTGAACGATTGTAACCTTACCTAATGTTAGTTATTCGTTGTTTTTTCGCTGCTGATCTCACTCTCTTGCTTACAACTCACTTGCGTCGAAAAGTGCCAATTAACCTTGGTAAGTAATGAAATCTACAGTTCTGTTGATAAAAATAATTGTGAAGACTAAGTGAGGGTAGCTGCTGAAACCCGCACTCCAAGGAGAGGGCGCTGCAGGACATCAGTCATCTCGTGACAGATGGTGTACGTGTAACCCATGCCAAAACGTCGAGGAAAATATAAGGTATTTCACCCATATTTTCAAAAAATTACGCAAACATATTAACTATAATGACAAAAGGGTTTTAAAGATGAGAACTTCGTCGGTTTAAAAAATTAAAGCTAGGGTATTAACGTAAGCAAAGGATTTAAGGGTTTTAAGTGAATTATACGCTTTCAAAATCATACTTAATGGTAAAGCCTTACCAGATAATGCTGCAATAAATAACGTTTCACTCGATATTGCTTTTTCCTTTAATAAAACTTCTTTAATTAATGCCGTGCTGCAATATGTTATGTGCTAGATTACACTGAGATATTTACTAAAAACTCGTTTTTACTCGCGATTTGTGGCAATTCTGTATCGCATACAAATCTTAAAAAACTCCTTTCTGACTTCCAATAAATCACTAATCTCAGGGAACAGAGACACGAATAAAAAAAATGTGTGAGACTGTTTGGTTAAGGAGGAATGATAATATACTAATAGGCTTTATACACGCTATCAGCCTCAGGTGTGGATTAGTAGCCATAAATAATTAAAATGAAAAGAGTAATGAATGTAGAGAAAGCGCGTGAGGTTTGTAAGCATAGAAGTAAGTGGTGTTCTGTTGTCTCTGCCTACCCCGACGGGAAAAAGGCGTGAGTATACCTATGTATGTATGTAATTATGTAAATAATTAAAGTGCGGGTGTAATTGCGGACGCAGCTAGGTTTTTTACAAACTTACTTTTAGGTATGAAAATATTTCTGTTTATAAAACAAAACAAGTTATGTATGTACAAACATTTCTAAGTGAAATGGCAAATATTTAACTTTTACATTTGCCTTAAACACGTACTAATAACATTTTATGTTTCCTCAGGGATATGATGTACACGCTCATATCCCCGACTAAAAGAGTAAATGTAATATTAAATCAACAACGTAATAATTTTTGTTTACTTGTTGACCGTGTCTACATCATCTTTTCAGGACTTTGTTTTTGCAATGGGAGCAAAAGTTGCGCTTATTTGACGAGCGTACGAGTTCGGTTACATAACCGATGGCTGCGAATATAATTAAGGCAGCAGCGATAGTACAGTAAGGATACCAAAAGACCGCAAAGCAAGGGCGGTGAGGTTGAAATCCACTTTGCCACAGACATTTAATTGTACGTTGTAAGGTGTGTTAATAAATAAATAACTTACTTACTTTTACATTTCAAAGTTACGAGCGTATTAATGTCTTTAATTTTCTGCGTGCCGTATGCCGTCGGTCCTGACTATCATGAAGGTCCCGACTATCAAGTCATTATACATATTCAGTATCTTACTTTCCTTTCAATTCACTAACACTGTTCTAAAGTATGCAATATTGCCATCTTAGGGGTTGCGAAGGTAAGATGGCAGTCGGTCTGTGGCAAAGCTATTTAAATTAAAAAAAACTTTAGCATAACTTCGAACTATATTGTGGTCATGTTAAATAATAAGGCTGCTAAGGTCAGCTAATGGAAATCCTATTTGCATTAAAGCAGTACGTATTAAACTACGAAAATGGCGGTATAAAGCTAGTGAGTAGGTAAATAAAGTTTACAATATAACGAACAACACAGTGCAGAGGCGACGCGGCACACATAAATTATATGCGCTTTCTTCGACCCAAGTGTTGCTCTCCAGAGGGGGCTTTCTGTACTGAGAGGGCTCATGCACATCGAAGAATATGACGCAATACAACAGTGGAAGGAATTACGTACATGATGTAAGTTGTATTGGTCAAGTTATTTTCTAACCACGTGAATATTGACCATTCTTTCTTCTGGTTCTACCTATTGCATTGCGAACGTGGCAGTAAATGTAGATTCATTATGTAATTAACCTAAATAAATAAATGATTTTGACTTTGACTTAGAAATGTCGGTGATTTTAATTCCAACCAGGACAATTTCTGTGCGTTTATGACGATACCTATTTAATTGCTTTTCTGCTCCATTATATTATAAACCGGTCAACTGAAACACTTGACACTTTTTTGCTGCATAACCGAAGCTTTTGTTTCTCCGTATTGTTTTCTCCGACGTCCAGCCATTGTTTTAGAGAGGCCATAACGCTGAAGGCTGGCTGTTCTGGTCTGCGCATTAGTGAGCTGTTCATTTTCTGGCGCTTATGGTCTGCGCATTAGTGAGCTGTTCATTTTCTCGCGCTTATCCGCCACGCCGTGGACTTAGTTCTGAGTTTGAGCTGGATGTAATTTGTCATAGTACAAACGACAGCATTAGCTATGATGACCGTGTGTTAGGTGCCGTAAGCAAACGACACGACAAATTAAAGTAGGCTTTTTTATAGACTCCCGCCTGTGTTCCCGAAGGGGTAGGCAGAGGATTCACACATTTCCCCATGAATTTTTAGGTCCCACCTAATAGGGGGCGAGCCTATTGCCGTTACCGGGCACATCACCAGACTCCGTGCTGCTACTGAGAATTCATATAAACTGAGTAACACATTTGCCCGACCCGGGAATCAAACCCGGGACCTCAGATCAGCAGACGCATACGCTATCCACTGGAACCCTAACCCTTTAAAATTTGTGGAATATCACACTTGTGTAAAGTGTGATATTGCATAGTAAAATTAAGCTCAAAACTCTTTGCATTAAAAACAAAATACTTTGGTTTCAATATTATCGTTTTACAACAGAATACACACGTCATTGTTTCGATGAAAAGCAAAAGCTTATCAACTATAAACTTTTGATATTCTTTCATTGAAATTATTCATATATTTTAAAGCTTATTCGATACCAACATGAACGCTGTCAAGATAATTAATATTATAATAGGGGATTAGGTTAAATGTATTATTTCATACTTCTATAATTAAAATAATTCGAATAAGGAGTTTACTAGGAAGATAGATATACCCCCCTGTGGGATCTTCACCTTGTCGTGGTGGGGGAGCTTAGTAACCGTGGATTTGATTTTCTCCCACGGTGAACGTGGGCTTGCTTGAGGCCTGCGTAGGATGCGTCCATAGGTGCGGGTGCAGGGGACAGTTCTGTCTGTCCCTCGCAGTCGGGTGCGGTCGCGGGAGGAGAGGCGTGTTGGTGTTGCGTTGCCGCGCGCCTTATCTCCCGCGACCAAATGGGGGCGCACCATCGTTGCGTCGCGGTGGGGCCGCAGAGGCAGAGGAGATGCGGTGTTGCGTTGCCGTCCTCCCTATCCTCTGCGGCCGCTGGGTGTTTTGGCGGCGGAGCTCAACACCTTCATCCGCCGCCAAGAGGGTTTCGTTCGGGGCGCGCCTGACCATCTGGCGGGCCAATACCCGTCGGGGGGTAGAGAGGAATGCTTCGGTGAAAACCTACCCTCCGACACATGGGTACATGAGAAAGTCGAAGTGGTTTTTAGTGGTAACACCACATACTCCGGCTCTAATTTCCCCCAAGAGTCGTAGATCCGAAGGGATTTTCCACCTCGTAAAACAAAAAAAGAAAGTACAAACTGGTAAATATGTATATGATTCGACGTGTGTGGTTCCATGTAAATATTTGAGTGGCCTGTCGCAGTACTTTTATTATCGGTCGACGTAACAATTTTCATTGTGCGAATGAACTGCATTTTTGTTTTCACGTAGGCTTGGACAAATGGATGTGGGTATAAATATTATTTTAGAGAGCTCTCTTTAGTATACATATAGAAGAGTTAGAAGGGCGATATAATTATATAACTTTAAATAATTCACCGATTTATAAACCAGATATTCTTCAAATACTTTATCCAGTAATATTATATTAAGGCGATTCTAAGCTCTGATGTCACGAAAAATGATACACGCATTTCCTTTGTATTCATAGGTACTCGTACAACAAAAGTTTCAAACAGTACCGCTGGTCAAAAGACTCATTGTAAAACGTAGCCATGTCTTGACAATCGCTATAAACATTGCACATGCAAACATCGTCTACAAAAATATAACAAAAGGCATCAGATTAGCATAGCAGACAGATAAGATGTCTTAAAATTGAACGTCTAGAAAGATACTTTGTAACTTTATTAGCCAGAGGCCAATAGTTTAGCTTGCTCTATTTTGCAACATGTACCAAAATAAGGCAATAGTCTCATTGTCGGCGAATGAGCGATTTGCGTTAATTTATCGCTTGAAAACATACATGCTATATAAATAAGATTATGTTTGCAAAAAAAGCTAAACAATATAATTATATATATATATATATATATATATATATATATATATATATATATATATATATATATATATATATATATATATATATATATATATATATAAATATAATGAAGCACATTCCGTGACTTCTCAGTCCCCGTCTCAATATCCGTCTTGTTAGACAATGATAGTATTACACATTCGCTTTAAAAATAATAAGTTAAAGAAACTGATAAAGTGTATAATAAGACTCCAGTTATGGTATCGATAAGTAGCCATGACACACGATGTTTGTGTTGACGTGTATCATTGACTTCACTTTAGTAAAAAATTAGGACGGCCAAGAAAAATGAAAATGAGGTAGGTCTGCTTACACTCTGATTGAGTAATAAATCGCGCTTTTTAAGTTCATTGGCGCTACCTATACGTATAAACGTTTAGTTTGTGCAGTAGAAGACTGCATTATTCACTTGATATAATCTCAAACATAATCATAATATACCAATGAATCTATGTTATATATCCTAGCTAATTTGTATATTTTAGATTAAAGCGCTCTTCGCAAAAATCTGGCAGTAGGACCCACTCTTTATACGTTCGTAATTTGACAATTGACACGTGAATTTCAGCGAAGACTTTTGTTTTGTACAGTTCTGTTGCAAGAAAATATAATAATACTGATGACAGTTCATAAACTGAATACTTAAAGTGTGCCGAGCTTTTTTATACAGATGATGTTTGCAGTGGCTTATACTGTACTGTATGCCAACTCTACGGATATGAGGAAATAAAATATGACTTTTATATCTGCATTTTAAATGGATTCTCTGTTGTTTTATTATTTTATGATAATATTGTCTCGTGGGCGTTGAAAGCTACTTAAAAAGGTTATGATGCTATTAAAATATTTAAATACAATAACAAGTCGAGATCGCTTGAAGCAGTCATTAAAAATAAGCTGGTGAAATTGTTATTGTACTCGTATGAATTCGATTAAGGGGATATGAGATTCGGGTAGGAATTATATTGCGACGATAAGGAAAGAACGGGACATAATATCTATCTTGCACTTTTGACAATTGAAACTGCTTTCAGAGGTGGTACTTTTAAAATTATCAACGTTGTCTTCTGCTTGAGGCGATTTAATTACGATCTGAAACAATGGTTCAAAGAGGCTTCAGCTGCTTTGCAGTCACAAAAATTCTAAAGGACCTGGTGTAGAAAGCGTATTTGCTTCGTAAAGTTCTGTGAACTATTAAACAATAGTCTATGTTAGATTATGCTGGCTGCGAAACACAAGAAGATGATAATGTGTTTATACAAATGGCGACCTGATCCCAATCTAAATAAGGCCTGGACTATGGCAACTAGATAACTAATAAAAAACGTACAAACATATTTAAAAGAAAAACTAATTTTGTATAAACCACCCAACGTTACGCGATTGAGGCACGTAACTTACTTAAGCTCTAAAAATAAGGCGTACATCTCAATATTAACATACTTAAACTGTCCTTATTTACATTTTAACCGTCCATTTATCGCGTAAAGTGGGCCTTAGAGGTCAATAAATAAACTACGTTCCACACACCCACGTTATTTCGTACGACAGAACGTAAACAGCCCGTCAAACGACCATCTTGTGGTAAAACTCATTAAACTTGTATAGTTCTTGCGATTCGCGGATGCTTGTGACCTCTTGTTGGTGAACTTAGTAGCTGGCTTGTTACGTGTGTTTATTCGCGTATAATTGTGTATGAAGTAGGGATGATAACGTAAGGGTTGAACTACGGGGTGGTACAGGAGATTTTCGAGTTAAGATAGTCTCCAGGTGCGTTTTAAATAGTCCCTTGATGTCTTACCGTGCAGGAATGACATGCTAAAATTACATACATACATACATACATAGACTCACGCCTGTTTCCCCGAAGGGGTAGGCAGAGGCATATTAAACGCCCACGTTTCGCCAGTGTTTTGATCCCACGTAATAGGTGGCGAGCCTATTGCCGCTCATCGGGATATTTTGTTTGCCAGAGCCTCGTCCGTTGATCGGCAGGTGCACCACTTGCAGGTGAGGTTGACTTGGGACCCTAAGTTCTTGATGGGAATCCTATGCACATGCTAAAATTGAAAATGAAATTTTAACAAAATACTCGGCTCATATTCGACTGGTTTTTACTCACTGTTTTATATAAACAAGGTCCATAAGGCGCTATTCTATACTTCTGAAAACGTGTGTTCCATGACAATTATGTGCGTCTCAACCATTACAGTAAAGGCATGAAATAAACAAAGTCACATTCCCAATACATTCATAAAGTGTTTTCTCGCTGTACAAGCTTTACATGTGTTTCTTATTTGTTTCAGGTTACGTTATAGGAAGACAACGAGTGCCACCGTATACCAAGTGTTCTTTACTAAAAATTTAAGATTAGGTAAGTAACTAGTTCACTATTATTATCTTTTTATTTGATTTGATTGTGCAGATGGCATAGTGGTTTATGCGACCGCCTTGCCACTTAAAACTGGTTGGGGTTCATTACCCACAAGGGTTAACACTTTATTAGAAACACTAATTATTGGATCTGGCTGTTTTTATGTTCATTAGTTTAATTTTAGTAAATATTGCTGAATGATCCTGCCTGTCCAGTACCTCTTTTTATTTTATTTATCTAGTTTGTCTATTCGACTTTCGTTAATAATAATATTCTAACACGTAGGTATTGATTTTGACTCATCCAATTTCACAGGAATAATTGTGTATGCACATTTAATGCTGCACTCAATCCAGTACATTAGGATTATAAAACCAAGTTTTATTGACCTAAACCTTTCAGGATAAGAGTTAATAAATTAGTAAAATAAAACTGTAATCAATTGTATAAAAGCAGTTTCCACTCCAAGTTAGGTAAATTTTATTCAGTGCGTACATCTTCTAAATCTGCAGGCTCATACTTAACAGTATGTAGGTCAATGTCAATACACGCCCAAGTACAGTAATAAAGATAAACATGTCTCTACGACCCTCGATCTATCTGCCACCAAACTTGCCAATTTTTCACCTAAACACACTTGCGTTCAAATAACTACCCTAGCGTAAGGTAATAAAATGCATATTGTATTGTCTGATGGCAACGTCTGATGCTGTTCTGTAGGGTCACCATGATACAAGATAGTTTTGATGTACGTATGATTGTGCTGTTATTGGCTTTGATCGAGATGTGTTGACAAAAAGTTGGGGACATCTCGACCCTGATATGTTGGCTAACTTTCGATTGGCGAGTAATAAAATAGTTTTCCTTGTTTTATAGGGTAAATGGGTAGTCACATGAAAAACATTTTTCTATGCAGTTATTCATAATATATTCTTTAAATACTTTACACATATTATTATACACATAAATCACGCTGAAATAACAGTTTTGGTCCCCGTTTGTAACCCCCTTTTTCTTTATTCTTTCTTTCAGTAACTACTTTTTATCGAGGTTTATTTGAGCTTACTGTCATTACTGATTTTGCACTGTCTAACTATTATCGGCATTGTTCTCATACTTCATTTTGAAATAGTCCAAAGTCAACTATCACATAATAGTAGTGTATGTGTGCGTGTGTGTATTGTAAGGGTCCTTTTCCTGTCATGCGTATTATCGTCCGTGCGAGGATCTCATCCGCATGCAGGCTGCCCGCATCCTCTCATTTCATACATGTTTTTCCTATCATGCGAGCACCACGCTCGCGGAACGCGAATTGGTTGCGGACGCGCAGCCTGCGTGCGTGCTATCCGGATGCGGATGGCGTTCATCTGTCTTCAGTGTTGTTTTTACTGTGATGCAGGTGGCACACATGGTCATAGCACGCATATAATCTCAAATAAAGAAATGAAAATTGATACAGAGAGAGTCACTGGCGATACACACGACACTGCAGCGGCAAACGTCTTTGTCCTGCGTGTGGCCAGTGAGTCTCTCTTTGTCCTGCGTGTGGCCAGTGACGAAAATACGCATGACAGGAAAAAGGCCCCAAACATTTGACTTTGGATTTTGGACAAGTTAGCAGCAAAATAATATTTTATGCTTTATTTTCAATATAATTAATTTATTTTGGACATTATTTTAAATGAGAACAATGTCGATAATATGTAGTTTGACAATCCAAAATACTCTACGCTTACGCTTCGCTATATATGCACTGGCCCTTACTATCAGGCAGACTGTGACTCATACATCAAACAATATAATAATCCACCAATTTGCAAATAATTATATCAATAATAATTTAAAATCACGGTTGATATAACGTATATCAGCAAAAACAAAGGCGGCCCTCAATTTGTTATTTCATATAATGTGGCAATTTTCCTTGCGGGCCTGCGTTGTCGCGGCCTGCGTTGTGGCGTGTGCCATTGGCAAATTTATATAAATTATAGTATCATGAGTAACTCCCACTGCTATTAGCCATATACGTACAAGACATCTTAAATATTATTTCTTTACCAAAATAAGTCTATAAGCACACGTAACATTTTCAGTCCAAATAAATACTTTTTCTTTATTTCTTTCTTTCTTTATTTCTTTGTCTTTCTTTCTTTCTAACAAGCATATCTATTCACATAAGTAAAATGGAAGTGTCTGTTTGTGATTATTTTCACTGTTTTAAAGCACTAATAATGCACTTTAAAACATAGTTTTTTGTTTACACGATACCTTGACATTTTGGCCTTACCCTTATCATTGTGAGAAGACGCCCGTGATTTATACAGGGTTGCTGCTGCTGCTGACGGTTATGTATGTAACAATTTTTTTCTGAGAAATAAATATTGCTTCCATTAATTAAACCACCTTACTTCATATTAACTACTTCATGTTAAACCAAACTTTGAAAGACAGTAAACGCCTATCGACGTGATAACAATAAAACTTCAATTGTGTCTCGTTTACTGTCCGTGAAAGTGTTAATATAATAGGCATAGGATTTAATAGAAATTGTGCTGCATACAATTTATTTTCAAGTAGGAAATCAATCTAGAAATATCGACACGGCACCGGCTGCTGAGATGACCAATTAAACTCCGCTGTTGTCTTCTTTAGGCGTATATTTTTTATATCCCGTAAGATAGTTTCACATGGCATCCCTGTTGAGGCAAAAATAACATACATTACGAGCGCTATAAACATTTATAAATGGTCGTCGGAATCACCGATGTTATCTGTATTTGTGACAGTTTTATATCAAACGTTACTAAAGGGTTGCTCTGACCCACACTAGTGTTATAGGTATGATGTAATGTGTTAAACTATAATATGATAATTTATATGAACAAATAGGTCCTGATTTCTCTAACCGTATCACTGTAAATTATATTTTTTTATTAAACTCTGATTTACTTTTAACTTTACCACCTCTATTTGAAGCCGAATGCACATATTTCTAAGTGCCTTTACCTTAACCTTTTGTTACCTAATTAATTATTGATCTAAGCAACGCAACTTGGAAAAGTTTGGATGACTATTTATTTATTCAAATATATATTTCAAAAACATTTTAACTGAGATAGCAAAAATCGGGCTACTTGAGGTTTTAATTTTTTTACTCTTTTTTATTGTATGGAACTAACAAGTATTGTACCATTTTAGAATTCTTATTAAATGCGCCTTAATTTTGCGCTTTTAATGCCACCTGCCAAGGCACTCTAGTACATTTTTTTTAAAGTCGACGAATCTTGAAAATTTTAAATTCGTAGTTTAACAAATAATCTCAATTTTCGGAAACTTGAGGCAATTCTGTCATTATTTTTATTGGGATTCTAGAAATGTTATTTAGGATTACGTTTCTAAAGTTCAAATGAACAAAAATAAAAAAGAGTAACCACAATAACCGAAAAATGGTACAGTTTGATCAAATTTCTAGGTATTTCTTAAAATGCCCATAATTTTCAAACTGATGGTTATGATCAATCCTGTCACCCCGTTCGGCTTGACGTTGAGTTCTGGGACACCCTGTATAGGTATCTACATTTTCTCCTTGTGAATATGTAGAGTTTATCAAAGGTTCTTATTATTATGAAATAAAATGTATACCAAATTAATTAAGCTAAAATTCAAGCGACTTAATAACGATGAATTACGATTCCATTTAATTTAAATGTCAAGCAATAATAATTCTACTCATATTTATTCTGAGTGCCGTTGTGAAAAATTGTGCTTCATTATTCTTTGAGTTTTATTAAAGAGCGAGTGTCTCGGTCCATCTTAAATTGCAAGCCATCTATGCAGCAAAAAGAAGATGATTACAATCTTGAATTGACAAATAGTTTTGGTACAAAATGCTCATTTATATTTTGCAAGTGGTCCTTAAGTGGTAAAAAAATGAGGTCCCTATTCATAGCTTAGACCTTTTTTTTTCAGAATTGAGTGGTTATATGTATCTGTGTAAGAATTAGTAATCGATCTGAAATCTTATCCTTCAAATATTGTTTGCTAAACTTGACCCAACTACCATGACAATTAGCTTACATGGTAGTTAGTCCGGGTTTCTGAAGCTCCTTATTCTTCGTTCTTTATATTTTTGTTCATGTTCTTCTTAAAATACAGAAGATACACTTAAAATTATTATTAAATAATATAGTAACCTGACTTAGAATAACATTCCACAGACTTTAATATGGAAACTATATTTTATTAAACAATAAAATAATTTTTAGAGTAATTTTCTTTTCTGAATTCGGTTGAAAAGGTTATTGCCCTAAGTAATGGGGTACGTTACGGAGTATGAACAATGACCTTCGTTTACGCTAGAACAACCATGCGTGACGTGGTCAGCAAAGGGCAGATTATAAGAAAAACAATTTTTTTTATGGTTCATGAAACCTACTTTGTTGGTAGTTTGTCTGTGTAGCTCACGGATTCGTTTCAAACTTTGACTTGTACCTGTTATGAAGTGAGACACTTGGAGCCGTTGCTGGGATAAGGTTAATGACCTTATTCATCATATTCAGTATTACTATTGTACGAGTTATTCGGTCAATGGTTTGGTAGACATTATTAAAAATAACATTTATAGTTATTAGTAATCAGACAAAAATATATACTGCGGTGTCAAAAAATTATATAGTCGTTATTAAATTTCTAAAGTCTAAAGCTCTTTAAAGTATACTTTATTCAATTTCTAAATCGTAAGGAATTTCTGCAATTTAGAAGGTAGTCCATCATCTTCTTGTGTTTCGCAGCCAGCATAATCTAACATAGACTATTGTTTAATAGTTCACAGAACTTTACGAAGCAAATACGCTTTCTACACCAGGTCCTTTAGAATTTTTGTGACTGCAAAGCAGCTGAAGCCTCTTTGAACCATTGTTTCAGATCGTAATTAAATCGCCTCAAGCAGAAGACAACGTTGATAATTTTAAAAGTACCACCTCTGAAAGCAGTTTCAATTGTCAAAAGTGCAAGATAGATATTATGTCCCGTTCTTTCCTTATCGTCGCAATATAATTCCTACCCGAATCTCATATCCCCTTAATCGAATTCATACGAGTACAATAACAATTTCACCAGCTTATTTTTAATGACTGCTTCAAGCGATCTCGACTTGTTATTGTATTTAAATATTTTAATAGCATCATAACCTTTTTAAGTAGCTTTCAACGCCCACGAGACAATATTATCATAAAATAATAAAACAACAGAGAATCCATTTAAAATGCAGATATAAAAGTCATATTTTATTTCCTCATATCCGTAGAGTTGGCATACAGTACAGTATAAGCCACTGCAAACATCATCTGTATAAAAAAGCTTGGCACACTTTAAGTATTCAGTTTATGAACTGTCATCAGTATTATTATATTTTCTTGCAACAGAACTGTACAAAACAAAAGTCTTCGCTGAAATTCACGTGTCAATTGTCAAATTACGAACGTATAAAGAGTGGGTCCTACTGCCAGATTTTTGCGAAGAGCGCTTTAATCTAAAATATACAAATTAGCTAGGATATATAACATAGATTCATTGGTATATTATGATAATGTTTGAGATTATATCAAGTGAATAATGCAGTCTTCTACTGCACAAACTAAACGTTTATACGTATAGGTAGCGCCAATGAACTTAAAAAGCGCGATTTATTACTCAATCAGAGTGTAAGCAGACCTACCTCATTTTCATTTTTCTTGGCCGTCCTAATTTTTTACTAAAGTGAAGTCAATGATACACGTCAACACAAACATCGTGTGTCATGGCTACTTATCGATACCATAACTGGAGTCTTATTATACACTTTATCAGTTTCTTTAACTTATTATTTTTAAAGTGAATGTGTAATACTATCATTGTCTAACAAGACGGGTATTGAGACGGGGACTGAGAAGTCATGGAATGTGCTTCATTATATTTATATATATATATATATATATATATATATATATATATATATATATATATTATTTAGCTTTTTTTGCAAACATAATCTTATTTATATAGCATGTATGTTTTAAAGCGATAAAATAACGCAAATCGCTCATTCGCCGACAATGAGACTATTGCCTTATTTTGGTACATGTTGCAAAATAGAGCAAGCTAAACTATTGGCGTATATATATTACGGCGTCGGGACGTGACGACCCCACCGCCCACTGAGGGAGTTACGAGTAGCTCTTTTGTACCACGGGCCCCATTCTTACATCCATTTTGAGCCACTGACATAATGTTATTATTTCTTATATGTGATTACATCTTCGTCCTCAAAATGGATGTAAGAAGTTTATACATAGTCGGTAGACACGTTATCGGTCTATAATTTTTGGAGTCCGTGGTACAACCTGACTTAAAGAGCAGGTGAGTGATACCAGTTGTCATAAAAGTTGGGATCGAGCCCGATTCCAAAGATGCCTGGAATTGGGATGCCAACCGAGCATGGGCACTACGTAGCCATTTCAAACAGAAGTTGTGCAGTCCGTCCGGTCCCGCTGATTTCCAGTTAGATAATGAACGGACTGCACAAGCTATATCCGTTGTTTCAATGGCTACGCTCTGCATTTGAGGTATTCCCTCACATGCTCGCTTAACATCCCCAAACCAATCACCCTCAGTGTGGCTGATGGGCATCGACCAAATGCTGCGCCAGAAAGCGTTCGTTGCCTCAGTATCCGGCAGACGCCCATCATCCACACTTGGATCAGTCCGCTCCCAACTTCTATACACCCACCTTTCATCTTTTTGGAATGCCCCTATTCTGGGTGTATCGGTCCACACGCCTTTTGTACCGTCTTAAACGGTTTGCCCACGCACAAACTTTTTGCTTCAGGTAGTCGATGCGTTCTGTGACTCGTGATTCGTATTCTTGGCGACTAAGGCCCGTACCTAAGAACGCCCGAGTCACAAAACGCATCACTCTCGGTCTTGTATTGCCCGACCTGAAGCAAATTAGCATTAACCGATAAGACCATACATTATAATAGACCAGATATCGCCATCCACAACAAATCTGACAATTCTGCCCATATAATTGACATAGCAGTTCCGAACACCCACAATCTCATGAAAACAATAACAGAGAAAATCAATAAATATACAGAACTCAAAGAAGAAATTGCAAGAATTTGGAAAGTCAACAAAGTATATATAGTACCAATAGTAATTTCCACCACAGGTGTCGTTCCTAAATATTTACACCATAGTTTAAAAATGCTCGAATTACCACCAAATATATACATTAGCATCCAAAAAGCAGCTATCTTAAATACATGCAGAATAGTAAGGAAATTTATGCAAAGTGACGAAAGTGAACCAGAAACCATAGACCAAAGCACCCCAAGCCTATCTTAAATGACTATTACTTGGTATTTACCCGTAAACGTAATGACGTTTTAAACCGAGTATACTAACAGTTCTGATAATAATAATAATAATAATAAATTGGCAACCCCAGCTGTCAACACCGATTCAAAAATTTTGCTTAGTTAATATTTTTGAATTTATTTAATTTACCAGTTACTACATTTATTATAAATAGAAGAATATCCGTGAATATTAAATAAAAACGTACCTAATTAAAGAAAATATGTCTACATACACCATAAATAAATCATTCAGAAAAATATATGAGATGTCAATGAAACTGTCACAACAAACAGCAAAATAATACAATGAAAATACATAATGTTGACGAGAAATGCCTTTAAAAGACTAAGAGCACAAACAACAACCCCGGACTCGTCGCTGAGCTCCGCCTCGCAGCCGGCGAGGCCTACGCCAACATCGCCAGTGGTTGCAGTTGCGTCGAGCTCAAGCGACGAGTACTTCTCGCCCCCGTCGTCGCCGTCACCTGTACGTCGGAGAGGCAGAGGCCGGCCGACAGCCTGCCTGGGACCACGAGACCCACCGGTCTCAAACAGGGTCCTCGCTGCTGGTGGTAATGTGCAGCGCATGCGATGGACGGAATCCATTAATGAAAACGTCATGCGCGCATATTTTGGGGCTACAGAGGGGGGAACTAACCTCACTGCGTATCGCAGTCGCATGCTCCTTCTGTTTCAGGCCTTAGAACCAGGTATCAACGTTACGGCTCAACGATTATCGGATCAGGTGCGAGTTATCCAGCGCAGTAACAAGCTGGATAACGTCGTACTTGATAGGCTACGCTCAGAATACTTACCTACGAGCCAAGCCGTTCGCGTCCAACCCGCTAGTGCTCCTGTAAACACTGATGCACCGCGGACGGGTAGTAATGCCGTTGTGGATGTGGATGATATGGTTTGTAACGTAAGTATTCAGTACAATGAGGAGGTTATGGAACTTATGGATGCTTTGAAATGTGCGATTGAGGAATATCGGTACATGTTACCAACAATTAGGCCGCGCCTGCCCCGGTTGCCAATGCATAGACGTAATATAGCGCTGGTAGGTGCCCTTGACTTGCTATTACCTAGTTTTCTAGAGAATAGTGAGAATCTTGGTGATACGCACTCAATTTTGTACTGCGCCGCCGTAGCGGCTTGTCGTATGGCAGGTGTCAAGTTTCAAGAACGTGTTACTGTCATGCGACAAAGATCTGCTGTGCCGGCGTGGCAGTACAGAATTGAACGGCGTATTGCTGAGGCAAGGGCACTTATCGGTAAGCTAATCTGCTTTAGGTCTGGGAATATACGTCCCAGGGTCATGCGCTTTGTGCGCCGAGCTTTCTTGGGGACTGGTATCAGTCCCCATGACTATACATCTCGGATCACAGAGCGCATCGACTTCCTAAAGCAGAAAGTTTATGCATGGGCAAACCGGATACGCAGATATAAAAAACGCGTGGACCGCTATACCTTAAATCGTACATTTCAAAGGGACCAAAAGTGGGTTTATAGAAACTGGGACCGACCAGACTCAGATGTGACTAATGGGCAGCTGCCGGATGCAGATGCCACAAACACATTTTGGCGCAGCATATGGTCGGCGCCTATTGGCCACACTGAGGGTGGTTGGATGCGGGATGTTGAGCGGTCATGTGAACATATTCCAGAAATGGAAAACGTAGTCATTTCCAGCGAGGATGTTACAAGTGCAGTCCGTTCGTTATCAAATTGGAAAGCTCCAGGACCGGATGGACTGCACAATTTCTGGCTGAAATGGCTACGTAGTTCGCATGGCTGCTTGGCATCCCAGTTCCAATCAGCCATAGAGTCTGGTTCGATCCCAGATTTTATGACAACTGGAGTAACCCACTTGCTCCACAAGACAGGTAGTACCACAGAGCCCGGTAATTATAGACCGATTACATGTTTGCCATCGGTCTATAAACTTCTTACATCTATTCTGAATGCTAAAATATCAAAACATGTTGTTCTGAATTCAATTATGTCAGACACTCAGAATGGATGTAGGAAGGGGGCTCGTGGTACTAAGGAGCTCCTCCTTATTGATATGACTATTAGCCAGCAAGTTCGCCGTAACCGAAAGGATTTGGCGGCATGTTGGATAGACTACAAGAAAGCGTACGATTCTGTGCCTCATACGTGGCTCTTGAGGGTGTTGGAGTTGTATAAAATAAATACAACTCTACGCATCTTCTTAAAGTCATGTATGGGGCAATGGAAAACGGTTTTTGGCTATCCAGGGTGCCGACGAATCCAGGGGAATGGCGAACTTGTGAAGATTGAGCGGGGTATCTTCCAGGGTGACAGCCTGAGTCCATTATGGTTTTGCTTAGCGCTGAATCCTCTCAGTACGTTGCTGGAGGGTTCAGGGCTAGGTTACAGGTTACGAAGAAGTGGTCGGGTAGTGTCCCACTTGCTGTTCATGGATGACTTAAAGCTGTTTGTCCTCAATTGATAGATTTACTAAAAATAACTGAAAGTTTTAGTAATTCTATCAACATGAAATTTGGTGTGGATAAATGTGCCGTTATTCATGTAAAGCAAGGAAGGATGGTGGAATCTGAAGGGATACAACTCTCAGATTCCATTAACCTAAGATCACTCCTTCGAACCGATACCTACAAATACTTGGGTATCTCACAGGCTTTAAGTATTAATGAGGCTGACATGAAACAATCGTTGCAAGAGCGGTTCTTTGGCCGCCTGAAAAAGGTACTGAATAGTCTTTTATCAGGTGGCAATAAAGTTCGAGTTTGCAACGGTTGGGTCATGCCGGTTCTTATGTACTCCTTTGGCATACTCAAGTGGACTCAGACTGAACTGGACAGCTTAGACCGAAAGGTACGTACACTGCTGACAGCATTCCAGATGCATCATCCACGCTCATCCGTAATGAGGTTGTATATCCCGCGGAAGTGTGGGGGTCGTGGCTTTTTAAATGTCAAATCCCTACACAACCGCGAGGTATGCAACCTCAGAGAATATTTTCTCAACGCGAACGTGAATGTGCATCGCGATGTTGTAGCAGTGGACACCGGGTTAACCCCGCTCAGTCTTTCTAAGGACAACTGGCGCAGACCTGTAGTACTTAGCACTGACGATCGCAGGCTTGTATGGCAGAGCAAGGAGCTTCATGGCAGGTTCTACCGGGCCCTGCATGGGCCAGATGTAGACCTTTTAGCCTCGGTGAACTGGCTACGCTTCGGTGACCTTTTTGGGGAAACCGAAGGGTTTGTCTGTGCAATTGCTGATGAAGTTATCAAGACGAATAACTACCGGAAATATATCCTGAGGGATGGCACCACGGACATTTGTCGGGCGTGTCACCAGCCTGTTGAATCCCTCAGGCATATAGTTTCCGGCTGTTCGCGTCTTGTTATCGGCGAGTACTTGCTCAGGCATAACCAAGTAGCCAGGATCATTC
Source organism: Euclidia mi (assembly GCA_944739405.2). Taxonomy (NCBI): domain Eukaryota; kingdom Metazoa; phylum Arthropoda; class Insecta; order Lepidoptera; family Erebidae; genus Euclidia; species Euclidia mi. The sequence continues at coordinate 11,074,173 of OX123200.2, read as the reverse complement.
ACCAGCAACTTGCTCTGAAATACAGGCTTGTAGATGTTGAGGTGCCGTACTACAGGTATGTGGCTGAACCTGTTCTGGAAAATGGTCATATCACATTGTACTGGGATCGATCTATCATCACAGACAGGACTGTTGTAGCCAACAAACCTGATATTGTGCTGGTAGATCGATCAGAGCGCCGCGCAATAATTGTGGATGTTGCCATTCCTCATGACGAGAATCTCGTGAAGGCTGAGAAAGATAAGCAGATCAAATATCTGGACTTGGCTCACGAGATTGTCGACATGTGGGATGTCGATTCTGCAATTATTGTGCCGATAATCGTAACAGTCAATGGTCTTATAGCCAAGAGCCTCGACCACAATCTTAGGAGGCTCGCGTTGGATCCTTGGGTCAAGGGTCTGATACAGAAGGCGGTACTTTTGGACACGGCACGCATAGTGAGGCGGTTCCTGTCTCTGGGGCCCTAACCACCAGTAGCTTGGACCCTGTTCCCGATACTGGTGGGTCTCCATAATATTTTTTATATTTTTAAATGTATTGTATAATGTTTTAATTACTTACTTACTATATATTTAAAAATGTACTGTATTGTTATGTGATTATATTAAAGATGAGTATGAATAATAATAATATTCTACCACATTCACACAACACCATCTATTCCCAAACTAAGCAGAAGCTTGTACTATGGGTACTACATACATACATACATAGACTCACGCCTGTTTCCCGGAGGGGTAGGCAGAGACTACAGAACGCCATTTGCAACGATCCTGACATACCTCACTTGCTTCACTCACTCCCATCAAGTTTCTCATGCATGCTTTTCTGTTAAGGGTACTTCTGACTTGTCCTTTTTTCAGGATGTCTCCAATCTGGGGGGCGATTCAGAATCGTTCGATATCTCATTTGACATTCGGTTCCGTTAATTGTCAAACGGGCTACCTCATTTTTTGTCAAAACTATCGCGTTTCCTATCAATTTTATGCATTCAGTATGAAGTAAATTAATAAATAAACCGAATTCAATGAATATTTGTTCAAAATATCTCTGATAGGCGGCTAAAAGCCGAGGACAATAATTTGACATATCGTACGATTACTTGTCGTGACATTCTGAATCGGCCTGCCGGTCAGAGAACGTCCGCCTAGGTCTTCCCCTTTGTCCTGTTCCATTCACACTTGCCTTATATATCTTCTTTGTCAGTCTATCGTCATCTAGATAATGGATAAACATACATATATACTTTTTTAGGGTTCCGTACCTCGAAAGGAAAAAACGGAACCCTTATAGGATCACTTTGTTGTCCGTCCGTCTGTCAAGACCCTTTTTCTCTGGAATGCGTGGAGGTATCAAATCGAAATTTATACTAAATACTCGAATCTACGGTTCCACAGAGCTGTAAAAAAATCATACTTCTAATCCAACGCAATCAAAAGATACAGCCGTATATCCTGCAAATTGCAGCATATTTTCAAACTCGCATTGGAATCAAAACCTACAGGGTACTTCCCGTGAACTCAGAATCTTGAAATTTGATACGAAGCAACTTCTTATATCACTTATAAAGGAAAAATTGCGAAAACCGTAAATTTTTAGTTACAGCATATAAAAAATATTTTTAATAAATTTGAAGTTACTACCCCTTTCTCTTGAACGCGTGGAGGTATTAAATTGAAATTCATATCAAATACTCAGGTATATAACACCGTAAGGCTGCAACAAAACCAAGCTTCTATGTCAACGCAATCAAAAGAAAGAGCAATATAAGCATATTTTCAAACTCGCGCCTACTTGCAAGTGAATCAAAACCTACAGGGTACTTTTCGTGAGCTCAGAATCTTGAAATTTGGTACGAAGCAACGCCTTATAGCACATATAAAGGAAAAATTGCGAAAACCATACATTTTTAGTTACATCATATAAGAAAAATATTTTTAATAAATTTAAAGTTACTACCCCTTGCTCTTGAACGCGTGGAGGTATTAAATTGAAATTCATATCAAATACTCAATTATATAACACCGTTAGGCTGCAACAAAATCAAACTTCTATGTCAACGCAATCAAAAGAAAGAGCAATATAAGCATATTTTCAAACTCGCGCCTACTCGCAAGTAAATCAAAACCTACAGGATACTTCCTGTGAACTCAGGATCTTGAAATTTGGTACGAAGTAACGTCTTATATTACATATGAAGGAAAAATTGCGAAAACCGTAAATTTTTAGTTACAGCATATAAAAAAATATTTTTAATACATTTAAAGTTACTACCCCTTTCTCTTGAACGTGTGGAGGTAATAAATTGTAATTAATATCAAATACTCAGGTATATAACACCGTTAGGCTGCAACAAAACCAAGCTTCTATGTCAACGCAATCAAAAGAAAGAGCAATATAAGCATATTTTCAAACTCGCGCCTACTCGCAAGTGAATCAAAACCTACAGGGTACTTTCCGTGAGCTCAGAATCTTGAAATTTGGTACGAAGCAACGCCTTATAGCATATATAAAGGAAGAATTGCGAAAACCATAAATTTTTTGTTACATCATATAAGAAAAATATTTTTAATAAATTTAAAGTTACTACCCATTTCTCTTGAACGCGTGGAGGTATTACATTGAAATTCATATCAAATACTCAAGTATATAACACCGTTAAGGATGATTCTCGTTACACCGTGTCGTGTCCGGGCCGGGCCCTGTCCGGGCACGGCCGTGGCACGTTCAGATATTCATTCATTGTATTGATTTGTATGTAGTAATTCACGTCAGGCCGTGGCCCGGCCGTGCCACGGCCGGGCCACGGCGTCGTAATGTCGATGAGTATTGTTTCTCTTTCTTTTGTCGCAATGCCTACTTGAACAGACAGACACGGCCGTGCAATCAATGCTCGATGATTCACGTTACACCGGGCCGGGGCCCGGCCGTGTCGAACCCAGCGTGCTCCGGCCGGGCTAGGCATTCATGCTACACCGGGCTGTCTCCGAGCATTCATTGCACGGCCGTGCCTGTCGGTACTTGTTGGGATAGCGTCACACGAGGTGATAGTTTGTAATTATTACTGATTAAAATGCAATTCTCACAAATTGAGTTGGCAGCTATCGCCATTGCAAAAACGAACGAAGCATTGGAAAAACGAACCGAAAGTAAGTACCAAAAGAAGATGGGGTATACACCCAGCCTGGAGGAAACGCGAAACGGAAGGGGAATTCGGCACACTGTATAAGGAATTAGAAGAGGATGAGACCAAATTTTACGGTTATTTTGGAATGTCTAAAGAATGCTTAAGTATCTTACTTGAAAAAGTAAAACGTGACCTAACCAAAGAAAATTCAAGATTTCAAAAGCCTATCTCTCCCACTGAACGATTAGCAGTTTGTCTCAGGTAAATTAAAAAAAAAGATTTTCTTTTCAATTATGTACTTATTTATTTAACATTGACATGAAATGTTTCACGTACATACATAGACTCACGCCTGCATTTATTTAATATTGATATGAAATGTTTCACACCTACATACATAGACTCACGCCTGCCTCCGCGAAGGGGTAGGCAGAGGAATATTAAACGCCCACTTTTCGCCAATGTTTTGATCCCACGTAAAGGTTGTAATAAAATTAATAAAATAATACAATTCCGTTCATATACAGTTATTACCGTGTAGCTATCTGGTAACAAGCCTGACTAATGACTATGGTGTTAAAATCAAGGGAAACAGGCAGAGGGCGCACAGAGTACCTTTACTACAAGGGGGCGTCAAGGCTGAGTCGCGGGCGCAGAGGATATTACTGTGTTCATCGTGCACACAAATAACATGAAAAATAACACCCTGTGTTCTAAAAATATATCAAAATATGCGTTAATATGTCTTGCTATACGAAAATGTATCGTGCTATACCAAAATATATTGTGCGATATCTGTCGACATACTTTGGTGAAGTAGTAAAAATATAAGTTAGCTGCGTATGTGGTCACTCGCTGATTACTAAAAAAAATATACCATAATAAACCTATGATTAATATTAATTTATAATTATAGATCCGTGTGTTCCGGTCTAAATCATCAAGTGCCCTCCGGCCGGGAAACAATACCCACGGCCAGAGCACGGGCTTGGCCCGGCCGTGCTCCCACGGCCGGAGCACGGCCGGGCCAAGCCCTTGCTCTGGCCGTGGGTATTGTTTCCGACGGCCGTGCCACGGCCTAACGTGAATTACTTCATACAAATCAATACTATGAATATATGACCGTGCCACGGCCGTGCCCCGGCCGGGGCCCGGCCCGGACACGGCCCGGTGTAACGTGAATCATTCTTTAGACTGCAACAAAATCAAACTTCTATGTCAACGCAATCAAAAGAAAGAGCAATATAAACATATTTTCAAACTCGCGACTACTCGCAAGTGAATCAAAACCTACAGGGTACTTCCCGTGAACTCAAAATCTTGAAATTTGGTACGAAGCAACGTCTTATAGCCCAGATAAAGGATGCGGTAGGCTGAGGACCGTGTGCTGTGGTGCGTGTTGGAAGAGGCCTATGTCCAGCAGTGTACTGCGATAGGCTGATTGAGATTGAGATTTCAAATAATTACATAGTCTTCAAACCTTTTTGCTTATTATTCTGTACATTATAAGTATTTTTGTAACAGCTTTCTAATAGTCACTAAAAACTTTGTAAATCAATAACTTTGATAAAAAATCTTACCATCATTCATCAGCAAACTTTTGCATGGCTGCTGCAAGGCTGGTATAGGTATTTAAGTTATATTATAAAATAAGCGATATATGTTAATATAAAATAAAGGATGACTGATTACAAACGACAAAGACCCCTTTTTCTTTAATTTATGCTCCTCCAGCTTTCCATACTGTAATGTTATGGTGTTTGAAATAGAATTAGTTTTTATTATAAGTCAAATCGATTAGATCGATTAAGTAACATTTTGTTTAGTCTTTTGAAAATTTCTGACAATGGTCACACTGAACTGTCAGTTCCATTGCCGCCTTGAAAAATTAACACGCCGGTTTTGGGCTGTCTCCGTGTGTAATATTATAATAAATTGATCGCCCTTTGAATTAACGCGAATTGAATTAACTTGCAAATACGTAATTGCCGCTTTTGACTTCCGGCAATGTTTGTTGTAAATTGATGACATATTGAACATTTGTGAAAAGTTTTGTGAACCGCAAACGTGCATCGTGGTCTGGAGAAGGACTTCGCCGAATTGTACACTGGTATCTATTCGATTCTCTTGTTATTTTGGCCAAAATTATGAGTTAATCCTATAGGTCCACTTCAAGAACATCACCAGGAGATATAAGGTAAAATTTTCATGTACCTACTCAATACTTTACTCACTGTGCAACGCAGTGCTTTGTGTCTGGATATATTGTCTATCGTGGTCAGGTAGATGTATTACACCTTCCACTGCAACTCTGTCCTGAAAATTCCTGCCTGGCTACGGTAATTCTAGGCATAATTTTGGTAGCAGAGCGTGGTTGTATCTTAGCCGTTGATTGTATCTGAACTCAGATTGGTGTTGTATGAGCAATATATCTCACCTTGTAGACAGTATTGTAGTGTTTGTCAGGTCAGTTATTGTCTAAAATACATAATATTTAATTGTATAAGTTGACCTAGATAATTTGAAACACATTGTCACACATAACCTCAATCAGTAATTGTTGATTTGTATTGTTGAAAAATCTAACTTAAATTTGTTGTTGCATTAATAAGTCAGTTTGTTTGGATACATAACAGCTGTATGTATCAATAAAGGATCATGGGCATTTTTGTATGAGAGCTGGGCGTAAAACCAACAGAAATAAAATGTGTTGTAATTTACTTTATTGTACTTCTATATGCCCCCTAAATACTTTTTAACCCTGATATCGACCGGGTATCACTGCAAAAAAATCCCAAAGATTGGTTAAATAAAACACACATATTTGTTAAAAACTTCTATATATTGATACATTTTATTTAAATACCAATGGTTATCATCAACTATAACATCTAATAAATGTTCTGTGGGTGCAATGAAAGGCTCGTGCCATCCTAACCCTAAAAACCGCAAAACTGAAACTATGTGGGCACAACTTCCTACTGTTCTTCTGCCTGTTAAGCAAGTGCAGTAATGCTCAACTATCGCATTTCTACCGATTTGGTCTCTATCGATCAAAATGTAAGTACTATATGTGCGCATGCGCAATCTGATATGCCGCGACTGTATTTTAATTCGGAGCAACCACACATAAGTTTGCAGGATATTACATCTGTTTAACTCATCTAATGATTCCTCTCTATATAATTCAATTAAATAAACACCATCGCGGACCATTGCACTTAACAAAAACAGCAGAACACAAGTTGCGAAAAGTTCAGTTATATAACAATAGTCCAATCAGAAAGCGATAACAGGTCAAGAAAGCGATGGCAGGGGTCAGAAGTCGTGAAGAAACATAAACCAATGATAACAAAACGTGAGCAAATAACAAAATATGAATATATGAGTCTTTATTCATATTTGTCTGCTATTCATATTTGGCCTGCCCGCACGCATTTTTTTGGTCGGCGCCTGAGTAAGAGAGAAGTTAGAAAGGGGTGGAATGTAGTAATTCCGTGGTTACCAACCAATAGATTGGTTTCTTTGGCCTAGCTCTGCACAACATAGTGTCGTGTTATCTCCGTTGTATTAGCGATTGTTTTGGATTCTATAAAAAAATACGTTTGAATATCACTGAATATCTCTGCTCTCCGGTTGTTTGGGTGATTGCCGTCATAGTATAAAATTAAGTAATGGTCATTAGCTTTCACAAAAAATATATTTTATAGCTGTTGGTTTTACGCCCATTTTGACCGTGACCCTTTAGTAAATTTAGTTTATTGCATATATTCTTAAACATTATAACAACCAACTTGACCTTGCCACTTGGGCGGGTCACATTAAGAAACTTTTGTTTTGTTATAATATATGGATAATATTGCTAGGTAACACATATTCTGTGCTTACTTACAATTGTATATCTCAAATAACACAGCCAGTCTGTCTGTTGCAAATAATTCATTAATTAATTTGAAGTTCAACTTTTAATTTGTTATAAGTTACAACTTTTGATAACATTTGTGTTTGTTTCAATATATTGAAACTATTAATTTTGTTGGACAGTAGATACCTGTCACTTGCCTGCACTTGCAGTAAACAGGCTAATACTTTGTTGGTTTCAAAGAATTGAGAAAAATTAAGTTTTGATTGTTAATATTATTTAACGCTTGTCCGGGCTCTTTTTAATTTTGATTATGTCAGCTATCAAGGACTTGCGTGCGGCTGTTGGTGCTATTGCATCAGATTTGCGCTGGTTTGCCTCGGCCAGTGCTTTAGTGAACCGGCCTGATCGCCAGCATGCCTTACTTCAAAGGTACGAGCGGATTGACGATCGCCTGGCAAGTGTGGAACAGCAATTCCGCACTTTCAGCACTTGCTGTCTTGAAGTGTCAATCAATGATTTCACCGCTGACCAGCGAAATAAGGTCAGTGAAGACTATGCCCAGGTCTTAGACCTGTATGATGCTGTCTCCAATAGTGCGAGACAACTAGTTGCCGAGGGCAACCCGGCCTGAAGCAGGAGCTTCCTAGGTCAGCACCGGGGCTGGTGAGTAGGCTCCCTACTTTGGACCTCCCCCATTTTGATGGCTGCCTAGGAAGCTACCTGGGCTTCGTTAATTTGTTCGACAGCCTAGTCAATGATAGGGCTGACCTTCGGCCGGCACAAAAGTTGGCCTATCTAATGTCGGTTCTGGATGGGGAGGCTAAGGGCCTCATCCAGCATCTGCCCGTGTCTGACGAGGCGTACCAGACGGCTCGGGACCTAATTACCCGTAGGTACCATAATAAGCGTAGCCTCGCCGACACGCACATCGAGCAGATTTTGGGTTTGCCGACGCTCACCCGGGTCTCTGGGTTGCGCACCCAACTGTTGAACCCGCTCTTGGTGGCCATCAACGCACTTAAGTGCCTTGACCTGCCCGTAGACCAATGGTCCTATCTATTGGTGCACATTGTGCTGAAAAAGCTGCCTGCCGACCTGAGGTCGCGTTTTGAACAGCGCTTTGGTGGGGATAGCGCGACCCATCTGCCCCCTTTGCTGACCTGGAGAAGTTCCTGAAGGATGAGTGCCGGGTCTTGGACAACTCCGGTGGTGACACGCCGGCTAAGTCGCAGCCGCCCAAGGTCAAGGAGCAGGCTCGCGGTCACACCCGAGCCAATGTTGACCGGCGCCCTCCTCGCTTTGCGGTCACGCAGAGCCCAGCGGAGTGCTCCTACTGCAAGGTCACGGGGCACAGAACGGCCAGTTGTAGGGCATTCTTGGACCTACATGTCGCCTCTCGTAGGCGCATCGCGAATGCCCGCCGCCTTTGCTTCTCTTGTTTGGGGTCCCACTACCAGCGAGACTGCCCAAACTCTCGCCCCTGTACTCACTGTGGAGGACAGCATTTGGACATTCTCTGTATGAATGCCAGAGAGGTTGGCCGCTTGTCCAACCAGCCTACGCCGCGCACGGGCGGGTGTTTTGAAGGTGGCAGCCGAGGCTCACCGGCGCGTAGTCGAGATTCGCCTCGCTCAAATGATCGCCACTCGCCCCGCTTGGAGAACCGTAGCGTGCGCACGCCTCCTCTCTCTTGCGCACCTGAATGTGCTGGTCAGCGTCACCAGCACCATGACTGCTGCCCCAGGCGGAGCGTCCCCGCCTTGACTCGCGCCCACCTCGTTTTGGGCGGGTGCGTCACTATGACCCCCCACAGATGGCGCGCGGATTGAGTCATCGCGCTTTTGAGGACTTCAAGCCGCACCCTCATTTTGACTTGCCTGGTCCTGGCCAACGGTCGCCGCCCAGGCAACAATAGGTCATTGATCCCTGCCCTATAACGCCAACCTCCCCCATTGAAACCGTTATCCTACCAACGGTTGCTGTTCGGGTCTGGGGACCCACGGGGACCTCTGTTGTTGTCCGTGCTATATTGGACACAGGTTCACAAGGTTGCATTGTTTCCACTTATTTGGTAGGGCAGATTAAATTGAATATAAGCTCTTTTCCAAATTGTATACGGGGAATAGGTGACGTAACATCTAATGTTGAAGGGCAAGTTAAAGTTTTGTTTGCCCCTGTTGGATCTTCACACCCGAGGATTAAAACCTCGGCTATTGTGTTGAAGAATATTTTGGGTATGCACCGACAGAAACAGCTACCCGCTGCTGTGGTGAATTTGACATCGGGATTGGAACTGGCAGACCCCAAATTTGACACACCGGGACTAATCGACTTGTTGACTGGCTCTGATGTCCTCGGTGGAATTTTGATTGGTGGGAAACGGGTCTTGGTGCCAAATGGTTTGACTGCCATCTCGACCATATTTGGATTTGCTTTGAAGGGCCCTGTACCTAAGGACTCCACCCGAACTTGATAATTTGTTGGCTGTAGGCTCTGCTCTCTCTGATGCGGTTCAGAGGTTTTGGGAGGTAGAGGAGCCCCCTCAAGCTGCCCGTTTGAATCCAGAACATGAGGAGTGCGAGCTGTTCTTCCAGAACAACACTGGTCGACTCCGTTCTGGTCGGATCATTACGAGGCTACCATTTCTGTCTGTTCGGCCTCCGCTTGGTGAGTCACGACCTTTAGCCGAAAAGAGATTGTTGGCTATGGAGCGTCGCATAGGTCGTGATCCGGAGCTCAGACAGAAGTACATTGAGTTCATGAGAGAATATGAACAATTGGGACACATGTCTGTGTCAAATTTGGATTGGCGTTCGGTGGAGCACTACTTTCTCCCGCATCATGCGGTATTGAAGCCATCGACTGGTAAGCTGCGCACAGTATTTGATGGTTCTGCGCAGACTTCATCAGGCGTATCCTTGAACCAGTGCTTGCATTCTGGTCCCAAGTTGGTCAAGGACCTTTGTGACGTCATCACCGGCTACCGACGACATCAGGTTGTCTTTGTGGCCGATATAAAAATGATGTTTAGGCAGACGATTATCCACCCTGATGACCGTCGCTTTCAGCTGATCCTTTGGAGAGAGTCTCCTCGTGATCCCATGGTCGTCTACGAGCTCAATACTAATACGTACGGGTTAAGGTCAAGCCCCTACTTGGCAATACGTTCTCTTTGGGAGCTCGCAGACCACGAAGGCTTACGTTTCCCACGAGCCTCCGCCATCTTGAAAGACGATATTTACGTCGATGACATTTGCTCGGGCGCCTCCACAGCGGACGAGGCGATCCTCCTGCGGGACGAATTGATAGGTATTTTGGCCTCCGCTGGTTATGAGTTGCGTAAATGGATTTCCAACTCACCAGCGCTTTTGGAAGGCTTGCCAGAGGATCATCAGCAGGATCCACATCTATTTGAGATTGTTGACAACCCCGCCATGATGGCTGTTCTCGGCGTTCAGTACAGACCAGTCCAAGACATCTTTACATATAACGTAGACTTGAAATTGCCGTGTTCTTGGACTAAACGTCTCGTATTGTCTACTGTCGCCAGAACCTTTGATCCGAACGGTTGGATCTGTCCAATTATATTTTGGGCAAAATGCTTCTTGCAGAAGCTTTGGACAGTAGGATTGACCTGGGACGAACCTCTGCACGGCACTCTTGTTGAGGAATGGACCTCCTTTGTATCCTCACTTCCTGCCGTCAACGAGATCTCCTTGCCTCGTCCCATCTTTCCTCCCAGGAAGTACAAGGCCACCCTTCACGGGTTTTGTGATGCCTCGGAACGTGGTCACGCGGCCGTGGTGTACTTGCGCACAGTAAGTGCCTCAGGTCAGGTGAGGGTTTCCCTGATCATGGCAAAGAGCAAGGTTGCACCCCTTCGGACATCTCTGACCATCCCAAAATTGGAGCTCTCGGGAGCAGCCCTACTTGTACGATTATTGAACCACGTGTCTAACACTTTGGGTAAAAGCATTTGTATTAATGGGACCTACGCCTGGACAGACAGCCAAATTGTTCTTTGTTGGTTGAAGGCTTCTGTCCACACCTTGGAGGTATTTGTCGCTAATCGCGTTTCCCAAATCCAGAAATCCGAAGTCAAACTTGTTTGGAGACACGTGCCAGGTGAGCTCAACCCCGCTGATTGTGCCTCGCGCGGATGCTTGACGCCTAGTTTGATAGGTCATTCGCTGTGGTCGGGTCCGGAATGGTTGAGTCGACCAGAAATTGATTGGCCTCGAACGCCAGTTTTGAATACTTCTAATTTGCCGGGTCTACGAACACTCGCTCTTGAGAAGGTGGAATGCGCCTTCGACCCCGATTTTTTGTTAAATCGTTACAGCTCCCTCGACAAGTTGTTAGGTGTCACTGCTTGGATAAAGCGTTTTGTTTTTAATTTTAGGCACCGACAACAGAAACGACTGACACCGTTTCTCTCACCACAGGAACGACAGGAGTCTCTCACCTTTTGGGTTCGTTCTGTGCAATTGGCGCATTTTGAGAAGGAGATTGCTATCCTTAAATCAGGGAGATCGAAATTGTCGGGAGCTGTCTCTAAATTGAACCCCTTTTTGGACGATACGGGTCTCTTGCACGTTGGAGGGCGTCTCAAGAACGCCAACCTCCCTTACGGAGCACGTCACCCCCTGTTGTTACCTAAGGACGGTCATTTGGTGCGTTTGTTGGTAACTGACCGTCACCTTAAAAATTCGCATGCTGGTTGTAATGCGCTCTTGGCCATTTTGCAACGCGAATTTTGGATCTTGTCTGCCCGAAGAATCATTCGCAGTGTAGTCTTTCGCTGCATCCCTTGCTATAAGCTCAAGGCTTCTACCATGCAGCCCTTGATGAGGGACTTACCGGCAGATCGCGTAACTGAAAGCAGGACGTTTGACGGTGTTGGCACGGACTTCGCTGGTCCCTTCTTGGGGAAAACGTCGACACTTCGAAACAGCAAGACCGTTAAGGCCTACTTGTGCGTTTTTGTTTGTCTTTCCACAAAGGCCGTTCATTTGGAACTGGTCTCCTCGCTTACGACCGAGGCGTTTGTAGCCACATTTGACAGATTTGTATCCTGCAGAGGGCTGCCTTCCTTGATCCGTTCTGATTGCGGCACTAACTTCAAGGGCACGTATAATTATTTGAATGATGTTGTTAATTTTCTTGAAACCAACAAGGCTGATATAGGTGATAGGCTTGCCCGACGTGGGATAAATTGGTTGTTTTCCCCACCAAATTATCCACACTGGGGTGGTATTTTTGAAGCCGTTGTAAAATCGGCCAAAACACACTTGCGCAGGACAATCGTTGAGTCTGTCCTTACATTTGAGGAAATCGCAACTGTGTTTTGTAAGATTGAGGCCGTTTTGAACTCTCGGCCATTGTGCCCGATCTCCTCAGATCCGAATGATTTGGAGGCCCTTACGCCGGGCCATTTTTTGATTGGTCGCCCACTTGTCGCCTTGCCTGAGTACCCCTACATTGATACGAGACCTGGTCGTCTCTTGCGCTTTGAATTGGTACGCCAGATTACTCAGAGCTTTTGGAAACGCTGGAATTTGGAATATTTGCACATACTCCAGCAATGCGTTAAGTGGACCGACAAGACCGATCCACCCAAGATTGGTGACCTCGTTTTGATAAAGGAGGCTAACCTTCCACCACTCAGATGGCGCAGGGGGCGCATCCTTCGTTTGGTAACTGGGGCTGATCGAGTTCCCCGATTTGCTGAGGTCTTGGTGGACGGTTCGATTCTGAGGAGAGCGGTTGCAACATTGTCACGTCTACCCACCGATTAGCGGACCGGTAGGCCGGTCCAGGGCGGGTGGATGTTTGAAATAGAATTAGTTTTTATAATAAGTCAAATCGATTAGATCGATTAAGTAACATTTTGTTTAGTCTTTTGAAAATTTCTGACAATGGTCACACTGAACTGTCAGTTCCGTTGCCGCCTTGAAAAATTAACACGCCGGTTTTGGGCTGTCTCCGTGTGTAATATTATAATAAATTGATCGCCCTTTGAATTAACGCGAATGGAATTAACTTGCAAATACGTAATTTCCGCTTTTGACTTCCGGCAAAGTTTGTTGTAAATTGATGACATTTTGAACATTTGTGAAAAGTTTTGTGAACCGCAAACGTGCATCGTGGTCTGGAGAAGGACTTCGCCGAATTGTACACTGGTATCTATTCGATTCTCTTGTTATTTTGGCCAAAATTATGAGTTAATCCTATAGGTCCACTTCAAGAACATCACCAGGAGATATAAGGTAAAATTTTTATGTACCTACTCAATACTTTACTCACTGTGCAACGCAGTGCTTTGTGTCTGGATATATTGTCTATCGTGGTCAGGTAGATGTATTACACCTTCCACTGCAACTCTGTCCTGAAAATTCCTGCCTGGCTACGGTAATTCTAGACATATGGATTTCATTTGGCAATAAAAATACCATAACTATGACTGGTGAACTTTTAGTTATATACCTACAGGTTTGTACGGAACCCTAGGTGCGCGAGTCCGACTCGCACTTGACCGGCTTTTTTTGTAAATACATACATATTATACATAGAAAGCTTAGTAGATTGTCATTTATGTTCATTTAGATAATGTGGCTAACTCTTTTCAGTTTTCAGACCACATTTTTACATGCCACACGCGGTCACCCGTCCAAGTGGTGACCTCTGCAACCGTTGCTTAACTTTATCGACATATTACGGATGACAAGCCAATTCACTCTATAAGCGCTACTATAGACTAATTAAAGTTTTAATGTATGAATATATTATCGTATAAACAAACTCTGCCAATAACAAAAAATAAATAAATAGTTTCAAAAACTCTAGAAAAATACACTTTTATAAATGCACGTAAAAACAAAAAATAAATTATGAATCGTTCAAAATGTCTCTATTTCTGGGCTGAAGTGTAAACTATGTGCTTTTAATTATAATATTTGATTGTAAACGTGTGGGGTGCTGGAACAGGAAAGACGTTCTTCAAAAATCAAATGAAAAGATGTTACGGGAAGCAGGTTACACAGATTGGCGCCCTAACTGGAGTTGCAGCACGAGTAGTAAGTGGCTCTACATTAAACAGTCTGTTCAAAGTTCCAGTTTGTCGAACTCAGACAAACCATGCGCCATCAGCGAGGAAAACGACAGTCACCGACATTTTTAACACCTATCAGGAATTTAGGTAGGTACATAAGTGTAAAGCGTCAACAGTGGCAAAATGTAGAGTTCTTGTTCGTGGACGAGATATCTTTGGTTCCCTTTGGTAACCTTTGGCGTCATAAATGCTATGCTTTTGTGCGACCTCATGCAGCTTCCACCAGGGAGGTAGTACTTATTAGTATTTGTTAACAATAAAGTCTTTCCTGTTTCAGCGCCCCACGCTTTTACCATCAAATATTATAATTAAAAGCATATAGTTTACACTTCAGCCCAGAAATAGAGACAACTTGAACGATCCATATTTTTTTTACATGTATTTATAAAAGCGTGTTTTTCTAGTGTTTTTGAAACTATTAATTTATTTTATACTTTTTGGTCTTTGATAACGAAACATTTTTAAAATTTATACATTTATTTTAAGTAGGCGAATGAGCCCACATCCTCGCCATCTCCGCCTGTGCGTCTGTATTACATGGTGTTTTATCTGTCAGCTTATAACAATCTAGCTCTTTAATCAGGAGACCACTAAGTGATTTTACTCTACTCAGGGCCACATACGCCTTTCCAGGCTCAAAAGTACGGGACCCTAACTACACCACTGCGTGGTCTACAATATATAATTGGGTTGTTATAACCTTGAAACCTGATCGTGTTCAAAGTACATTACATGGCCTTCCTGACAAGTGCAAACACGACTATGATACGATGTTCTACCATGGAATGCCAGTTCCTATCTTCTGGCTTCATCAGCAGACCTTAAAACCTTATCGTGGCCAAAGTTCATTACACGACTTTTCTAAGAAATCCAAACAGCTATGATACGATCTTCCATCATGAAGTTCCAGTTCATGTCTTCCGGCTTCATCATCAGATCAGTTGGACAGTACCATATTATTGTATTGTCATCAGATCTACATACAACTGCCAATTTTCATTACGCTACGACCCTTGGAAGATGGTTAAATTAGTTATCTTAAATTCCATTACATAGTTAGTACATACATGACGACCTAATATAAGCGTGTTAACAATACTAACTCCCGAAAGAAGTACGTCTAGACTCCATTAAACGAATAAAAAAATAATAAAACAAATTAATCTTCCAGATGGTAAATTTTTATCAAAATTGCTTTGATATCCTAATTAATGCGAAATAAGAAACAAATATAATTTATAGCCTTCACATTCTAAATAGTAATAGCTATCTTAATATCTCGAAGTGGGCAATAAAAATGATGATATTGCGAAATATTGTTTTCTTATTTACATTTAACAGGTATAAGGCCCTTTGTACACAATGCTGCGCAAATCTGTGAAACTAAAGTTGCTTGTAGTAGTGTACTTACGAGCGAGTATCTGGTAGCGCACAAACTGTAAATTTGGAGACAGACAGACTTTGGATGGCACGACGCGAGTTTTCTACTCGAATGCGCGCGATGCCTTTGAAGTTAAACCGCAAGTCAAGTAATTTCAAAGGTGGAAGTCCATCCTCAAAAGCACGCACCGTGGGGAGTCGGCTTAAGCGTAGCGGCTACACTGCTCACACGAAACTTGCAGCGACGATCTCGGTAGACAGGCAGCGCTAGTGTTTAAATATTTTAGCGATAGGCACTGGAGACGCACAAATATTGTCGTCGACGTGTGTCTACATACAAAACTCTATGAATTTATATTGCGGTACTTACTTACGGCCGGTTTAAATATTCGATAAATCCATGGATTTTGAGATTCGAGATACATGTTTGACATATTTGGTATGAAGCTTAGGTCAAATATGTATCTCATCATCATATCAGCCAAACGACGTTCACTGCTGGACATAGGCCTCCCCCAAGGTTCTCCACACATACCGGTCTTGAGCCGCCCGCATTCAACCGCCTCCCGCGATCTTGACAAGATCGTCGGTCCACCTTGCGGGGGGCCTACCTCTGCTGCGTCGTCCGGTACGTGGCCGCCACTCCAGAACCTTTCTGCCCCAACGGCCATCGGTTCTTCGAGCTATGTGCCCTGCCCACTGCCACTTCAGCTTGGCTATCCGGAGAGCTATGTCGGTGACTTTGGTTCTACTGCGGATCTCCTCATTTCTGATTCGATCTCGCAGGGAAACTCCAAGCATAGCTCTCTCCATCGCCCTCTGAGTGACCTTGAGCCTTCTGATAAGGCCCATAGTGAGCGACCACGTCTCTGATCCGTAAGTCATCACTGGCAACACACACTGGTCAAAGACTTTCGTCTTGAGACATTGCGGGATATCGGACGAGAAGATATGTCGTAGCTTCCCGAACGCTGCCCAACCGAGTTGGATTCGACGATTGACCTCCTTCTCGAAGTTGGACCTACCTAATAGGACTACTTGTCCCAGGTAGATATACTTGTCGACAACTTCGAGCGTAGAGTTCCCAACCTGAATAGGAGCAGGTACAACATGGACGTTCGACATGATTTTCGTCTTGTCCATGTTCATCTTAAGACCTACTTGTTGGGAGACTCTACAGAGGCCATTGAGCATTGTGCCTAGGTCTTCCATGGTCTCAGCCATGACTACGATATCGTCTGCGAATCGAAGGTGAGTGATGTACTCGCCGTTGATGTTGATGCCGAGTCCATTCCAGTCCAGAAGCTTAAAAACATCCTCCAGCGCAGTGGTAAACAGTTTCGGGGATATGACATCCCCCTGTCTAACTCCTCGCTGGAGTTGAATAGGTTTCGAACTCTGGTCCTGGAGGCGGACTGACATAGTGGCGTTTTCATACAAATACTTCAGCACTTCGACATATCAGTAGTCAATCCGGCACCGTTGGAGAGACTGTAGCACCGCCCAGGTTTCGATCGAATTGAAGGCTTTCTCATAGTCCACAAACGCCAAGCATAAGGGCTGGTTATACTCCTCGGACTTTTGTATAAGCTGCCGCAGCGTATGTATGTGGTCAATGGTACTATAGCCTTTACGGAAACAGGTTTGTTCGGGAGGCTGGAAATCGTCTAGCTTGCTCTCGAGACGATTCGTGATGACCCTCGAAAACAGCTTGTAGACGTGGCTCAGAAGTGTAATGGGTCTGTAGTTCTTAAAGAGGGTTTTATCCCCTTTCTTAAAGAAAAGCACCACCACACCTCTGTGCCACGCCTGTGGCGTTTTACCCTCGAGAATGACGGAATTAAATAGCTGCCGAAGGGCTTCTCTAGCGGATACACCGCCAGCCTTCAGAAGCTCGCTCGTAATTCCGTCATCACCCGGCGCCTTGTTGTTTTTGAGCTGTTTGAGAGCCACACTAATCTCGTGCATGCTGACGTCCGGGATATCTTCGGTATAGTGTCGGGTCAATCCAGCTCTAGGGTCTGACGCTGGAGTACTTGCGGGTTGTTGCGTTGTCGTGTATAGCTGTCCATAGAACCTTTCGATCTCCTCCAAGAGCTCAGGCTTGGGCGATACGATTCTGCCATCCTCCGTCTTCAGCTTTGTCAGCTGACTCTGCCCAACAGACAGATCCCTCTGGAACACTTTGGATCTCTTATTCTGCTCGATCGCCTCACGAACACATTTTGTGTTGTATTGGCGGAGATCGCGAGTCAGAGACTTAGAGATCTGTCTGTTGAGGTGCCGATATTTCGGCATGTCGTCGGAGGATAGCAGAACCATCTTGCGCCTTTCCTCTAACAGCTCGAGGGTCAGAGGAAATATGTATCTAAAATGTCAAAAAAAATATTCGGATATTGATTTCAGCGGTAAAAGACTAAAATCGTCGGGTATCGAAGATTTACGTAGCCTTGTGCGCGAAGGGCCTAAGTAAGTATGTCGTACGCAATCTCCATCACATCATGCAAAGGCTGTTATTAAAAATCTGACAGAACCAAATATCGTTGAATCGAAAAATAAATATTTAAACGACGCCGGTGCGACGGTAATAAGTGCGTAAAAGAAAAAGGTTGTCTTAAGGATGTGTTCCTATTGTGCTAAAATTTGGCTAAGAGTGCAGAGTGAAGTCTAAAATTAGTGTTCTTTTGTACTAGGTACCACAGACTTCGAGAGGCATGCCTTACCGGCATAAAATGTGCGCTGTTACAATATTGACCTCTTTTCATAGAGTTGCTAAGTAGTCGAACAGCTGCTGTGGTGAAGTGATATAATAATTATGCTAAGTACAAGTTGTTTCCTACTTCTATCTATATCCAAAAAACAAGTTGTAAAATTCAATCTTTATAAAATATTCATTTAGACTGCGTCCGTGGTCCAGTAGATGTATGCGACTGCTGATCGGAATCCCAGGTTCGATTCCCGGGTCGGGCAAAAGTGTTACTGGGTTTTTCCGAATTCTCAGTAGAAGCACGGAGTCTGGTAATGTGCCCGATAACGGCAATAGGCTCGCCCCCTATTACGTGGGACCTAAAAATTTATGGCGAAGTGTGGGTGTTATATTACACCTCTGCCTACCCCTTCGGGAATACAGACGTGAGTCTATAAATAAATAAAAGAAAATCAAAGCGGAAAAGTGTGTGACGTAAAGTTTCACCAGATTTTTAAAGCACAGATGAAAGTTGCATACATGGATGTTACCACCTATATAATGGCAAATATATTTCTGCATTTTGGTTGTTAACAAACTTATACACGTCAAAACGATATTCAAGACGATGTCGACTTTTCCTAGCTAAACGGCCTAATGAGAACAAAAGCCGAAACAAACACAGAGTCGTTGCTTTTTCTTCCTGTTATTTCATTCTCTTGCAATGTTCGGCAAATGATAAGCAGCTAACTGTCTGCCTTATACGAAGAATCCCTTCCACTTTGATGTTCAGTCTCAGGTGGCTTTTGTTTATCTACATCTTAAATTATCTTTCTCTTGAGGTCTCGGTTGGTTTTTCAGTTCCACAAATATTTGCACGGTTAATCGTGTTTTCGTACACACCGGATTGTGTGGTGGATGTTATAAATTACTTGTGGACATATTTTACTTACTATGTCTGGAGGAAAAAAATACAAAGTACGTATATATACATAATATTCCTGTTACGGTAAGGAAAATATTTATGAGAATGTCACAAAGTAGCAGAAAGAGGAAATTCTTCTAAAAACATCTTTACTATTATATTAGCCATGTTGTCGTTTTAAACAGCAAAGCACAGCACCTTTAATTTACGAATAAAGGATTCGTTACACCGCTACGGACTGCTGTGCTATCAGGGATGAGATGTTCCGATCCCAATATGAGTAGTGCTGGTCCAGTGCCAGCACTACACTAACCGGAACCTCTGACAGCTGTGAGAGACTTCGTGTATAAATGGCACAACAAGAAGAGCAGGTTTGTAAAAAAGGAAAATAGATCCAGGCCATCGACGAGGAAGTCGCATATCTACCGTCAGCTATAAGAAAAGTAGCGACTAACCTACCTAGTTGTACCCTAGGCCATGTCGGAGGCCTTAGGGCGGTCTGAAAACTCCGACACCAGAGTTGGCCTCACACTCACACGAAAAACAAAACAAACAAACCTACAAGCATAGCAGAGCCGCTCGTGTGCCTCGGATTGGGGCGAGTGACAAATGGGACACAATTTGTAATGAGCGAAAGAGTCAAAAGTAGGGTGTGCATCAATATTTTTTATTCTTCCGTGTTATTTTTTTTACTATTCCCGCCCTCGGCATAAACTCTGGTCATGAAGAATTTTTCAAACATTCAATCAATGGACACAAAAAGCAAGCAGACTACAAAAAAAATATGAATCACACAAAGTGTTGTCCCTTGTGAGGATTGAACTTTCAGCATTTGACCTAAACCAAAGCGAAATAAACTATTACGGTATCCACGTAGTCAATTCGTTCCGTATACTAAGAATGGCTGTAGGAATATGCACTGACTGCACGGTTGGCGTAGTGGTTTAAGCGGCCGCCTCGCCGCTTGACACTGCGGCGAGTGATTGAGTGAGTGAGTGAGGGTTCGATTCCCACACGAGACAACACTTTGTGTGATCCATAAATTGTTGTTTCGAGTCTGGGTGTTCATTGTGTCCGTTGGTTGTATGTTTGTAAAGTCCCCCGCGACACAGGATTTACTCCTAGTGCGGGTTTAGGTTAGGTAGTTTGAAAAAAAAAATCATAAGGTGATGGTGAAAAATATGATTGTTTACCGTAAGCAAGTAGCTCAACCATTCTAAACGCAGCACAAATCGCTTCTACACGCGAGCTACCAATGCATATTGATTTCTATGGCCCGTTTGAAGTGCGTGGTCATCGTACACTACAATAATACATTATTCATACTAAATGTAGGTGTTTTTATTCAGAGCCCCTTTTAAACTAATGGTAGATAAGTGGTGTCGTGCATTGAAGTATATAAATTACAGGCATGAAATATGTAGTTGTTGTCACGGTTGTAGTATTGATTAAGGTTATTAAATTGTGTTTTGAAAAGCCCAAGGTGTTTCTGTTAATGGTTTTATTGTACGTAATATGATTGAAGGTCGGACTATTCAAAGTTTCACACGCAATTACTATGAAAAGTTCTCAACGGTCGCTGTGGAATGCGGCTCAACGGATGTCGTGGTGCATGTGTGGTGGTTTCAATTTGCCTAGGGCACCAGACACGTTCACAGAGAATTCTCCCTCTGATTGGAGAAATACCTCATTTGTTGTTCCGGAGTACCACCAAAATGCTTAAAAAAAATCAGAACCCAGAAAAAATACAGAACAACATACTTACGACTAATGTTCTTTTAACTATTATTTCAATATACATTGCCCTGTTATTATGCCGCTAATGTTTTGGTTCTTTGAACATAAAATGACCTGAAATTACAGGTGTGCTTGACATAAGTTGTCATTGGATTGTGTTTCGAAGGCGTAGCTATCGTAAAATGGTGTTATTATAGCCGTGGCAATGGTTTCAAGGTGAACCACATTAACAGACTAGTAGAGTATCGAATTTAAAGTTTCGTGGTCATTAACATTAGTGTATTTCACTGTTTCTAGAGCTATGATCTGTGCAATACGGGATACTCGAAACATAGATACGTGGTACATATCCTAAAATTAAAATTAAACTAACATTAAAATCTTGTATTAATAACAACATAACATAACAGAACTTCACGCCTTTATCTCTAAAGGGGTAGGCAAAGGTGTATTGCAGCTAAGAATGCTAGCTTGATAGTAAGCCCTAAACACTGCCAAACAGGGTGTCTCCTATGCCACGCACTATGATGATTTTACAAAATAGCTACACTTACTTAATTGCTAATCGTCGTTTGCCTTTGTCTTAGAGAGCACCATCAGCCGCCGGGCTTAGCTGTCAGAAAGACCCTTGTCTTATTTAAGACGTATTGTTTAAAATCTATTCCCCAGATAGCTGACAAAAACTGACAAACACATCTTGCTTCATTCAATCTCATTCCGTAAATAAGGCAAAAAAATCTTAATAGATATACCTACTCAGAAATATACTTAGGACTCTAAATATAGCAAGAGAGGTTTCACAAAGTCATCTAAAATTAATAATTTCACAAAACCATAAGGCGTCCGAAAGGACTCCAAAATATTCAGCGAATTTAAACGATTTTACCTTAAGACGTTGAATCACGACTACAGAGCGAACCTTTCTGGACACCCTTTGTTATCCATGAAGTTGAAAAATGGACCTCACAGTCATGAGAATACGTTTCAAGTTACATAATGAGTAAAAAATTTGGTTCAGGTGGAAAAACATTTTGTAATTGGCATATTTTGAAGGAAAAGAGAGTGCCTTTGAACCATCAGAGTTATTATAAAGGTTCAATATATAAATCATTATATAATCTTTGTCTATTATGGTTATTCACTGTGGCGGTATTATAAAGACTGAGTATTATTAGCTGCGGTCGGGATGTTTATAGGTATAAGGCTGGAGATATTTTTATTTACACATACCTTTGTGCGAGAAATGTGTGTCATTTTTGTTGAATGGATTTGGTTTTTTTTGTTGTTGCAGGGAAACGGCTCGTTGAAAGGAAGTTACGACTACACGTATGAAGTGCTGGTTTAAGAGGCCGCCTCTTGCCTTGGTAGTATGTCGAGTGTTATGAGTTAATGAGTTTGATTTCCACACGGGCAACACTCTGTGTGACGCACAAGTAAATAATGTATATGATAAAGTACAATTTGATATATTATTAAATAAACTGTACAGGATAGGAATAGGTGGTAAAGCACACGAATGGCTTACATCTTACCTACATAATAGAGAACAGTTAGTTGAAATTGAATATTTTAATCACAAAACTCACACTATAGAAAATATTAGATCAGATACTATAACAATAAATTCTTCTATCCCCCAAGGAATTGTAATAGGCTGCCTCCTATTTTTATTATACACAAACGACCTACCTAAATGTATAGAAGGGCCGTGTGTCCTATTCGCGGATGATATTTCTTTACTCATCCCATGCCAAAACGCTTTAAATATAAACCTAATTCTAAATTCTATCCTCGAAAAGACATCAAAATGGATGGCAGATCACAACCTAGACATTAATTTCTCAAAAACCAAATTGATGAGTTTTTATCCCCGTCAAAAACCACCCTTACACCTAAATTTCTCATATAATAATATAAAATTAGAAGAAGTTACAGAATTCACTTTACTTGGTTTAAACATAGACACACACATAAATTGGAAATGTCATATAAAGAAACTCAGACTCAAATTATCAAAATTTTCTTATGCCTTGCGTGAAATTAAGAAAACTACTGATATGCATACGGCCTTGATAACATATTACGCATATGCCTACTCATGGCTTAGTTATGGCATCATACTTTGGGGAAATAGCACAGACACACCAACACTTTTCACATTACAAAAACACTTATTAGGATACTGGTCAACATAGATGAAACCGACAGTTGCAAACCCCATTATCAAAAGAATAATATTCTAATCTTATCTTCCATATATATATTAGAAATGTGTAAATTTCTACGTAAATATCCAGATTTTTATAGTAAAAGACAAGACATCCAAACAAAATATTCATTACGCCATAAAAATAGACTAAATCTACCCACCTCTAAACTAACTATGCACGCAACAAGCTCATTCGTTATGACAATAAAAATATATAATAATCTCCCAGAATATTTAAGAAATGAACCAAATGATAAGAAATTCATATACAAGTTAAAACAGATATTAATAAATAAAGCGTTGGGGAACTCTGTCTTAGACGGTGGTTTGCGTAGTAATCTCATATAATGTTAATACTAAGGTAAAGCATTGTGAATATCATTCAGATATGATTATGGCTGTTTTTATTTTTTTATCTTACATTTGTACACTACAGATAATAATTAAATGCAATGATTGTATTATTATTATTTTTAATAAAATGTAAATGAATAGCAACGTGTGTTTTAGTAATTATTAATCTAAATTCTACCTAGAATGTTATTTTAAAAAATGTATACCTGCCAAATAAAAGAATATTAAGTAGCTGGATTATGTTGCATGCAGCATAATAAGATAAATATTGATGATATCACATGCTTAATATGTTTTCGGATCGGGCTAAAGTTAGGTCGTAGTTCAAAGAACACATCACACAATAAGGCAAAAACATCACCTTCACTAATTTTCAATGAAGGTCGTCCTTTTCTGACAGTATTTTTGTTTACAAGGATTCTATCTATATTGAATTCTGATTTATCCTGTAAATTGTTAATTAATGTTTTAAGCTTCATTTAAAATACCTAATTAATATTATATCTATTATCTGATATATATTTTGTAAATTAATAAAAGATTGATTGAATATAAGGCCAGTTTTTATTTCTCAATTTCTCATTCAACGATGTGATGTCACTTAATCGAGTACCTAATGAATTTTTCGGTACAGGTAAAATTAAAAACGCTTAGTTCAGTAAGTTAAGAATCTATTAAAAGTCCATATCCACCCATTTACTTGCACAACTATAAATAACTAGCAAGTATTCGAGAAAATTTAACAATGCTTTTAAGTCAGTTCGACGCAACGTAGTAATTTGTTTGGTGTACCATGTGATTAAGTCTATTTTAGACTATCGATTACCATGCCGACCTTCACCATGTTTTCAGTTCTAAATGTAACAGAAACAACAATTTATATACATCTACTACTTACTTTAAATGTACTCTTGTTCAATGTTCAACAAATAAACATAACAAGTGCTGTGTACGCTTGTAGTACAATAACCACGAAGCAATTGACGTCACATCTGATAGTCTCCTAGTGGGATGTTCCGATGAGTACCGTTGTATGTTTTTCATTACTTGTAGCCAAGTGCTGGATCATATCGGAATTTTTGAGCACACAAGAATTGCGGGCACTTGGACACCCGAAGCTTTTTCAAATAGGGCATAATCCTCCTATGTTCAAGGGTGAGAACACGGCCTGCGAAATCTACCTAATATCTTAGAGAAAAAACATCTAGTGTCAAGGTTGTAATAAATTAAAACGCAACTTTAACAAGCAAAATGTATTTATCTTTATATTTTACATTGTGAATAAGACGTTAATATATTGAATATACACCTTAAATTATATTATGCATATTGTGTAAAACATATGTACATTACTCGCTTAGTGCTACTATTTTCAATCAGTAATGAAAACATTACAAATAACGTGAACCGCTTGAAATAAGATGGAGGATTCAAAGAATTACATTATATAAAATAACTATAATTTAATTTATTATTCACGACAAAACTCTTTTGATTTTGTGTACTTACAGATAATGAAAACGTGTGTGTCCTAGGGCAGTCAAGCACCTCGCTGAACTAATTATGCGTGATTTGAGCTGAGTACTTAATTTTGTTATTGTGTTCTCAAAACATGTTTTAAATTATTTAAGAAACTGGCATTAAATAGATAAATATTTTTTTATAGTTTCATGCCTGTATCCCCGAAGGGGTAGGCAGAGATGTAATATTATACCCACATTTCGCCATGAATTGTTAGGTCCCACGTAATAGGGGGTGAGCCTATTGCCGTTGGCACTTCACCAGACTCCGTGCTGCTACTGAGAATTCGGAAAAACCCAGTAACACTTTTGCCCGACCCGGGAATCGAACCCGGGACCTCCGATCAGCAGTCGCATACGCTATCCACTGGACCACGGATATGCCTCTTTTTAATCAGTTTTCTGTTACTAAACCACGCTAGGTATAATGGGAGAGAAAAAGAAAAAGTCACCACGTACATCATTTACAATATCGGCAAAATGGAGAAGTTTGACCACTGATTGAATACCGGTTAATAAAATCGTCATGTTAGCCGTCAACTGACAGAGGGTTAGTAGGATTTTCGAATTATTATGTAGTTCTGGTGGGATAGGTAAAATTAGATAATAACAGTATTGTTTTCTCATAATCCTCAAATTCCGTTATTCCTTTTCTAAAAAAGACAACTCCCGCACTAGGGCTAAATCCTGTGTCGCGGGGGATTTTACAAACATACAACTAACGGACACAATTAACACCCAGACTCGAGACAACAATTTATGTGTCACACAAAGTGTATTCATAAGGGGGGCAGATACAGGCTGGCTTAAAGCTTGGTCTTTTGCTTAAAGAGTACCTATCCATTTATATTGATGCTTCGTGATCCCTAGTTGACAGTACGCGAACCTCAAGGGGGCGAGACTCACACTTTGAAAACCAGTGCCAAACCGTAGATAGGTATAGGTAAATTCACGAAAGTTGACCACAAATGGCGGCCGTCGCGCATATGTACATTCGTGCACCAATGGCGTTGCTCCATTCTTGACGCATTTAGGGAATGCGTCAAGAACGGAGCCACGCCATTGGCACTCCACACGCGCCTCACCCCGCACCTCCACGGGGACCTAAAAAATGATTTCTGCGCAGTGGTCATCTTTCGTGAACCGACCTATATCTACGGTTTGGCACTGGTTTTCAAAGTGTGAGTCTCGCTACTATTCGTGGTAATGAGGGTTTTCTGAAATGACGCTCACTACGCGGCAGCACTGAGCCATCAGGTCCAGTAACCTGTCAAAACTGTCAAAGCCCCTATATTTTCGTACGTCTATGTTTGTTTGTATTATGTGTGTACGCGTCTGTACATATCTCACGTCAGTTTGGACCTGACCAGACTTGACGCATACTAAGCGCCGAAGAAGAAATGTCAAAGTGGCACGATCCAAAGAGTTTTGTCGTGGATAAAATACCTTACCTGAAATACGAGTTTTTATGACCCAATTATGAATGTAACGATAAGCCCTTCTTCTTAATTGATATAGATTTTTTAAGATCCATTTTATTCTTGTAAGAAAATCTACGAAAACATTTTTGAACATCATAAGAGTATAAAAACTCGTGATAAGGTTTTAATTTTATTGACTATCGAATAAATATACATAAAATTGAGAACTTAGACGGCACAGATTTATATATCCATTAGGTGCTCCTTCCACATGATAAAAGTTATTCATATTAATTTAAATAGTTATCTATATTTTTCATCATAAGACCTCATAATATTCTATGTGAATATCTTAAGATTTTAAAAAGAATTTAAGGGACATTTTATTAGCAGTGTGTTACGGTAAAGTTGGCATTTCAGACAAAACAAAAAGTATCTGACATTATTTTATGTACCTAGAACCTTATAGAGACGTGGAAATATTTTGCCGAAATGACTTGTTTGGATTGTATTTATTAAGTTTCATTTAATTGTTCTAAAATGTAACCAGATTAAAATTTAGCATAGCTTAGGAAATGTCTTTCAAATCAAATCAGATACTATTTTTTCTGGCATTTCATTTGTTTCAAATAATATTTGAAAATTGAAATCCAATTTCGAGTAATCGACGACATCTAAACCGCATTTGAGCTGCACGCTTTCAATCACAGAATTATTTTGTTTTTTTTTTTAATTTTAATTTATCATACATTTTTATTCCACTAATGTTTATTATATTATATTGCTTATAATAATTGGGTGCTCTCACGAAGATACTAATTTTGACTTTTTCTATTTTGATTAAATATTAATAATATGAATTAAGTTGTACAAAAAAAGCAACAGGCATAACGGCTATTTCTTCAATACGTAAATTTGCTTATTTTTTTAGATCCAGTATAATTAACTTTTCTAATTTGTATTTGCCTGTTGATCGATTATATTTTCTAATTTGAAATAAAGAAATTAATACTTAAAAACAAAACTAACCCTTAAACATAAGTAAAAATCAGTGAAATAAAAAAGTGTTACTTAACCAATAGGCGAACATAGAATAGAATCAGAAGATTAATAATTATCATGGCCAAATGTTCATATCTATATTCTGTGAGACAGAGTCAAAGGCACGGAAACGGAGATCTTGTTCGAAGACCTCAAGATTTTGAGTGTTAAACTATAGACAAAGTAACTGGAACACATCCACACACCGACCGAGCAAGAAACGAATAAGCGACATTTTAAGAGTTAAGTTTAAGAAAATCAGTCTCAATGAACAGGCCATTATTTTTCATAATTTTTAGTTACACTATTTTACATTTAGACGCGTTCTAAGCAATGAATAGGTAATTATTACAATTTGGGTAGGGTATGATACACTGCCATTTTAACTTTTTGAACGTAAATATTAAGTAGGTATATTATTTCTATTGAAGTTATGCTCAGCAAATTGTTTAACATTAAACCTTGACGTTGCGTTATCACACTTTTTAATTTAAATTTTGTCTGTTGACCGTTTGACGTTCAAAAAGTTAACATTAGAAACTATTTCGCATTGAAATTATAATGCTTATGTGACTAACTATGATACAAGAGAACTGTTCAAATGAATTTTTATTTATGGCCACATGAAACTGATGTTTCAGGTAATAATACGAATTATGAGACGTAGAGTTATTTCTAGAAAACAATTTAATATTATACGCGAATAAAATAATGAACACCAAACACAGAGACTACCTTACATCGGTATAAAATATTAAAGTACGTTAATTAAGTATTAGCTCATACAGTACATACGATAGACATTGAAACATAAACACACAGATGTCTAATTTTTGTTAGTGCACAAACAATGTCAGTCTTTGTACAGTCGAATCACATAAAATTATTGCTGGAACTGTTTCTAAGCATCTAGTGAGTTCATTCTAATTACTAAGTTAGTTCAAGACGACCATAAATTCAAACAATGACATGGAAAAGGCAAGGACAATTTTAGGAATTAATTTATCATGAAAGCAAAACGGAATTAGAAAGTTATACTAAGTGGATTGTTTTTAAGATTTTTATCATTTTAATGCTAACTAAACTAGGTAACTATTGATTATTAGGTAACTTTACTATGTTTCGCTGAAAATAAATACGCATTGAGAAGAGCTAACTGAGAAGGGTTCTATTAACAGGTTATCTACGAAGCGAATCTTTTGCGACTCGTAGTAAGTGTTGCTTTATCTAGACATCGATGCAATCAACTATTCTATTGGTGCGTCAGTAAGTACATACTTAGTTCAAGGTATCAATACATATGTTATCTTAACATATCATGAGTGCTTATATTCATATATATATATAGTTGTATATAAGTAATAATTGTGCAATTGGTATACAGATTTTTTTGGGCCTTTCATTTTGTTTTATACTTACGATCTAAAACATTATACATTTTGTCAAGAAAAAGAAGAATTTTCTCTCGAGTCCCGATATTTACAATAATAAATAAGTTACATATTATATTTACAAAATAGCAAAAAGTGCGCAAAAAACGATTTCACAAAATATGCATTTGAGCAATACGTTTAATATATTTACAAAAAGCATTTTATACATAGTATTTTATAACAAAACTACAAATTAAGCGAAATAAATGATTTATAATACATACTAGAAATTAAAAAAAAATCTCTATATAATGTAGTAAAAATGATTGTGATGACATTTTGTTCTACGTTACAGTACGACTCACTAATATTACTTACAGTAAAATATTTCATTCTACAAAATCTCCTACAAATAAGTTATTGCTATCGAGAAAATTATTTACAACATGAAGCTAACTTTACGAATAGTTTGAGACATCAAAAGTGAACTGAAGAAAATCAAAACTTTATCCTCTAGTCATTAGATCTATTCAAAACATCACTACCGTTCGTGTAACTTAGTTTAATATATCACATTAGATTAGAATCTTGTATACTCGTGTCAATTTGACAGGTGGTAGGTCATGGAAATTAGTCGCAATGCCCAAAAGGGAT
Organism: Euclidia mi; assembly: GCA_944739405.2. Classification (NCBI taxonomy): domain Eukaryota; kingdom Metazoa; phylum Arthropoda; class Insecta; order Lepidoptera; family Erebidae; genus Euclidia; species Euclidia mi. The sequence continues at coordinate 11,044,767 of OX123200.2, read as the reverse complement.
TCTTTACTTTAACTCACTCATTGAGTGACTTCACTATGGACGATACTTTTTTGATTTGGTCTCAATGTACCCCGTTTACATTAAGCTTGTTTCCACGGCAACTTTAGATGGCAGTAAGAAATAAAATTGACTACGCCCATATTTATATACGTAATTTTCAGCATTTTCTTTGTTAAAAAGGTGATGTTTGTGTCATCGAACTGCGCCGCTGCAATTGCGAGAGATAGTGCTCACTATTTTTTTCTTAATCATCATCAGCCCTATATATAAACTGTCCCACTGCTGGGCACGGGCCTCTCCTCACTATGAGAAGAGTAACCACGCTGGCCTAGTGCGGGTTGGCAGACTTCACATGTCTTTCGAGAACATTAGTTTCCTCACGATGTATTCCTTCACCTTTTAGCAAGCGATAATTAACAATTTAATACGCACATAACTCTGAAAAGTCATTGGTTTCGGACCCTCTGCGTAGCAGTCTGTCGATCTCTCCACTAGGCTATCGCTGTTCTTTTTTCTCAATAGCATAGAAATATTTGAACAACGTACGTCAGTGTGCAATAATTGAACGAAAATCTGCTGCTTTGGCAGGTTGCTGGTTCGATAGCTACGAAGGTTTCAATGTCAATGGCTAAATATAAACGGGGTAGTAGAATGTCGAAAGATTCTAATAGAGGCTGACTTTAAATGGCACTGGTACCTCAATTAACACGCTAGTTAAATTTTAGTCAGAATTGTCTTGCGCAGCGGCAGTGTTTAAAGTCCTCGTGTCCTCACTTATCAACGACTTATCGTATCGTCTTTGCCTCGTAATTTTGGGCCTAACTGCCCCGAGTAGTGGAGCCGATATCGCGTGGCTGGGTATTCGACTCAAGTCCTTCCGTCCTTGGAGCAGAGGTGAGGTGACGCTCGAGGATTCGTCTCCTTCGTCGTCAGAGAGGGCAGGGTAGCTTTCTTTCATTTTCAAGCTGCGTTCTAATCGTCGAAGAAACCTGGAATTGTGCAGACATCAGTTAAAAATAAGATTAGGTATTTAAAAAAAAAATGTTCACTAAATAAGTAATATTAAATTACTTATAATGTGGTTCAATCAGGATACATACGGCACATACCTAATCTGGTTACTAATGGTCCTCAGTTTGTTGACTTTCACCGGTTTTCTCGAGTCTTCCGTCAAGTCCAAACTTGAAGATATTTTAGACGATGTATCCTGGAAAATTACAAACGATCTGCAGTTGTATGTTGTCATGTATTGTGCAACAAAAATATGTCTTTATGATGACTATTTTGTCATGTTTAAACAACATGCCTTTAAACATTGTAATAATATGGAAGCGACATAAAAAATGATTGCCTAGTCTAATCTACTCCATACATTTGAGGATGAGGCCTACATCGACATTTTTCAATGTAATATAATAGTTCTAAACTTATAAAACATTCCGATAAAAGTACAATTTCCAGGGCTACTGTAATAAATAAGATTATCTAACAATACGAGACGATGTATTTAAATGGGTACAATAAACCATTACAGCCCTAAAACAAGACCAAGAAATTCCAGTAGGCATTACCACAGTCTAGCTAAAACGAGTTCATACTATCAGCCAAGTTCATAAAATAATGGATAACTATGCTATCTCCAAGTAGACTGTGACAGCACCAAAAAAATACACCTAATATAGAAAATTTAAAGAAAAAGAAAGTAGTTGACTATGTAAGAATAATACACATGAAGGTAATTGTTTCGATACTACAATCACCTCAGAGCTACGGCACTTTTGTCTCCGAAGTGGTTTCCGCAAGCGCATCGGCTCACACAGCTGAAAAATAATCAACACATAGCTTGCTGGTCCAAATCAAATAAGTATAAGAAGCTAAACGTATCATAAATTCTGGAAATTAAATCACTTTAAATAATAACAGCGTGAGAATAAGGTGCAGTAAAATAGGCAGAGTTTTGGGTAGGTAGCTTTGGATGGATCTCTAATGTAAAATATAATATGTGTGCTTTCATTTGTGGTAACAAATATTTTACACTTTCTACATAAAAAGTATTTTATTTACATTGTAGCAATTGTAATTCACGAACGTTTCTTGAGTTAAAAAATATAGGTACATGTTCATGAATTGCAAGGACTACGGTGAATAATTTTATACAACCATCAAAATGACCAAAATAGAAGTACATGAAACTCCATTATTATAGGCATAGGTATATTTTGACTATTCCACAAACAGCATGTGAATCAAGTTGTAGCAAGTATGTATGCATATAGTCAACTGTTTGGCACTTTTTTATTACTTCTAGTCACTTTTACTAAACAGCGATACTGCACAATGACTGCGACATAATTTTTCTTACCTGCAGCTCAATATCCGGCAATCTCAACTCCCTGGCGGAGGCTATACTGGCTACACTGGCGTTTGACACGGAGTCTTCCGATGACGACGAAGAGGCCGGCGCTGGTGCCTGCGAGCGTGACCGCCGCCTTCCACCCTTGCGCCCGCGGGTTCCTCCCTCACGGCTACCGGGCACCTAAAGCCAAAATAGTATTCTATCGCTACTGCTTTCAATTCCAAAATACGTTCTGTAGTACTAGAACGATTGATTATAATACTGACCTCCAATAAATTGTGCATGGAGTGCGGCATATGCGGTAGCGTGGACTTGACCTGGCCTGCGACGGCGCCGGTGACGTCATGCGAGGCGGTCCGCGTCGTCCGCCGGTCTCGCTTGCGCCCGCTCTTCTTCTGACAGTTCCCGCCCGACTTGTTGGCACCCTTCACGCATTCCGAACTCGGGAAGTCGTACAACCCATCGGAATCTGTAAACGGCAGTTGTCGACCGTAAAATTGCGGTGAGAATCTCCCCAAACCAGTCTTGTCGCTGAGCGGACTCTCACTCCTCGAACTGACAGGGCTCAAGGGTCTACTACCCTCCGATAACAGGGCCGGTGGCCTCAGACTAGCCTTATCATCCAGTCCTCTCTCCACACTTATACATTTAACTATAGAGCACTTGGTCACTCCGCTAGGGGAGCACAAGGTCACCTGTGGTACTTCCAAAGTCTCTTTCAACGCGACCAGTTCCATCTCTTTCGCACTGGAGGGTACGTCGTCTACTCTCTCATCCGTCCCTATGCCCTCATCGTTGGACTCTAACAAGGGATCGTCGGACAGCGTCTCGGAGTCAGAGCGGCCGCGCCTACGTTCCTTACTGTCTTCGTTAGAGGCCGCCGGGCTGGAGTTGGTCTTCATAAGCGGGCGCCTCCTGGATTGAAAGCAGGAGGGGCCGCCGCCGGAGCCGGGGTCCTCCATCTCCGACGGGCAGAGAGGGTTGCTGGAGCCGCAGCGGGACGGTCCAGGGCTGGCCATGGAGCTGTACCCTGATGACGAGAGGTTCGATTCTGACGGCGCGCGCTCTCCTCGCACCGACATGGAGAACGGGCTCAGGTAGCACATGTTGGCGGAGGGCGGGGGTGGACGAGGGGATAGCGGTTCGTCGGACTCCTCGCTGGCGTTGTACGTGACGGTGATGAGGGGCGGTGGTTGGAACTCGAGGTGCGGCGGGGTGCGGCGGGGCGGCGGGGAGCCAGGGGAGGGCCGCTCGATCATGAGCATGGGCACGCACAGCGCCGGTGGCGCCACGGACGGGGAGGACAGCTCTCGCTCGGAGTCCTGGCTGTGAGTGAAACTAGGGCTGGGAGAGTCTGTGACGTGCGTGGAGGGTGTCGGCGTATCTGTGCTGGTGTGCGGTTGACGTAGCTGTAAGATAAACAGAATGTTTACTTGTAAAACGTGTCATTTTGAGCTTTTTATATGCTACGAGTATCTGTGTTTAGTGTTATTTAATGTAGGCCTGTAATCTACACAAGCATATTTTACATGGAGGGAAATAATACTGTATATTCTATAACTATTGTATGTTGTATAAATACATAATCACTTAAGTAATAATTACGTCGCCAGGAAACTTCCTGCTTACTAAGTCTAATATCACCTTGGTCTTTCTGTAACTAGTTGCTTATAAATATCATACCTTCAACCTCAACCCAGAAGTAGGTCTCTCGATCTTGGTCTCACACTTGATTTCGTCCAGTTCATCTTCACTGGGTGACACACATGTGGCAGTGGATTCACTCTTCGCATCAATCTCTATGCTAGCTCTAGGCATGCGGGGAGAGGGGAGTGGGGTGGGCAAAGGAGTAGGTAGGGGAGTGGGCAAAGGTGTGGGAAGCTCTCTGATAGGTGAGAGACACTTGTTGATCCCGCTAGGAACCTCTAAGAGGATGGACGGTGGGTGAAGTAAACCTGATGATGATGATTTGTGCGCGCTTAGCGGGTCCAGGACCTGTGGATGGAAAGTATTTTGAGCTTCTATAAAAAGTAGGAGCATGGAGACTTTTAGTATAATACTTAAATATTTGAATTAGAATTTGTTATATAATATGAGACATCTATTCATGAGAAAGGTGATCACAGTGATGCACTAACTGAGATTTGGACGTTCGTTTAGGATTTCGCAAGATGATAATACATTAAAAATATTTACCTGTATTTCAATGGTATTATGCGGCCTAGTGACCGGCGAGTCTGGTGCCAAAGATGGAATATGAGACGAAGCTATCGATATATCATCAGCATCAACTGTGTCATCTTGAGGGGAAGATGCCGAAGGTGTACTGGACACAGACACTCCACCAGAGGATGCTCTGGATACTATTGCTGCTGATGATGAAGAAAAATTGCGAAACATAGCCAAAATGGAATCCGCGCTTGAAATCTTAGGCGTTCTGAAAAATACCGTTATTGAAATTAGAATTAATTTTCGAAAATGTAACCATCGCATTTATCATTTTCCTAACCTCGAGTATTTCTTCAAGGCTGTATGCGCCAACGTCAAGTCTAAACTTGACATTGAATCACTGCCTTGGTTGCTGGAAGTACTATGTGGTGATCTCATCTCGACTCCTGGTGACGGTGGAGTACTGGATGCTTTTGCCCTCATTCCTCTGTCAGCTATAACGGCCATGGGTATCGTTATAGTATTTACCATATCTACATCAGAACTGGAACTCATTTCTGCCGATACCTTGTTTAGTAATCTGGCAAATGTCACTTTCTTCTCCAACTTAGGGTCTGATATGTGCCTCATCGATGGAGAAGTCGATGGTGTTGACGCTTCGCTCGCGAATGACGTTTCTTTGTTCTCGTTCCCGTAATCAACAAACGCAGGTGCACTCTCTACTGTACTCAACGTCCGTTTCTCAGACATCTGTATAAGCTCTCCCATAGTTATTTTCTTTGAATGTTCGTTCGTCGTTGCCGGGCTTATAAGTTGTTGCAAAATTTGCTTTTTTTCGGCAGCGTTTTTCTTAGTCGGTGTAGAATTGTTGCGTTTTTTACGCGGCGACGGTGTACCTGTATGAAAAAACTTTTATATACCTAATTGTTGAGTGACCTATAATGATGAGAAGCGACGACATCGAATGTTTATGACAAAAGCAACACAATATTTAGAATTTCAAAAGGGGATCAAATAATGAACAACAACAACTTTAATTATCAGAGAGATCATCATCATGCCTTGGAACTCAGCCAGTGCATACTAAGGAAGCCAATTCTTTAGGGTAAGTGCTAATAATTTAAAAATTTAGGAAGTGCCAATTATAATTTTTGATTGAAGTGTAATGTGTTGTGTTCATGTCAACAGCGTTAAGATTAACGGAGATGTTGATCAGTCATCTTGTATAGTTATTGGAACAGAAAGAAGCTACATTGAAAGCTACAGAGGAGAACATTTACACGAAGTCAGTTTCAATATCTATACAAAAATAAGACAGTGTTTTGCATTCAATTTTAAGGGTAGAAACTAATTTATACAATTTCACTCCAGAGTACTTTAAAATACAAAACAATGTCTATAAAAGCATGCTAGCGACATTCACATACATTGAGATGCCTTTAGGTTGTCAACAACACTGATAAATATAATTACAAAGAAAGCTTCAGAGTGGATATAGAAAGTGATAGAATAAGAAAATGCAGTAACCAATGTCGTTGACAAAACAGAGGCCAAATTAGTTGGACGATCTAGAAAGGTGTCAACGAAGGAAGGAGCGGCTACATTAGAAAAGGTGTTTGTGCTATCAGGGGTGCACACATCGACATTTGAAGTAGAAGTAAGAACGAGGGTAGCGGGGCCATATTACGTTGGTCGTTTAGCATTCCACATAGAAATTTCATTCACAGCGGGGATACATCCAGTGCTAACCGAACTCCGGTCACCGCGCGCTCCGCATGATGTTCGACAAATGTTTGCGATACTGTGTGATCTAACAAATAATATAAAAACTGTAAAGCCCTGTGTCCGACTAAAGATATCCACATTTCGGACTTAAATGCCATTATTCTTAGACTCTTAAATTCCTAAGAATGAAATACAAGGCAATCGAGTTATGGCATTAGACAAAAGGCTTTTAAGGTCTATTTTCGTGATGATTTTGATACATGACTGACAGGGAATATGTCTACAAAGTTACTTCTAACAGAAATTTAACATCGACATTAAAATCCAAGACATCAGCGTAAACAGTTAAGAGTTAAACGCTTAACACATTTATAGCTATATTGCACTGCAAGATTACACATTTATTACAAACAATAGTTGTTGATACTAAGGTGGAGTTTACTCCATCACACGATAGGAACTTTTGGGGTACCAAATCACGAGACTCAGTGGACACGGTCTTTGTAGATGATTGAACCAGTGAGTCACCTGACAAGGCAGCCAATAAAATGAAGTGATGTTATGGTATGAGCAGTGATATCGCGGGGTGCGGTGCGGAGCGCGCGGGTCGGTCGCGGGTCGCTCCAGTCCTTACGTCCGGGCGGCGGCTTTAACAGATCGTCCAAGCTAAAGGTGCGCGCGGCTCGCGGGTGCGCGAGCCCCGACACCGACGGCTTGCGGATACCCAGCCGCGTGAGCAGCGTGCGGTGCGGCGCGTCGTGCGGCGCTGTGGAGCACAAGCGCAGCGTCAGTGCCTCGCCGGCGCCGCGCCCCCGCGCTCCCCGCCCCCGCCGCCCGCGTCACGCGCCGTCGGCCTCGCCGTCCGTCGGCACCGCCGCGTAGCGCCGCGAGCCCCCGCGCCCCACTCGCCCCACTCGACCCACTCGCCCCAACTGCCCCACTCGCCCGGCTAGCCCCCACACATATAGGATTGCCAGACATTGCTTTCTATACCGGTCAACTAAGTAATTTGGATGAATGATGTATCTCTTCGGTCGGTCTGTCTCGGTCCAGCATGATTCACACGGCATGAGCAATATACATTGATTTTTCCACATTGTCTCATTGGGATTTTATTATGACTTGGAAACGTTTAAACCAATCGATACACGGCAAGACTATAACTTCTGGCAATCCTTTTCAACATAACTATTGGCACGGTTATTTTAACTTGCGATGCTTGAGACTATTCGTCATTCGTAATCTATGATTTAGTAATTATTTGATTGAAATATATGCAAGTTTTTAATCAAGTCAAAAGAACCGTGACCCAGACAGACTCCAGAAACTGGAGAATGCATCTATCGATAGACAGTCATCTAAATCAATACATGCATCAATCTTAGCAATATTTACATTCTAAACCAACGCTCAGTTTCTGGAGCCATTATGAAACATAGAAGAAAAGAAGTCAAAGAAGAAAGTAAAGTAAAATTACGCAAAACGTGTCCTTACCATCCCAGAGACAGTGCGTTTATTGAGAAAATACATGAGTATAGCGGAAACAATTTGAGAAAATGTTGGAACAAAGCGTTATCGTACTGTGAGTCACAAATATGCTATCTTATCCCAGCTCAACGGTACATTCTAAGTTACCCGTGTCATTAACTGTGATAGTGGCAAGCTGGTATTGAACGTATTGAAAGTGTGCTTATGGAGCAAAAGATTTTAATTTTTTTGGGTCAGATATTGGGCCTAAAGATTTGTTCTCCTATATGTTGATAAAGGTACTTACGTCTCGCGCAGCGGTCGGCTTCCTCGGCGAGGAGTTTCTCGATCTTTTCCGGGAAGTGGCGCTTGGCACACCACACCAACCCGATCACACCGAGTACGACAAACACGGCGATCAGCCCCAGCCAAAACGGCTCCTGTATCATTCGTTGACCGAGGCCGATAATATTTGGTGTAGGGTTTGGTACTTCACATCTGTCAAATAAAATTGATATAAGAGTTACAAATAAAACACGGTTAACTAGCTTTATATTTATTTGGCAGCAAGAATTACCTCTTGCCTTTCCAAGAGGGATTACATTGGCACAGAAATCCGCCATCCCTCTCGGTGCAAGCTCCTCGACTGTTGCAAGGCCTGGATGCGCAGGCTCGTATCCGTTCAGCACATCGTTTTCCTCTATATCCTCGCGCACATACACATGTGTAAGCATCGCCGGCCTCCGAAGTTGAGCCCGCAGACAATAAAGAACAGTTGCCGTATACACATGGCGATCTTTCACAGGCTGTTACTAAGCAGAAAACCCCTAAAATTGGAAATTGTATCAGATTACATTTGTTTGCGTTCAAATTGTATGTATCGAGGATAGCCATCATAACATAACATAACATTTATTTTAAAAATATCTTAAAGACATAATACGCGTAATGAGAAAGATGCCTTATCCTATATTTGTCACGATTGTGGATAAAAATTTAATTATTCGTACAGACAAAAGCTACTTAAAATGATATTGACGAAACTACGAGTTTTGATTTATTTGAGTAACCCAGACCTCTAATAAATAGTGTATACCTTGTAAGATATATCTATCAGAATAAAAAAGCTTTTTAAATATATGGAAATAATATACATACCAGTATAATATCCAGCGCACTGACAAAAGTTTCTCGTATCGTCGTTAGTACAGCGACCGTTGTGTAAACAAGGATTTGGGTAGCATGATTCCAAGTTTGTTTCTTCGGACAACATGAGTACTTTGCTATGGTATTCTGGATCTAAAATACAATCAAGTTCAGAATGAACAATTATGAGAAGAATAATTAACAGAGTTATATTCATGGGTGCTGCCAGACGAACACAATTTTACTGTTGTAGTCGAATTGTAAATTATAATTAAATATTTAACTTAACTTAGGCGGTTTTTTCGAAAAAAAATAACTAAAGCTAAAATGGTTGTCTTTTAAGTTCAAGCTGAGGCAAAATGATCACTAAATTAACTTCTGTTCGATTTTAAATTTACTGAATTACCATTGTTAACGATGAGTAGAACATCCATATTGACACCTTCTTGTCCTGCGTGTTGAGTAATAGTCAGTGAGTGTAGGTACGAGTTGATAACAAGCGGAGCTCGGGGCTCTACTTTGCGCTGGCTTCGGTCCACTCCACACAGTGTCCACTCCGTGCCATTGTTGTCTGTATAGCTGTCTTTCACCTACGCATATACGACAAAAAATTAAATTCGTAATAGAAAGTTGTAGTCATTAAACAGTGGACCCAGAATGGTACCTTGAGTAACGCCATTACGGTTTTTACATATTATGACAGTTGAATGTAGCAAAATCTGCAGACCTACTTTAACGTCAAATTAATAATTTTATTACTTTTATAGAGTGCTGCCAGTCAAGGCTCACGTACCGAGTACTGATTTTCTATTAGTTTCCATTAATGTCTATAGAATCAAATGCTTTTCTATAGTCTCTCATCCGGCCAATAGACGAAACAAATGATACAATATCAATTAAGGAAATTTTAAGCCTAAAGTATACCTGTAGCCATCCGTTGTCTTGCCCACAAGGGCACTCCTGATCATTGGCTACGAGGGTCGTAGAGGCGAACGCGAGTGACAGCGTATGTTGATGTGGTGCTACGAGACGTGTGCGGATCGCGGCGCGGGGCGGTGCGCGCTGCGGCCAATTCGGTGCCGCCAGCCGACCTGACCCGCCCGCAGACACCTCCAACACGTGGGAAGCATTCAGGTAGCTTACTAGAAAATAACAAGATACTTTTACTTATGAAAGAAACATTTTAGTAAGCAATTAAGAATTGAACATACTGAACATTTGAAAAACATTGAACTCAGGGTAAACGCCAGCATGATATGTTGATCGGCGGCGTTTTTTTATTCGAAATTAAATAAGAGTTTAATTTTCATATACGTACGCCTGAACTGAATGCTATGCTTTCTTCTGCAAGAAAGTTCCAATTCATCGCTTTAACAGTCTATGCACAAGAAATATTACCCTAATAGCTAATTAGATAAGAGGAACCAACGTACTGGTCTTAAAATGTGCCAGGAATCCTTGTCCAGTGACATTTTCTCCGGTTTTGATCCGGAGCCGCAATATCTCTGATTGCGAGACAAAGAGCCCGTTGGTCAAGATGTTGTGGTTCAGAAACGGTCTGATGGGAAAATCCTGCAGATCTATCTGAACGTCGATAAAGGAATCTTCTGGAATGGAGGAGTCTGTGACGTTGATGGGGACGCCTTTGTCGAATATTCCGTACCCGAAGTCAAAGTAGCTGATGTTTAGGAATACTCGTTTACCTGGAATTCGTTAAATAGGTTGCAGATCAGTTTTTGATTACATATTTTTTAAATTTATGTAGAAATTACCTAAGATTTTTTTTGTGTTTTAGGTGATAATTCTAGGTACTTCTTTTGAGGGTTTTGTTGGCAAAGACGTCTTGCCGCTTAAAGCGACTGAAAATAATAAATACAATCTTTGACTTTACTAAAGTGTTGAATGTATAGTACTATTGTTTAGTGATGGACAATCAAAAATATGTTTACATTTATAAAATAATCATGTTGGAATCATGGACCTAAGAGTCTGCAAATAAATTAATCATAATATAATGATTATCTATTGATATATGAAGTCAACATTACCTAACGCTGAGTTCTACCTACCAGAAGGAGCCAGAATATCGATTGTGCAGTCAAGATTTGGCAATAAAAAATGTGGGTAGTTAGGACTCCGGAGTGTGCCCTCCTTCGACGTGAAAGTCTGTGAGGGACAACCCGTCAGCTCCACGGCGCGCCACGCTACAGAAAAACCAGTTCCTTGCGTGCTGAAACAGAAAGTGGAACAAGATGCTTATAGAAATTCTTGCAACGATACTTGCACATTAGGAACTGGAGAGTCTAAAGAAATTAAGTACTGGCCTTCAGATAACTAAGGCCACTTTTAAAATTATCTGCTTCCGATTTAAAGTCATTATTTAAAATTTGAGTTTTGTCTTGATCTTCGCCTACAATCGTGGATTTATTATCGTAAAGACTGAATTACTTACAACTCTGTCAGAACTTATGCTGAAGTTAATTTTGCTAAAAAGTGGGTATACAGGGTGTCACAAGACCCATCACCAAGCCGAAGTCTACTCGTTTTGGACATCATGCCAAGTCATACTTAGCAAAAATAATACCTGGGGAACAATTTTTTTTAAATTGACACATTTTTTAAACCACAATTAAAGTGCACGCGTGCTATGCTCGAAATACCTACTTATCCATGGGTGCATATGACATCTATAGAACATACTTATTTGCTGGATAAATTCATCGATTTTATACCTAATTAAAAAAAATCTATAGTGACTTTGAGCCTCAATATCTCCTGAACCAGTAACTTCCCAGGTAAGGTGCCGAAGTAAAAAATGTTTATAATGATTGGTACAATATGGCATTTCAGTTTTCGTTAAGGGTCTTGTTACACCCTGTATATCAAAATATAAATATACCTAACTTTGTTTGTTGTTGATAAGAATGGAAATAGGATTCTTGTGAAACCCTTGTCAGGGTTGCAGGACTTCTGAGAACTAGGGGCAACTTAAATAACTTGTACGATTTTTTTATATGTTAGCAAGATTTCTAAGAACGCGGCTAAAGATTTAAATATAATTTACGTTTTATAGCCTTGTAACGTAAATACTTTAACGAATAAATTCAACGAATGTAATTACTAAAGTTGGCCACAGACAGTCGCTTTTTATGTGTTTATCAAAATGCAAAGGAGAAAATAATAATATATTTACTGTTCTGTGAATACCTAGTCCTAACGCAAGAGCCCGACAATATGGAACTTACACTTTGATGTTTCCTTAAAAAGACGATAAAATATCAATTATTGTCTTCTGTTAACGCGAATGCTATAAATTGAGGTTAAAGCACTATACTTATAAGAATTTAATTGCAAATTACAAAATTAAAAAGAATTACAAAAATTCTTAAAACCAAAACGGACGTCGCGGCGTCGGCAAAAACTGAGACTGTAAAATCTGAGTAAACCGCGATAAAATTCTAAAATAGTAGAATAATTTCAATACGTATATAGTTACTGACTTGTAGTCCGAATGGAAGTACAGCACAGCTCTGTTGATGGACGCGACCCAGCGCGCTTCGCCGACCGAGCCGCAGTACCGAGATGACTTCATGTTGCGTACGTCCCGGAGCTGCGGAGGAAAAACAACATAAAATAACATTATAAAGTTGAATTTCCATGGTGACTAGTATTTCAGATCCACCCACACGACGCACCATGGGCATGGTTTCCAGGATAGCGCAGGAGTGTCCGTAGCGCTAGGTAGGAAGGACTATGCATAATTTTGAAGGAACACGCATGGTTTTGTGCATGATGCGTGGCTACCCGCGCTCATCCGTTGTGTGTGATAAATCCCTAATATCATATACAGTGAGAAACCGACTCAATGAACTAAAATGTTCCGTAACCACATTAGATCTACAGTTCACAAGGTAAATAATTATAGCCAACCAGATTGCCCCGTAGTGTTGGTGTAATGAACATACCATTTCAACCTAAAGCCTTCTTGTTCTTTGAACAAGTCTACCAGGTCACTCCTCAATAAAAAACTTAGAATTGTTAACCACTGAATTTATTCCAATAAGAATGGTACAATAACTAAGGTGATAGGAGTACTAACTTAAACAATATGGACCCGCGCTTATATACCCACGCTCGACACGAAACCATAGCGCGATTCAGCCGAGTGGGATAACGCCATCTATGGAAGTGTTGGGTAAACTTTTTGTTTACTCTTTCAAAAAATGCTTTAAATTTGTACATTCCGCCCACCAAGGACGTGATTTTACAATCAGGTTCTTAAATAACGTACTAAAATATCCGCCCACCATGAGGTCAAGAGGGATGAATACAATTAAAATACTGAACAAGACACAAGTAGAAAATAGACAAAAATCAAATACACAAAAAAAAAATTAATCAACAACAATATATAGTTACTCTGCTATTGGCAGGATACATAGTTTATTGGTTGGCCTCTTTAAAATAGTATCTTTACATTTTAACGTTACAACTCGAGTGATTCCATCTGCACCCGGGTGTTTAATCAAAACTTTGCCCATTAGCCATCTACCTGGTGGAAGATTGTCCTCTTTTATAAGGACTACATCGCCTACATTGGGCTCAAGTTCCATATGAGACCACTTATAACGATGTAACATGAAGGTGAGGTACTCCTGAGACCAACGTCGCCAGAAGTCTTGGGTCAACCTTTGCAATAATTGCCACCTTTTTAGGGTACCTATATTTGAACGCTCATAATTACGCTCTGGTATGAGCACGATGGGTTCTCCTATCAAGAAATGGCCAGGTGTAAGTGGTATCTTATCATCTGGATTTTGTGAACCTTGTGATATTGGCCTAGAGTTAAGGCACGCTTCAATTTGCGCTAAAAGTGTTGCCATTTCCTCGTATGTGAGAGTTGATTCACCGAGAATTCGCTTCAGGTGGAATTTAGTTGACTTTATTCCAGCCTCCCAAAGGCCACCGAAATGAGGAGCGTGTGGTGGTATAAAATGCCACTTAACGTTGTAAGAACTTAGCCAACCCCTAATTTCGCTAGCAACTGACGCTTGTTCGGCACTAAATAAACACTGCAATTCCTTGGATGCACCAACGAAATATGTCCCATTGTCGCTCCAGATATCACTGCAGTGACCTCTTCTAGAGATGAATCTCTTAAAACTAGCAATAAAGGCTTGTGAGGTGAGATCGCTTACGGCCTCCAAGTGGACAGCCTTGGTAACCATGCATACGTATAAACAAATATATCCTTTGTAGGATTTGTTGCCACGCCCTTTGGATACTCTAATATTAATTGGACCTGCAAAGTCCACTCCACAATGCAAAAAGGGCCTAGCTGGAGTAACCCGACAGGATGGTAATTGACCCATGAATTGATTTTTGAAACTTGCCGAGTGTCTAATGCATATGACGCATTTCCGAACATAAGATTTGACTAGATTTTTTGCAGAAATGATCCAGTATTTTGTGCGCAAATAATTTAACATTAATGTCGGACCTCCGTGCAAAGTCTTTTTATGCGCTTCATCCGCTAGCAGTGAAGCGAGGTGGCTGTGTTGTGGGATAATTATAGGGTGTCTCATGCTGTCAGTCATGTGTGCGTTTTCTAATCTTCCTCCTACTCTTTATATGTTTCGGTTATCTATTATAGCACACAGAGATCTTAATTTGCTTCTCGTGCTCACACAACCATTTTTCCTTATATTATCCATGTCTTCTTGAAACTCTTGCTCTTGAAATTTCTTTATACAAACTTCAAGGGCATCTGCTAATTTATCACTGGTCAGGTAGGTACTCCCTTTTCGATTTCTCATTAAGAATCGCCTACAATATGCTACTACTCTTATTAATCTTTGAAAGGTCGATAATTTAGTCCACAGCTGATCGGTTTGATATGTGGTTGCATGTGCCTTTATTGACCTTGATTCCAATGTCGTAGAAATTGATTTTGGCTTATTGTAATTGATTGTTGAATTTTACAACCACGTCGGACCATGGAACCACAATGATGACTTAGAAAGTTCTATAGGTGTCATACCTCTCGATGCCATGTCTGCGGGGTTAAATGCTGACTGTACGTGTGCCCAATTAGAACTCTCCAGTGACGACAAAATTTCGGACACACGATTGTCTACAAATGTGGTCCACCGACTTGGGTGACTGCTGAGCCAGGCCAGTACAACGGTTGAATCCGTCCAGCAGTGCAGGTCATTTTTTGAAACATTGAAGATTTCGGCCGTTTCACAAATCAACTTGGTTAAAAGCACTGCTCCCATTAATTCCAAACGTGGAATAGAAAGCTGTTTTATAGGAGCCACTTTTGTTTTAGCTGTGACTAAATTAACTTTGATTTCGTTTTCTTCACCGATGACTCGTAAGTACACTACTGCTGCATATGCCATATTGGACGCGTCGCTAAACCCATGTAGTTCAATAGCTGAATTGTTTCTAGTTTTAAGCCATCGTGGAATAACTATCTCAGGTAAGTCCAATAGATTATTCTGGTATGTTTTCCATTCCTTCAGAAGCTCGGAAGGCAATTCCTCGTCCCAGTCTATGCCGGCCAGCCATAATTTTTGGATGAGTATTTTTGCCGAGACTACGCACGGGGCTACCCAGCCTAAAGGATCGAAAAGTCGAGAAATGTATGATATGACTTGTCGCTTGGTTATGGTTTCAGATTGAATATCAATATTTACTGAGTATTTGAAACTATCAGATTCTCTATCCCAGGAAATACCAAGTATTTTCATCACCTCATCCATCTTTATCTCTACTTGTCCCTTTTGTGTACCACTGTCTGCTTGAATTTCCTTTGCCAGATCCCTACTGTTTGTCATCCATTTTTGCAACTCGAAGCCTCCCTTCGCCATTAACTTATTCAAGTCTTGATATATCCTAATCCCTTCGTCTACTGTTTGACAGCCTGACATAAGATCATCTACGTAATAATTTTCTTTCAAATTTTCAGCTACCAACGGAAAATCCTCTCCTTCATCACATGCTAATTGCTGTAAGGTTTTTACGGCCAGGTAAGGTGCACAAGCAGTGCCGAATGTTACTCGTAATAATCTATAATCTTTTATTTCAGATGCTGGATCCTCTCGCCAAAGCAAACGTTGGAAATTTGTGTCCTCTGGTGCTACTAATACCTGCCTATACATCTTGACTATGTCGGCGCACAGCACAATAGGATGCAGACGCCATTTCATTACGATATGACGCAACTCAGGTTGGATAGTCGGGCCTACCATCAATGTGTCATTTAGAGATACACCGTTCGATCCCTTAGACGACGCGTCAAATACGACTCTGACCTTGGTTGTGATCTTGTCCTCTCGTATCACCGCGTGATGAGGTAAATATACAGCTAGTGGGCGTTGAGTATCAGTTTCAAGAGGAACAATCTCCATGTGACCAAGGTCAATGTATTCTTGAATCACATTTGTGTACTTCTCCTTAATCTTAGAATCTTTCTCAAAACGGCGTTCCAGACTATGAAAGCGTTTAAGTGCAATCTCTCTGGTGTGGCCATATTTACACTTTGGATCCGGGTCTCTGAATGGTAATCTTACAATGTACCGACCAGCGCTATCTCTCCGAGTGGTTTTTGAGTAGAATTCTTCGCACAATTGCTCTTCTTGGGTAAGCATTCTTTTCTTACAACAAGATGCGTCTGATTCAATTTCCCAAAACCGCTTGAGCATTTCGTTGTCACTGATTTGAGAATGCATACTGATTAAAATCTTGTGACAGTGAGTTGAGTTTGGTTTTGAATTCGCGTATGTTTGTCCAGACAAAATCCAGCCCAAATGTGTGTTTTGGGCTATTAAAGTTCCTGGAAGACGCTTAATTAAACCGACTTTAAGGACCTGGCCATAGACCTCGGCTCCAAGCAAAACGTCTATTTTGTTTGGAGTATGGTAATCTGGGTCAGCTAAAGAAATACTCTCGAGTTGCGGCCAGGTTGGTAGTGTTATCCTATCACATGGAATCAAAGATGTAATTGTGCCCAAAACATGTGCACGTACTTGCATAGTAAAACTAGGATCGTGACGTGATTTAATAGTTACAAAAACTATAAACTTGGAAGCCATTGAGCTTTCGTCACCTCCTATACCTGAAATAATGCCTCTGGTGGGTATTTTCTTTAGTCCAAGTAATTGTACAGCTCATTCTGTTATGAAGGACGCTTGAGACCCTTGATCCAACAACGCCCTTAATAAATGGCTATAACCAGTCTCCGCCTGTGCTTCGACGAGAGCGGTCGCCAGTAAAACCTGATTTGAAACAACTTTCTTAGAAAAATGAGTCGTTATGGTAGGAACATCAAGTTCCTCCGTTTCATTGACAGCAGGGCTCATTGTTGACACTGCTGACTTGACTGCTAACATTTCCTCAGACTGGCTTTTAGGCGACGCTGATCTTGAGGATACCTTGGGATGTAACAACGAATGGTGTCTTCGTTTGCAAATCTGACAGTTTGTATTAACACGACAAAACTTGACTGAATGATTCGCACCTAAACAATTAAAACAGAGACCCTGGGTTTGGACGAAATCATTACGAGTTGCATAATCTTCCCTACTGAACTGTTTACAATGGCTAAGCCTGTGTGGCTGTTTACAGAATTGACAAACTATGCTATCAGGCGCATCGCTTTTTGAAGCGACCGCATGAAAAACCTTTGGCTTACTAACTGTGGATCTCGGTTTATCAGGTGTGTCTAGATACTCTAATGAGCGGAATCTTGACTCTAAGAATGTTTTGAATTCCTTAAAGCTAGGTAATTCTTCAGATGTACATATTTTTGTTTCCCACAACCTACGCGATTCACAATCTAATTTAGCGCTGATAATATGTATAACTATGGCATCCCACGAGTCAACGTTAATACCAATATTTGATAACCCATGCATGCACTCAACAGTAGTATCCAACAGTTCTTTAATAGCAGTTGAAGATTCTGACACTTTAGACTGATTCATTAACCTATTTAACATCGAGTTGCAAAGAAAACGTTTATTATCGTAACGTTTGTGTAACATTTGCCAGCATTCCTCATAATTGGCAGTGGTAACAGGTGTATGGCGTAATAATTGTTCCGCTTCACCAGACAAATGTCCTTTTAAGTAATATAGTTTTTGGACATTATCAAGTGCATCGTTTTTATGGATTAATGACAAAAACATATCCCGGAACGATGCCCATTCTGTGTATTTTCCAGAGAATGTTGGAATGATAACCTTTGGTAATTTAATATTATTGCACGATTTTGTTTGCGGTTGTCTTTCTATTGCCCTTTCAATCATTTTGAATTGTGAAATATGCTCTTTAAGTTCTGACTTATATATCATATATATTTCTTCAGTATCGTCGTATGTATCTGCTTTAAAATAGCTGTGTGTGCTACTATCTGGTGCGATTTCTACTAGTTTTTTATGACAATCGAAAAAGCACTTCCACTGTTGTTCTAAAGCATCGAGTCTAGTTTCTAAATACGACTGCGTCAAACGTTCTTTAGGCGATTTTTTGTAGTTGATACTGCCTTTTTCAATAGATCGTTTCGTATCGAACTGCAACTTCGCTAACGATTCCATGTTTACGTTGAACCAACCAATAAATATGTGAAATAAGCAGTAGCCAAGTACACAAGATAACACAAACCGTTTTTACTTAATGTTTACAGAAGAGATTTTCTTCTTAACGAATAATTGCCGGGACAGACTACTAATATTAAACTTATTGAAATTTAAAGTGTTTGAGATTATCAAAACTAAGAATAATCGCACATGAATTTTCTGTAAGTAAAGTTACATTTATATAAGTTCCTATTAAGTTAAAGTTTTCACGAATCAGACTAAGTCGATAAAGACTGCTTTTTAAAATTTTACAAGTGTTTGAGTTTTAAAGAATTTAGAAAAATCGGGCATGGATTCCCCGTCTTAACACTTTTAGCTTAAATATTCTAAGTCCTTAAACTAATTTACTAATTAATACACAAACACACTTAAAGTCTCTACAGCTGATTATTCCGTTCATTCACTTCACCAACAGTTATAAGTTATTAAAGTTTTTACTCACAGTTTCATCTTCAGTTACCTCCCTGTAGTGATTATCCGATGTTGATGTTTCCCGCCGCTCTCGTGTGAATTCCTTTTCTGACCGACGTGAATGGTGGTTGAAGCGCCCTCTACAGGCAACAAGGTCCAATCTGCTCCTTGATCAAGTGTGTAGCTGGGCACGCTGGTGGCGTCCTCTACAGGCTGATGTAGCAAGCTCCACAACACGACGCCGCGGCGCGGCGTACGTAATACGCTGCTTCGTCGACATCCAAGTCGACCGGCGAAAGCACTTCAGTAGCGATCCACTACTGGTTTCTATGCTGGTGTGTTCAAAAACACTGTGCGCGCACTAACACTCACGTGACACGCACTGTTCCCACTCTGAAGGACCATGAACAAGTCTACCAGGTCACTCCTCAATAAAAAACTTAGAATTGTTAACCACTGAATTTATTCCAATAAGAATGGTACAATAACTAAGGTGATAGGAGTACTAACTTAAACAATATGGACCCGCGCTTATATACCCACGCTCGACACGAAACCATAGCGCGATTCAGCCGAGTGGGATAACGCCATCTATGGAAGTGTTGGGTAAACTTTTTGTTTACTCTTACAAAAAATGCTTTAAATTTGTACATCTTAGTAATACTACTTTTAAAAGTTGTTGACGTAAATATGATGATTTACTTTAAGAGTTAGGTACTCAAAGTCAAGCAAATCTAAGAAACAACAAAGATAAAGATAAAGATCGTTTATTTGTTAACACGTGTTTGTCAAAGTAAGTTTAAAAAGAGTTAGTACTTCACTCTTTATAATAAATCAAATATTCTCGCAAAAAACTGATTTGCATATCCTTCGCTAGTTAAAAATAAACTTGAACATTATCGAATAAATATTTATACATTTACTTTAACGTTCACTAATGGTTAGTAATAATTAAGTACACTCCGGTAGTAGGTACCCGGAAGGCTTTCGGCGATTCGAAAATGTAGTTACAATTTTAACTTTGTTACGTAGAATTATTCATTTCTTAAACGGTAAGGCTTCTTCAAGAGAACGAAATAACATCTTATAATGGAATTGTTATAAGCTATAGATATTTTGAATATTTAAATATCGTATTTATGTAATTTTGTTTCGTAATTGCGCCTTGTTTTTGTGAAGGTGTTTCTGTTATTTGGCTTTTCTCGAATTTTGCGTAGGTTTTCATTTGTATGTAGATTTTATACAGTCAGTACGAATATTGGATTTGAATTTTACTTTGGTATTTTTATTGTAAAGCTGTATACGATTATTATTATAAATACGAGAATAGAGAAACTTTCTGGGAAGTCGGAGACGTGGAACATGTGTCTGGACAACGTTAAAGCCTGTAATTGTAAAGGAATGATTAGACTTAAAATTATAATATTACAAAATTAGGACAAAATTCGACCGATACAGTTTCATCAGAATAAAAGTACAACGACTATATAGATACCATATTGAATAACCAACATTGTTCATATAAACACTTACCTCTACAAAATCATAAAGACAATCCTTCTGGTACTCCAAGTCGACAGTCTGGAACACGAACACCAGCCTGGTGTCGGGCGGTCCCACGACATGCACCCAGTAGTCCAAGTTGTTGTCGTAGACACCCGGGTGGTTCGGACTGGTGAGAATGCCTGCAACAACATGATTATGGGGTGAAAGGAACTTGTTTCTATTTACTAAACTTCTTGGACGATGTCATTCTATGCAGAGACGGGTTATGTCCTTGGCATTCTTTCAAAATCAATGTAAAAAGATACATGAATGTCAGTACGTGCATTCAGAGTTTTACTTTTGAAGAGTTGGGAGTATCATTACTGGAAAAAGCACTATTAACATCAAGCAACCTAGAGCGGGCTTGGTACTAAATTTCGGGATCTGATTGCAATATATTTTATTCGTCATCATTATCTCATGATTAATAAATTATTGCCTTAGTTTTTCTAAAATAAACAAAGTATTCAAATAGTATGGTGTAATATTAAAAATATCGCACAATGTCTAATTGATGAGTGTGGACGTTGAAACAAAAGAAAAGCTTTGGGACTCTCCATATTTGCAATTATTCTACTAAAAGTTTATTTAAGTAGAATAATTGCAAATATTCTACTAAAAGTTTATTTTAGTAGAATATAAATTTAATAAATATTCACCTGTTTTAAGTAAAACATAATATATTGTACGAACGAACGGAATAGAATCAGGATATTTCATTTTAATTAACAAAAATGTGGGTAGTAGGGCAATTTTCTAAATTACGTTTATTCAACAGAATTAACTTATTTTCTTAGTGAGGTTATTTTTACTGGAAAATTTTGAAAGATAAATCAAATTTCTTTTGAGCCCACGTTGGGCGCCAATATTTCTACGAATTTTATTTATTGAAAGAGTTTTGTAGATAACTCGATGCTTATGTTCAGAAATTGTAAACTGTCCACACCCATATCAGACAAAACTAACGACGTATAAGCATTAAGTCACTCAAACAATTTTAACATAAATGTCACTGAGTTCAAATCTCTAGAGCTTTTGTTAATTTAAGTATTCGATTTAGGAATAGAAGTACAACAGAAATATTTTATTTTTATTGTCTCATCCACAAATCGTGCAGTAAGGCCAAAAGCCTAAGCTGTATTGTCTGCGTAGTCGCCTGTTTAACAGCAAAGCGACGATTCCTTTCTGAGTTGAGATGTGTGCTATGTCTCAGAGGTTTTCCTGATGAGGTACAGTCAAACAAGTCGGCGGTGGACCAGTTTGAAAAAAAATCCCTTGACTCGCTCATAGACCCGAGACACACAAGAAACTGGTTTTTTATACGAGGGTCAATGTGGGTGTAAAATAGCACTGGAAGCGACGATTTCTTGCTGAGCGATTCTCGCCCTTATGGTGGTCTAGCGAGAAGTTGTTCGATTGTACCTGTAGTTCTTAATTTGTGTTGACACTACACAAGGTGTTGGGTTTACTTGGCTACATAATAAAGTAGCGTGACACTGCATAAGGTGTTGGAGTAACTCCACTTATCTAACGTAGAAAAAAGAATGTATACCTGAAGTGCCTTCCACAGTGGTGTTGTTCATTACATGTTCCGGGTTCAGTCTTCGTTTGCACACGTACCCTCCAGTCACTGTGCACTTGTGTAAAGTCCAGTACAGACCGCTGGGCTGCGACGGTATGAGGGAGGACTTCCACTAAAAGGGAATATTTTACGTATAAATACTTCCTAGCCTTCGTGATTTGTCTACATTATCTTATACTTCTTCTTTGTTTGTTTGGTTGAACGCGCTAATCTCAGCAATAGGCTTGTGTCCTAAAATGTAATTAGCGATTGATTCGTTCCTTTATCAGATGTTAAACTGAAATACCTGATTTTTCTGCAAAAATCGATCAGCAACATTACTAATTACGGCTTTTTAAAAACATTTTTGAATTTGACACGAAAACGCTGTATCATGCCATCATGGCGGTTGCGTGATAACACAAAGTCCAAACAAAACAAACCGTGAATGAAGTCTGGTCTGATGTACCCACTTTTATTTTGTTATATTCGATTTGACAGGTGGAAAGTTTGACGTTTTAGTTGTATTTACTACTAAAACGTCAACAACATGAATGGCGGACGTACTTTTTGACGTAATGCTCTCTGATTGGTGTTCACTGTCACAAGAATAAATACATTATTTTTAGTTTTAGAATCCTAATAATAACATTAATCTTTCATTTTTATAATAAATAATAAACTTTTGACATCTTAAAATCATAATGAATCTATGGATACTACAATCAAACCGATTTATTCTTAGTGGACACAAGCCTATGTGAAAAATTATGTCAATGCTAGATAGCCCTTATATCGAGGAATCATCACTCTATGAGCCACGGGAGCGGAGCGGGTCATCTAGTATTTTTATACAATTGGTGTCTACGGTTACGCCAGTCGTGGTCACGAGAAGACCTCTCGTGACATCGGTGGTGTAACTTATACCGAAACTTCGGGCTTAAACAGAAAGATGTTCACCAGTTCTTTGAAATGTATACTCGTCTGTGATCCGTTATTTATACATGTAAATATACGCATAGACAAATTGTAACGCTTTTATCGAACTGTTCCAAGTCACTCTAAACAGAATGATAAATTAAATACCGAGGTAAGTACATAGAAAAATATTGCTGAAGAGCTTGGTAAAGAGCAATAGACTAGAAATTAAATACAGATAAATGACACTTAATGAATCAGCTATGTTAAGCGCTGGGTTTCCCTTCGTTTGTAAGTTTACATTATTAATATAATAATTGTAAAGCGTTTTTGAACAAATAGAGTTCATAACCTGCCGCATTAGACACGATTTAATATTTTGCTTCGGTAGATATAATCAGTTATGTATTGAATACAGCGTTCTTAAATTAAAAATGAATACAGAATCCCTTTACAACAATGTCATGGTTGGTCATGGTACTCTGAAATAAGGAAAGCTTAGCACTTTAGTCTAAAGTTGTGTTATGTATTTTATAAATAAAAATATATCCGAACTCAACACGAAAGAATGTGTGTAACAAGACGGATATTACCAACAAACTATGCAAACCAAGTTTTGCTGGCAAACTTGGCGAGTTTCCAACTCGGTAGAACCTCTACGAGTTAGAGTATGCATACAGGACGAACAGTTAAATCGAAAGTTAAATCCAAGCACCGCATGACAAAAATCGATTATGGATACGACACTTTTAATATCGATTTAGGTCTTTTTAAAGAAATTGTTGATACTTTAAAAGAGTCACGGGTTGTTTGATATCCCATAAACAAACGGTTTGTGGCGTAATTCTAAGATTTTCTGATCTCTTTCGTTAATATAGGTATATCTATGTTCAGCCACATGGCGTATCACCTCAATCGGCATTCTGTGCACTGATGGCTCACATTGAGTTCCAATGATCCATGATCTGATTATAAAGCAGGCCTATCAGTGTGCTAAGGAGGCCAAATTCGAGAGTTCTAAGTTTTCTCTTATGAGTCACAACTGGACTCTTTCGAATGAAGTAAAATTTTACAGTAGTGTCGTTTAAGTTGAGGGGTTTCCTCAATAAAAATCGTATCCGATTTAATAAAATGCAACAATCATGTCATTGACCATCAAGTTTCGATGATACAGTAGTGTCGTAGGAGTAGAAAAGTTATTTTTATGGGATCAGATTTAGTTCCAACTAATGAAATTGGTCATCTTTAGGTTATTATTACATACCTGAACACCTAAACACGCATTATCAATCTCCTCAGTGTCATTATACGGCGGCCAGCCTTGGTAGTCCACGGCGCTCCCATCGATCCACTTGAGACTGTCTCCATCATCACCAGCTAGCCGGGCTCCTAACCAGTAGACAGAGCCAGCGCTGTAGTCACTGTTCTGCCGAATGCCTGACACTATGAACCGCTGCTCGTCTGCGGATTGGACTGATGATAGCTGCATGTTTAGGCCTTCGCAGACCTGGGGGCAAATCATTGGCCATGAATTATTTAATCCTTACAGTTAAGACCTTAAAATTTTCTCCAATTAGTAAACATAAAGGTTATATGAAGCATATCATGTAAACTATTTTAAATGTTTTGCAGAGCAAGCAGCGCGTATGGATTTAATTAATATTTTTCCGCATTGCTGTTGGCTTTTTTTAGCATATTTTAAATTGGAGATGAATTCATATATTTCAATAACATCATAATAACAAACAAACACCCAGCCATTTGGCGACACATTTGGCATTGTATCCAAATAAAGTGAATGATATGAATGCTGCTATTCACCTTTTCATAAATACCATCAAATTAGCATTTTGAATTAAATCTTCAACAATAAAAACAAGCAGAAGTTTCTCTGGCATAGCATAGTAAACGTTATCTAAAATGTTTTGCAAGTCAGAGATTAAAATAAGACCTAAGAGAAGATTATTGCGTAAATAAAAGCCTTAGATTTCATCATCCTGTATTTTTTTTAATGCAAAATATCTCTGATGAAATATACCGAGAGTGTCACGAAAAAAGACTAAGACGATCAAGGAACTGTCGCCGGTAAGCAAAACAGACAATATAATGGCATCGCAAAGCTCCGGTCGCCTAGAACGTTCCAAAGGGATTACGCCCAAAGCCCGCCATTATTTCTAAGAAAATTATAATTTAACGACAAGCCGAAGTAGGACAAAAGTTTTCCAACTTTGTTGTTCAGTTGCGGCGAGTTATGAAATGATATTGTTACGAGCTGGGGTTCGTGATAAATTATGTACACTATGCCAGAAAAACTGCACTTTATTCACTAACACAATAACACTAGATACACACACTTAATTTTCACTTCACTAATAAACACACTATTCACACCACTAGAACAACACTAAACACTTCCGACTTATTTCCTTCGCTTCTTGTTGATCGCTTCGATATTCAATTGTAACTGTCCGTTCCGTTCGTTCGCGCTCTATTTATACTGGCCGGATAACATCACTAGCGCATTCTAGATGCTTCTACAAAACTGTCGAAATAATCTCGAACAGTCGATTACTCGATACAGCAACGCCATCTAGTACAGAGTAGCTGAATTACCTTTAAACCACCGATACATTCAATCTCTTCTAGTATCCCCATTCACCGATAGATGGGGTAACACTGCCCCCCTCTTAAACGTGTTCGTCTCGAACATCGTTGGACCCATGGTAACGACTTAACGAGCCAACCGGTCCACATGAACTATCTTCGGTGCACCTCGCGACCCCTTCTGGATTCGATAGGTGACGTCGTTCATCCTGGTAATTATGTGATATGGCCCGTCCCATCTGGCTTGTAACTTAGGCGATTTGCCTTTGCTTCGTACTGGGCCATGAAGCCACACCAATGACCCCTCATCGAAGCCCTTGTTGTTCGCCCTCCGGTCGCAGCGAGTCCTCATCCTCCCAGACATCCGCCGTCCCGACCCCCATGGAGCTCCTACATTGCACACCTTGAATGTACCTCTGCTACGAGTATGTGGCCCCTTCACAGCCGCACAACTTGTGCATTTGCGGCACCAATCCTCGACGTCATTCCGACAGTGGAGCCAATAAAACCACTCTTGGACCTTAGTAAGCGTCTTCTTAACATCCATGTGACCTCCCGAAGCACCATTGTGATAGAGCCGTAGTACTTCAGGCACCTTAGTCTTGGGCTGGCTTGGCTTGGCTTGGCTTGATACCATTTGCAGATGGCATTGGGTACCTCGAGCGTTTTCCCATTTGCGGCACAGAACTCCATCCTGGACAACCAAGCTTTCCCACTGTGCCCAATAACCTTTGGTGACAGGGCTCATTGCTGCGATATCACTCCATTTGGGCCTAGGAGCGCCTGATTTCTTCCATTTGAGAATCGGCTGTATGTCCTTGTCTTCTTGCTGAGCACGCTGCAAAGCTTCTTTCCATCCGTCGCTCAGATCCGTCTTCAACATTCTTACTAGCGCTGCCGGCTTCGCTTCCTGTCTTGCACAGTGTTTGCGTTGGTCGGGGTAAGCCCTACCTGTCAGAGCATCTGCGCTACGTTGCTCTTGCCGCCAGACAGGTACGTCAGGTGACCCCTTTGGTGGAGACAGGGTACCAACGTGCCGCTTACGCTTTGGGCAGCTCAAGCGGATATGGCCTCTTTCCCCACAGTTGTAGCACCGTGGTGAAGAAACAACTTCCCTGATACGGTAAGGTCGATCCTCGTGACGCGCTGCTTCCACCTCCAGAGCGTAGGCCAAGGCTGCCTTCAGGGACTTGAAGTGCCCAAGTCTTACCGCTGCTCTAACTTCCAGGTCCCGGATCCCATCCGTAAACGCTTGTACGAGGTTCCCGTGAATGAGCGCAGGCGACGAGTGGTATGCCTTCCTGACCAGCCTTTCTACCTCTGGAGCCCACTGCTGCAGAGTTTCTCCGGTGCGTTGTGTCCTGTCCTTCAGCTGAGCCCGATACACATGTTCGAGGTGCGCGTCTCCGTACCTTGCCTCCAACGCCTCCAGAAGCTTCTCGTAGGTGACGTCTTGTCCGAGTGCCTCCAATACTGTCAAGGCCTGGTCGCGAAGGCCCAGGGTTAGGGCGGTTAAGGCCTGTTCTTTGGTCCACCCATTCGATCGCATCACAGCCTCGAACTGGATCTTGTATGCAACCCACGATGACGAGCCATCAAAGGGTGGAACCTTAAACCAACGAGGCGAGGGCGCCACAGCTGCAGGTGTAACGTCGTTGGTCTCAAGCCCACGCAATTTCTTCTCCAATCTGGCAATACGGGTCTCGAGCTGGTCGTGTACACGCTTCTCAATGTCGCTGATACGGGCCTCGTGCTGCTGAAGTTCCTCCTTGACCGCCTTCAAATCCTTCCCCATAGCGGCGCTGAGGTAAAGCTTCATAAGCACCACCTGCTCTTCTAGGCGGCGCGCGTGCTCCTCCTTGTCGCGCTGGAGCTGTTCTTCTAGGCGGCGCGCGTGCTCCTCTTGACGGCGAGCCTGCTCCTCCTTGTCGCGCTGAAGCTGTTCCTCCAGGCGGCGCGCGTGCTCCTCTTGACGGCGAGCCTGTAACTCCTGGCGGCGCGCGTGCTCCTCTTGACGGCGAACCTGCTCCTCCTTGTCGCGCTGCAGCTGTTCTTCCATGCGGCACGCGTGCTCCTCTTGACGGCGAGCCTGCTCCTGTTGACGGCGAGCCTGCTCCTCCTTGTCGCGCTGTAGCTGTTCCTCCAGGCGGCGCTCGTGCTCCTCGTGACGGCGAGCTTGCTCCTCATGACGGCGGGCCTGCTCCTGCATGAACGCCATCAGAGCCGCGATGTCGGGCACCGTCACGGAGTGTGTGGCGCTTGCAGGCTCTACTGCAGCCGCGGAGTCGCCTGGTCCACCAGGCGATGGAGAAGGAACGTCTCCGAAGCGTCTCTGGTCCAGGTCTTGCTGGCGCTGGTTCCTGGTACGCACACCTTCAGTTTCTTCCTTCGGCATAACCGGCATAATTTATCCCTTTCTTCTGACACCAATTTGTTACGAGCTGGGGTTCGTGATAAATTATATACACTATGCCAGAAAAACTACACTTTATTCACTAACACAATAACACTAGATACACACACTTAATTTTCACTTCACTAATAAACACACTATTCACACCACTAGAACAACACTAAACACTTCCGACTTATTTCCTTCGCTTCTTGTTGATCGCTTCGATATTCAATTGTAACTGTCCGTTCCGTTCGTTCGCGCTCTATTTATACTGGCCGGATAACATCACTAGCGCATTCTAGATGCTTCTACAAAACTGTCGAAATAATCTCGAACAGTCGATTACTCGATACAGCAACGCCATCTAGTACAGAGTAGCTGAATTATCTTTAAACCACCGATACATTCAATCTCTTCTAGTATCCTCATTCACCGATAGATGGCGTAACAATATCTATTATAGCATAACTCTAGCAACAGTTTCGGACGTGGATGGAATATTTTATAATATGTTTTTGTTTTTTTATAGCATTGTATGTTTTATTTTTTGGGATTGTAAGGGTAGAGCACTGAAATTATTGATTTTAGAATTTCTTAACTTGTAAACATTACTTGTACAATATTAATTTACATCTGTTTAACGCCGACTGTGGGTCACGCGATCCGTAGGGCATCAATAGGTATTGTATCATATCATATTAAATTTATATTTTATTTCGTGATACTTATTACACATTTTATCACACATTAAATGATATATTCCCAACATTCTTTTCGCAAACTTTATTTCACTACACGAGTACAATTTTTAAGCCTTCCTGCGAGAGATAGAGGATATAATAAAAGACGGCTCTCTTTTATTTTACTCAGCACCATTGTCTGAGCTGCAGTATTTATTAAGTGAATAAATCATGGAGGCTTAAGCTTAAGGGTCTGGTGTCCACTGGGCTTTATCTTGTGTTTATGACCCCATACGATTTGTGGCTCTCAGCCAAGGGATAGCTTTTCTTCTCGCTTTAATCTATGGCAACCATATTTTATTTTTATAAGATTTTATTTGGGAATACAGACAGGCAGCCTTGAATTTGGTAATTTTTTATTAATCTGGGTTGGTGCTAGGGGCAGAAATGTTATAGTTTGACGTGGTTATTTGTTTATGTTGTGAAACTCACATAGATAACTAATACCACTTATGAAAATTTGTGAAATGTGATTTAGATGCTCTATCTAAGAGCATCTAAATCAATCTGCGATGCATAATCATCAGTTATTTTATATTTTATTCCTTTTCAAGGCGTTGAGAAAGAATCGAATTATATTTGTAAAGTAATATATACTTACTTGTTTGGCTGTCACCCAAGAGGCTTTCGGGTAGCCAGCGAAGAGATAGCAGTGACCACTGAACAGAACTTGTTTGGAGTCCATACATGATTGCGCTGCGAACAAAAATATTTACATATTAGCTGTTCTCCATGTGATTACAGATAAAGAATACAAAGTGTAAGTAGATATACACCTATTTCATACTAAGCGTGTCACACGAAGCGTCTTTTTTATCGTCGACATCGGGTAATTTTTGGAAAGAGATGATTTAGAATGCTATTGTAAGGTAAATTACTGGTGCGGTGGACTGCAGAAGGCTGTATGATAATAATTATTGTGGGTTCGATTCCCACACGAGACAACACTTTATGTGATCCATAAATTGTTGTTTCGAGTCTGGGTGTTCATTGTCCTCGTAAGTTGTATGTATGTAAAGTCCCCCGCGACACAGGATTAAGTCCTAATGCGGGAGTTGTCTTTAACAAAAAAAAAACCATTGTGACCACACGTTACTTCATGGGTTAAATTGCCATCTACTTAAAACTGAAAATGTAAGTAATAATGCAGCGTTTTGTTAGTATTCAACTACCCTATTGGCGTATTTTACTTAAATACAACTCCTCGATTTATATGCAACGCGGGCGGCTCAACAAACATTGCATTAACGAACAGCGAGACTCGGAACAACTGTTTGTAAAACATTTCTGTTTTGTTTGGGGATAGAACATTAATATTCGACGCATTCATGTCTGACAAATGTATGTGTTTATGTGAACATAACATATTGATATATACAAAATGCTTTATAGGATTTTACACAAATTTAAAGAGTATAATTTACTTATTTAACATTATTGTCTTTTTTGCCGTCTCTTTCGAGTCCTCTTTTTTCAAGTCCACTCTTTCGGGTGCATAGGGTTCCCACCAAGAACTTAGGGTCCCAAGCTAACCTCACCTGCAAGTGGTGCACCTGCCCATCAACGGACGAGGCTCTGGCAAACAAAATATCCCGATAAGCGGCAATAGGCTCGCCACCTATTACGTGCGATCAAAACACTGGCGAAAAGTGGGCGTTTAATATGCCTCTGCCTACCCCTTCAGGGAAACAGGCGTGAGTCTATGTATGTATGTCTTTCGAGTCACAGAGATAACCTAGAGACACGAGATAACCTAGGCGCCTACCATAAGAGCTGTCTTGAGATTGCGTGCGCCCATAGCGAGCGCCAATCAAGTCTGGAAAGCTTTGGCTATTAAGAAAAAGTATTTTTGCTGAGGTTAAAGCTTTCTCTACACACAACCGAGCCAAATTCGGGGTGCGAACGCGCCAGCTATGGCTCCTCTCTAAAGCTTAGCTGTGGTGTCCCGTCTCGATAAGGCCATGTGTGAGGAGTTCATATAAATTAAGGTACACATCAATATTCCCCGTCCCTGTCCCTCATAATATTCTGTGTGAATAGGTCTTATTTTTTTTTGGTAAACAGATAGTTAAGACAAGCCCTCGTTCTAGCATCTATAAAAATAAATGTAGACTTTAAACCGCAACACGTTAGTACTATCTATTCTGTGCCGCAACTATATTCCACTAAGGACGACATTCTAAAGAACTCAAAAAATAATAAAAAATGCAATGAAAATAAACCAGTGATTGGTGGCATTAAAACATCAGGCATACGCAATTACGCCCGTTATCTCATTACTTGGCAACACCGACTAAATAAAACTACCACTTAATTAGTATGCTAAGTGCTAAACTGTGTTTTAATTAAAATATGCGCGCGCACTTACGTGCGCAGTAAGTTGTTCGTATTTAGTTGTTTCTTTTCAATGTGTTCTAAGTCCCTAACATTGTAAACCTGTGTGTTAACTCTAAAGATCGACCTTTTAGTTTAAATTACTATTTGTTTTGATGCATACGAATATCGCATATTAAACCAAATAGGCATCAATATTCCTTACGTAGCCCGGGTGCTTTTCGACAAAGCGTTCACGAGGTCGAAATTAAATGTAAAAATTTCCATGGTTCGTTTGACCAAATTCCTTTTGGTCAATTATTTAACCGTTCAAATAAAGAATGACCAATGGCTTTTTCGGTCTTGTGTTAAACGGTCAAACGAATTTTGGCCTCCAGTGGTAAACTCATAAAAAACTCACTCTAGGCAGCCTTTCGCAGTCCATTGGTGGACTTAAGCTCTCTCCTACTTTGCTTCAAAGCAGCACGACGCTGAGGATAACGATGGTGATGCTATACAAGTATAAAGGGACAGTGCCGTCGCCGTGGCCAGGTTTTAGGAGTAGAAAGTGTGAACCACTGACACGATCAAGAAGAGAAGAAGTATTAAGTTTCATCAAAATCCATTCAGCAATTTCTGTGTGAATGACAACCTATCTAACAAACATCAATCCATCCATCATAACAATCATCAGTATGTGTCATGAATACAGTTTTATAAAAACGAATAGCGTTGATATTGAGACCGTATCGAGTTTTCACGTACTTAAAGCGACGTATAAATATTCATATACTTACCAAGTTCGATAAAATATTCAGAGGTTTATATTATTATATATATCTGGATGGTATCTTTGTACCTATATTTTATGGATTTTCTCAAAGTTAACATATTTAAACATGGTATTATGTTGTGTTCAATGTATTTTTGTTATGGGTGATTTTTCTGCTTTAAAATAGTGGACTTAGGTCAGCAAATATGATTGCAGGGGTAAACATAGCAGGCAGGGTGTTCGTTTCCTTCATAGAATAACCGTCAAGTAATCTTGTATTGAGTTTGAAAAATGTACATTCAACATTACCAACGTCTAATAAACTGTCCCACTGCTAGCTAGCCCTGCTAGCCCCTGGGCTAGGACTATGCTTGAAAAGAGTAAGGCTTACGCCTAGCTCTTCTCAAGCATTCTCATAGATTAAGATCAACAATGGTAGTCAGAAAGTGCACTTTGGCAGACTTCACGTGTCTTTCAAAAAGTTTATGGAGAACTCTCCCGACATGGTAGTTTCGCGATATTTTCCTTCATCGTTCAACAGACATAATTAATAATTACTGACCCAACAAGAATTTATGAGTTAAGTGCGGTGGCACTTGACTCATAAATTGAAATGAAATGAATGAATGAACGAAATGAAATGAAATGAAATGAAATGCAATGAAATGAAATGAAATGAAATAATATTTATTGCTATCACAACCAAACAAGCATGATTATAAATATACAGTAACCGTCGTAATAACACACAAAAATACAAAAAAGGAAGAAATACATGGATATCTGTCATGGTTAGGTCGTGACGACAATAGGACCCCGTTCAGCATGATACCAGACATGCTGGCACTGATTTTCTACGGGACCCTAATTATAGTGACTCAGGAGCGTGCAAAACAGTGAGTACCCTGGCCAAATATGATGATACATAAAATATACATGTAATATAAACTTAAAGTGTCTACACAATTAAAACAATAACAATAACATCACGTACTAGCAGCGCGGGCGCGGGGCGGCATGAGGCGGAGTCGACGTCGTACTTGAGTACTTGTATCTAGGTATATGTTCTGTGACCGAAGGAAGACAGAGACAAGCGACAGACCGGACAGACCGCCAGACCGCTCTCACCGCACGTACCGCGCGCACACGCGCTGCGCTGCAAACTTACATGATCGTCGTACAATAGCGAAAACGTTTCATTATGAACTTAACAAGTAATTTTGAACGTCTATGAACTGATTGTTGATCAGCAGTTGATACCGGAGCACGATAGCCACACTCCATAGGTAAGTGTACATAAATGCTTAACAATAACTAAGTACCAAACTATAACATAAAAACAGTGAGACATAAGACAAGTATCATGTCAGTTACAAAAACCTCTTAAAAAAAAAAAGAACAATTGAAAAAAAATCCATATTAAAATAAGTGTATTTAAAAATTTCAGGTCACCCGCCCGTTTTGCAATGGGAAAGTCAACCAGACTACCAAGTGAAGTGAAAATCCAGTTTGCACAGGTACCAACACCACTGGGACCCGACAACCAGCCAGCTACATCAGCTATGTAATAATAAGATATAATATTCAAGTTATTTTTTTTCTGTTCATTTAAGGTCGTAGCACACATATCAAATTCGCTGACTTTCCTCTGCACATCAGTCTGTAAGTCTCCCTAGAGGGCGACACTGCCTTCAAATGATAAGACAGAGACTAATGTAAAGTTGTGAGAACTTTTCCTTTTAAGGTGTCGGGGTCAGTGTGCCAGTGTACCTACCATTTTGCTACAAGGTAGGCGTAGTCTCTAAGCGGCGCCGAATATTGTGAGTTCTATTTCAACACGATTGTGTGATTCTAAGATTGAGAGTCAGAGTTTCGAGCCTGGGTGTACTACATATGTGTTGAGATGAGTTGTCTCTTTAATAGATCTATAATATGTCTCATAATAAGAATGTTGCACCAAGAATGACGAACTTTGAAAATATCTGTATATACGACATTCTTGCGTTACTGACTGACTGATAGGCAACACACAGCCAAAACGATTAGACGCAAGCTGATTAAATTTGGCATACAGTATGTTCCTTGGGGACCGTAGGGAAGCGCTAAGAAGTATTGCCCAAATGAAGAAACGGTTAAATTAAAAAATAATGTGCGTGCGTAGCTACCGGCATCCTCTAGTCTACTATAAAGGGGACACATGCCCGCCTAGGATACGCACCACGAGATATCACACGCGTGAATGAAGAAATATTGTCGTTATCGGTTAATATCTCGTTTTCTTTAACATGCGCGCCACGATAGACAAGCTTCTCGTCGAAGAATTCGCTCTCGTTGCACGAGTAACCGATGTTGCCCTTTGAAACATAGAATGTCAATTACGGCATTTATTAATGTAACCACACCGGTTTAGTTCATTCAATTTGTGCTCAAATGGCTCAAAAGACTTGTATCCACCTCTATAGTTTATCATATTATGTATGTACTATTTGACATTTGTAATTTGTATGTATTGTTGATTGTGTTGATTAGTTTTAATTCTAAACTGATGTCAATACCTACAAAGTATTTACAATTGATACCTACTGTGTTGAATAAGAATGAGGTCCCATGCGCAGCTTCGATAATAATGAACTTATCTTTAAATAGACAGGCAGGCCATCTGAATGAGGCTCGAGATCCGTGGCAAGCCTTTCTATGAGAAACACAGCCATTGGTTTTGATCACAAATTCTCTGTCGTTCAACGTAAAAGGGTCACAGAGATCCCTAATTCGCTTTCTTTGAACTTTTCTCGCGTGGCGCTCTTCATATAAGGTTATTAAATAATTATAATAAGGGACTGCATAATTCAATGAGGGACTGCCATTTTCTTTGTTGTTTTAATGAAATATTTTTAGTTACTCGTGTAGTTCTCGTCGTATGAAAGCATGACGACTATTATTACTATTTTAGTTGTCAAAATTTGTCTTAATCGAGTAATATTGGGCCGTCATGTTAGGATTCGTCGAGAGAAATGCCACAGATAAGTAAAAACGACTATTATAGCTACATTTGACATAACGAGTCGAATCGTGTGTGTAACCATGTTAGAGTCAGCGAGTTAATAGAGATAATCGTCATAAACACGAGTAAACGTGTAGAGATAATTTTCTCGTGGTGCGTATGCTGGACGGGCTGGTCGACGATTTGTAAGACAAAATATTACTTTTGTCCGCGGACAGAAATGTGGACAAAAGTTACTATGAAATATACATATATAGCTACTACTTAGCTAGATAAACAACATCAATGAGTTACATAGTAGTGTACTCACCGCGCATCACAGTATACGTACAAGGCGGACCATAAATCTTAAAAGACTGTTATAAAGTAGAGATCAAAGTTATGTTCAGGTTTGTTTGTTAAGTTCCTGCTTCAATACTTAATTGGGATGCGAGTGAGGTACTGATTACTTTTAGTATTGAACTTGTACTATCGAGTTTCCGCATATGCAGGTGGATGAGCCTTTTTCACATGTTTTGAATTAATTTGTTAGAATAATAGGCGTACTTCGGATGTGTAATAGAGTTGGGGATTGTGTTATCTATAAGCCTTTTGCCCACAAGGGAAAATAATTTACTTTACCTACTAGGGGAGGCAGCAATAGTCTAGTGGAGGACTAACAGACTGTTAAGTAAAGGGTCTCGTGATCAATCTCACGGTGTGCACCATTGAGTTTTCTATTTAATTACTAGCTGACCCGGCAAACGATGTTTTGCAATTTTTTTTTTTTTTTGAAAAATA
The DNA here is from genome assembly GCA_944739405.2 of Euclidia mi. NCBI lineage: Eukaryota > Metazoa > Arthropoda > Insecta > Lepidoptera > Erebidae > Euclidia > Euclidia mi. The sequence goes on along the minus strand of OX123200.2, from coordinate 11,009,220 downwards.
GATGTTGGCCGATTCTTTCATCAAAATCGGTCAAGCCGTTTCGGAGGAGTATGGGAACGAAAACTGTGACACGACAATTTTATATATTAGATATGCGTATTCAATTGTTGAGTATTGCTTGCTAAACCGCTAAATAAAACATCGCTAGGAAACCTGCATGTCTAAAAGTTCTACATAATGTTTCCGGAAAACATGTGAAGTCTGCCAACTCGCACTTGACTAGCGTGACGGACTATCACCTTAATGCTGCAACACACAGTGCCGGCGGTATGGCCGGCGGCCTAGCCGGCGGCTGTGCCGTGCCGCCGGCCAAGCCGCGCGCGCCCGGCGGCATGCGGAGCGCTGGCATGGCCGCACGGGTAGGCCGGCGGGCCGCGCAGTTTGTGACTTAGGGATGCTCAATCTAAGTGCTTTGTAGCGATATTTTGGATCGCAATGGATCGTAATACAGTGTATCGACCCAAGTATCGATCCGCTCCATTAGATACGATCCAGTGGATCGATCCGGTATCGTATAAAGTACAAGTAAACGATCCTTTTCAGCTTCAAGTTTAATAAACAAAATTTTACTTATTAGTTAGAAACATAACGTACAAAAGAAGCTTGCATTAAATTCTGCCATAAAATAAATTAATTGTGGTGCGGAAAATAGGAGATGACCATGCTCCAGATCAAATCGATTACAAGTTGCATTTAACAGAATCAACCACCAAAGAAAAGCATTTACAGTAATTTTGTTCGATTTGCAATTAATGGTGGAGAGATTCTATATATTTCAACTGTATGGCTGGCCTAGTGGCATTAACAACCGCCTGACGTTGCGCCGAGTGTTATGGATTCGATCCCCACACGAATCAGAAATTGGTGTGTATTTTGTGTCTGTCAAATGTATGTTTGTATCGTTTTATGTATGTTTCTTTGCTCTTTCTCTTTTAATTTTTTTACATAATAAAATGAAAGCTACAGCTGCTATGGCAACGTAAACCACTTCGTTATTCATCGTAATCGATAACCAATCACAAAGTGTCACCTCACTAGCGTTCTACACGACTTTCACAATTGGAATGATGCGCGGCTTTCTGCGGCCGATGCCGGCGGCACAGACGCCCGCCAAAAGCCGGCGGCTCGGTGCGCTAGCACTGTGTGTAGCAGCCTTTACTCTACTGATAGTGACATGCGTAGTGTGCCCAGCAGCTTATACTTATAGCACTGATAAGATGACTAGCCTATTTGAGATTTCGGGTTGTTAAAGTTTATATGGCGAAAGAGAATTAACTACTATAGAACCACTAGCACTCAAAAAGTTGTCATCAGATATACGTCACCGGCAATGAGTCAAAACTCGAGTATCACTAACAAACCCACGCATTATTATACCAAATAATCATAGACATAACCAGCAATTTGTTTTCACTAGTTACGATTAAGATTTACAGACAGTCACAGAGGAAACACTTAAACACTCCACAGCTCAGGCATAATATGTACTCCAACATGCTTTTAACTGTAAGCTAGATATGTCAAAGGCTCGTTATAACAAACTAGAGGACGCCAGCAGCTACGCCTGCATTTTTTTTAATTTACCCGTTTTGGCCGATCCCGCGGGAATTTCGGCAAATCCCTTCTTAGTGCACCCCTACGGTCCCCAAGGAACATACATGGCAAATTTCAGCTTCCTGCACCCAATAGTTTCGGCTGTAGCGTGTCTGTCAGTCAGTCAGTAACGCAAGGATTTTATATATTAAGATTATATCTCTGCAGGTAAAAACTCAGCAAAAAACGCGCCTCCTCGTTAACTAGTTTCATTCACCCATTTATTCGTTCGCGAATGAAAAGAAATTTCAGTCATTCACTGCCGTAGGAAACGTTATGAATTTAACTCACTCAATAGGTACGTTGATAACTAGGATGGTAAGTTCTTGTTTTCACCGAAATATTAAGAAACTTGGCATAAAACGACGGGGAAAACTTTCTGTCTTTTTGTCCCACTTTCGGAGTTGTCTTGGAAAAAGCCGATTGCAAGTATATCATAATTTTCTGTTCGTTTAAGTGATATTGAAACTTTTTCCTTCTATTGTTTTATAGGGTACGACTATATTACTTCCCATTTGAAACATATTTTTTTCACATAATTATGTACATTATGAGACAAATATTTTTATACTTATAGCAAATTGCTCTATTATTTTTATGGCAGATGTCTGCATGCTTGGCTTCTAGCTTCTATTCTAAAATAGTTTAGTGCTTTTTGAATTTACACAGTAGGAATAGGAAGTAAATAAAGAATATTTTTTACAGGTGGCAGATACAGAATAAACGCCAGTATCTCCACACGAGAGAGATACTTGTGTAATAACTTTTGTAAACTTCCGACTGCTTCTAAAACTGATAAACTATACGGATAGAGTAAGTTAGTGCCGAATGGTGCAATACTCACCTTCTTGTAATTTCATTCTAAACTATCAGTCACCCAGTAGCTACGTCATAGGGTCATGTTTGAGATATCAAATTATTCGAATACTTTTAGTTCAGCAATGGTACCGACCTTTTTCAAATATTTTTATTTATTTATAGTCCCTCGCCTGTATCCCCGAAGGGGTAGGCAGAGGTGTAAATATTACACCCACATTTCGCCATGAATTTGTAGGTCCTACGTAATAGGGGGCGAGCCTATTGCCGTTACCGGGCACATCACCAGACGCCGGGCTGCTACTGAGTATTCGCAAAAACCCAGTAACACGTTTTCCCGACCTGGGAATCGAACCCGGGACCTCCGATCAGCAGTCGCATACGCTAGCACTGGACCACGGAGGCAGTAAATATTTTTGTTATAAGAAACAAATTCGTTATTAGGAGACTTCTCGCGTTAACGAGGCTATATTGCTGACAATCTCAATGAGTAAAACTGCTAAATAAAACATCGCTAGAAAACCTGCATGTCTGAGAGTTCTACATAATGTTTCCGGAAAACATGTGAAGTCTGCCACCTCGCACTTGACTAGCGTGACGGACTATGACTAATTATTTAGCCGTTCAAATTAAGAATGACCAATGGCTTTTTCGGTTTTGTGTTAAACGGGCAAAAAAATTTCGACGTCCAGTGGTAAACTCATAAAAAGCTCACTCTAGGCAGCCTTTCGTAGTCCATTGGTGGACTTAAGCTCTCTCCTACTTTGCTTCAAAACAGCACGACGCTGAGGACGACGATTTTGATGCTAGACAAGTGTATATTTTCACCAAAATTCATTCTGTAGTTTTTGCGGGCAAGAGAACCAACCACTGCCTCGTTGGTCTCACGGCATAGATGTGCGCGTGGGATTGGGAGGTCTCAGGTTCGATCCCAGGGTCGGGCAAAGTGTTATTGGGTTTTTCCGTTAGGAAATTCTCAGTAGCAGCTCGGAGTCTGGTAATGTGCCCGGTACGGCAATAGGCTCGCCCTCTATTACGTGGGACTAACATAAATCTGGCGAAAAGCGGGTGTAGCAATATAGGTACCACTACCTACCTCTTCGGGGATATAGGCGTGAGACTATGTATGTATGTGTAGAACCAACCAAACAAACATACATTAAACCTCCAAACTTTTGGTTTTATTCGTTTGACTATTATACTAGTATACACAGAGTACGTTTTTATATACGGGAACTAGTATATAACCGATCATGTATGTTTAACTTTTCAGTGTGCGTATCATGTATTTCGTTTTATTAAAAAGAATAGCGTTGACATTGAGACCGTATCGAGTTTTCACGTACTTAAATCGACGTCTAAATATTCATATACTTACCTAGTTCGATAAAATATTCAGAGGTTTATATTATTATACATATCTGGACGGTATTTTTGTACCTATATTTTATCGATTTTCTCAAAGGTTACATATTTAAACATGGTATTACGTTGTGTTCAATGTATTTTAGTTATGGCTGTTTTTTCTGTTTTCAAATGACTTAAATATGGATACTCACTGGACTTTCGTCAGCAAATATGATTGCAGGGGTAAAGCATAGCAGGGTGTTCGTTTCCTTCATTGAATAACCGTCAAGTAATCATGTTTTGAGTTTGAAAAAATTACATTTAATATTCCCAACGCCTTTTGAAATGATAGAAATGTCGGCTTTTATAATAAACTGTGCCACTGCTGGCCATGGTCTGGGACATTCCCATTGTTTGAGAAGAGTTATGCCTAAATCAACAATGGTAGTCAAATGCGCTTCGGCGGACTTCACGTGTCTTTCAAAAAGTTTATGGAGAACTCTCCAGACATGGTAGCTTCACGATGTTTTCCTTCATCATTCATCAGACAAAATAAATAATTACTGACACAACAAGAATTAATGAGTTAAGTGCGGTGGCACTTGACTCATAAATTCGCTGACTTTCCTCTGCACATCAGTCTGTAACGGCCCTGTCACGACCTTGCCGCTCTGAGCGGCGGCTTAGCGCGGGGCGGCGAGCGGTAAGATCAAATGTATGAAGACGTTCGAAGCACGCAACGAGCCGCCGCGCACAGCGATAACGCGCGCGTTTTTTTTGGCGCGAATGGCTGCGCGGCGAGCGGCGCGGCGGGCGGCGCGGCGAGCGGCGGGAATAAATGTACTGCGACCGAGTCCGACGCCACGACTCCGAGCGGCACAGACAGCGTTACGCGAGGGACGAACTAGGCGGTTAAACTATTTGTTAAATATTTTGTGGCGGTAATGAATACGGAGATATTTAAAGTCGAAATTTTAAAACGGTCGCGTGTATGGATAGCAACACATCCGCTTTATAAATACAAAAATGTTAATAAAACGTTGCGAGATGTAATGAAACAATGTTTTACAGAATGTAATGGTAGGTTTTAATATAAATCGCAAACATTAAAACATTGTGTAATGTACATATGTACCTATTTAGGTACAGACACAGCTACTTTGAAAGTTAAAAGGTGATTTACCTACCTACTTAACGTAATCTACGTTGTGTAGGTACCTATTCAACGCCTCATTAATTGCGAATATGCATTATTCCTTTGATATAAAATACTTGTAAGAAATGAAGATCCAATGTTGACAATTTTGTAGGTATACCGTATAGTTACACAAAGATATTTTGGTTATCGCCATATTTATGGGTAACTCCGTCGGCCCAAATACGTCCACATTTGCCGCTGCGTTTACCGCTGCTGTAGGGTCGTGGCGTGCACGACGCTCTGCCGCGCCGCCCGCCGCGACGCGCGCCGCTTAGACCGATCTCGTGAACAGGCCCTAAGTCTCCCTAGAGGGCGACACTGCCTTCAAATGATAAGACGGAGACTAATGTAAAGTTGTGAGAACTTTTCCTTTTAAGGTGTCGGGGTCAGTGTACCTACCATTTTGCTACAAGGTAGGCATAGTCTCTAAGTGGCGCCGAATATTGTGAGTTCTATTTCAACACGATTGTGTGATTCTAAGATTGAGAGTCAGAGTTTCGAGCCTGGGTGTACTACATATGTGTTGAGTTGAGTTGTCTCTTTAATAGAAACATAATAAGAATGACGAGCTTTGAAAATATCTATATATACGACATTCTTGCGTTACTGACTGACTGATAGGCAACCCACAGCCAAAACGATTGGACGCAAGCTGATTAAATTTGGCATGTATGTGCCTTGGGGACCGTAGGGAAGCGCTAAGAAGTATTGCCCAAATGAAGAAACGGTTAAATTAAAAAATAATGTGCGTGCGTAGCTACCGGCATCCTCTAGTCTACTATAAAGGGGACACATGGTCGACGATTTGTAAGACAAAATATTACTTTTGTCCGCGGACAGAAATGTGGACAAAAGTTACTATGAAATATACATATATAGCTACTACTTAGCTAGATAAACAACATCAATGAGTTACATAGTAGTGTACTCACCGCGCATCACAGTATACGTACAAGGCGGACCATAAATATTAAAAGACTGTTATAAAGTAGAGATCAAAGTTATGTTCAGGTTTGTTTGTTAAGTTCCTGCTTCAATACTTAATTGGGATGCGAGTGAGGTACTGATTACTTTTAGTATTGAACTTGTACTATCGAGTTTCCGCATATGCAGGTGGATGAGCCTTTTTCACATGTTTTGAATTAATTTGTTAGAATAATAGGCGTACTTCGGATGTGTAATAGAGTTGGGGATTGTGTTATCTACCAGCCTTTTACCCACAAGGGAAAATAATTTACTTTACCTACTAGGTGAGGCAGCAATAGTCTAGTGGAGGACTAACAGACTGTTAAGTAAAGGGTCCCGGGATCAATCTCACGGTGCGCACCATTGAGTTCTCGATTTTATTATTTGCGTATTCAATGGTTAAGTATTGCTTGCTAAACCGCAAAGAAAACATCGCTAGGAAACCTGCATGTCTGAAAGTTCTACATAATGTTTCCGGAAAATATATGAAGTCTGCCAACTCGCACTTGACTCTACTGATAGTGACATGCGGAATGTGCCCAGCAGCTTATAGCACTGATATAATGACTAGCCTTTTTGAGATTTCGGGTTGTTAAAGTTTATATGGCGAAAGAGAATCAAATATTATAGAACCACTAGCACTCAAAAAGTTGTCTTTCAATCGGAGTCTCTCCTTTTTTAAAGGAGACTCAGTCATCAGATATACGCCACCGACAATGAGTCAAAACTCGAGTATCATAGACATAACCGGCAATTTGTTTTCACTTGTTACGATTACGATTTACAGACAGTCACAGAGGAAACACTTAAACACTCCACAGCTCAGGCATAATATGTACTCCAACATGCTTTTAACTGTAAGCCAGATATGTCAAAGGCTTGTTATAACAAATTATATCTCTGCAGGTAAAAACTCGCCTCCTCGTTAACTAGTTTCATTCATCCATTCATTCGTTCGCGAATGAAAAAAAATTTTAGTCATTCACTGCTGTAGGAAACGTTATGAATTTAACTCACTCAATAGGTACGTTGATAACTAGAATGGTAAGTTCTTGTTTTCAACGAAATATTAAGAAACTTGGCATAAAACGACAGAGAAAACTTTCCGCCTTTTTGTCCCACTTTCGGAGTTGTCTTGGAAAAAGCCGTTTGCAAGTATAGGCATCATAATTTACTGTTCGTTTAAGTGATATTGAAACTTTTTCCTTTCATTGTTTTATAGCGTACGATTATATTACTACCCACTTGAAACATATTTTTTTCACAAATGTACATTATGAGACATATACACACATCAACAAAGTCTAGGGATATCTTAATCCTAAATTATTTACGAGTTTATAGTTTAGAACCTTGTTAGTTTCCACAAAAAGTTTATATACAGATTAAAACCTCTTTTATTCTATTTTCAAAATTTGAACATGGAAAGAAAAAAAACAAAATAATAAACAAAATATGGCGGCAAATTTGCTAGTAATTCGTTACATTAAAGAAAGTTAAAACTGTTTTATTATAATTATTAATGAAAAGGGTTTTTAATTGTTTTTCTTTTTTAATTTAACGTGACGTACGAACTTTAAAAGTCATGTCACGTCGTCATTTGAGTCGAGATGAAATGTTACGAGCCGTGGGCATGTTAGAAAATGGTGCAATTCAACGCGTCGTTGCTGAGGCCCTACATACCAGTCAAAATGTGATATCAAGGTTGTGGTCACGTTATCGCAGTACTGGAGATGTGGCCGAACAGCACACAGGTAGATATCGTGTTACTACGCAGAGACAGGATCGATTTCTCCAAATGACCGCCAGAAGACAACCCAATATCACAGCGCTGCAACTAGTGCAAAGGCTCCAGGAGGACCACCAGCTGCTGGTAAGCGACCAAACCGTGCGAAGAAGGTTACATGAAGTTGATCTTCATGCTCGAAGACCATTGCGTGTTCCAGCATTGCGACTTGGCAATCGCGGTCGGCGGCTTTCGTGGGCTCGGGAGCATTTACCATGGAGTGACGAACAATGGTCTTTGGTGCTGTTCACCGATGAGTCCCGGTTTGGGTTTCACCCGGATTCACGAAGAACACGCGTTTGGAGAGCTCCAGGGAGAGTTAGCCGTCTACGGCACCCTCAGGAGGTCCACCCATACCAAGGCGGGACAATCATGGTGTGGGCAGGAATTCGTCTTGGCGGACGAACCCAACTCGTTTGGATCCAAGGCAGCATGACTGCACAAAAATACCACGAGGAGGTAGTAGAGCCCGTTATTGTCCCACACAGAACTCAAATAGGCCATGAATTTCTACTCATGCACGATAATGCTCCTTGCCATATGGCGCGGCTGGTATCGACCGCTCTCCGAGAGCACGATATTCAAGTTTTGGATTGGCCTGCACAGTCGCCCGACTTAAATCCTATCGAGCATGCCTGGGACATGTTACAACGAAAAGCTTTGAGAGATTTTCCACCAAATTTGACGACTGAACAACAACTTTACGAACACTTGCAAAGGACATGGGACCTCATACCGCAGCAAGACATTGACAATTTAATTTTAAGTATTAACAATCGATGTCGATGTGTAATCAATGTAAGAGGTGGCAACACTGATTATTAATGATTAGATTTTACAAGATTTTTTCCATTTTTATTAAAATTAATAGTTTTTTAAGAAGAAATGTTTGTTGTTATCATACTAATTTTCCATGATGATTAAAAAAAATATTTTTTTTATTTAAAACAAAAAAAAACACGAAATGTTTTTTATTTTTATTAAAGACCTTAAAATAATCTATGATTCTTCTATTTACTGTATCAGAAAATTCTTCATAGATTTTTAGATATTTGATGAAATATAAAATATCCCTAGACTTTGTTGATGTGTGTATTTTAATACTTATAGCAAATTGCTTTATTATTTTCATGGCAGATGTCGGCATGCTTGGCTTCTACCTTCTATTCGGTTTCGAGTTTCGGCACACTCTTTAGATTCAAAATTTACGTTTAACAAGCAGAAGTCGCTGTATCAATATGTAGAATCTAAATTAAGGGAGGGCGATATACGGGGCGCTTCTAGACTCCTTTTCAGTAGCGATGTGGTGGCGCCTTGCTCTCCAGACACGCTTGCGGGTCTGAAGAGCAAGCATCCAGCGCCTATTAATGATCTCTCCTTCCCTGAAGCTCCCGACAGGGAATCAGAACATCTGATCACCACAGCCAAGGACGTGTTAGCAGTGGTTGGCTCCTTCCGGAGTGGCTCGGCAGGGGGCCTCGATGCACTGACGCCCCAGCACCTGAAAGACCTTGTGTGTGCCAGTGCTGGGGTGGCTGGCGATACACTTCTGAGGGAGTTGACTGCGCTAATAAATATTATGCTCTCCGGTAATGTGGATGACGCCATCGTTGACATCTTGTATGGGGCGAACTTGTGCGCCCTTAACAAGAGGGATGGTGGCATATGTACGTCCCATTGCCGTGGGTTGCACATATCGGCGTATAGCAGCCAAGATATGCTGTAAATTTTACAGCAGGGAGCTTTCGGAAAAATTCCAACCCCTTCAACTAGGTTTTGGTTCCAAAGGGGGTTGCGAGGCTGCTATACATGCCCTTTCTACGTACCTTGGAAGTGGTGATGGAGAGGTCATTTTGAAGGTTGACTTGAAAAACGCCTTCAATTCAGTGAATAGGGACACTTTGTTGGCACAAGCAAAATTAGAAACCCCTAAAATTTTTAAATTTTGGGGTTTCTAATTTTTTACACATACAAACTACTTAGTAAAGACTGTGTTATCCGGTATCTGTGCTTTAGTTCGTCTTCTGTGGATATATGTGACGTTTCGCTAGATCGGCCAATATGGCGACTGTGATTTGTCTGTCAGAACCTTAGACTACATAATTATATATAACCATTACAATTTAACAAAATACTCGACAATCCAAATTTTGCGGATATATGTTGTCGACTCGATATCTTTATTTTTTAATGTTTTATTATTCAGGTAAGGTTTCGATGTAATCCTTGACGAAATAAAAAGTATCGACATCTGTTAGAATCTTTTGGCGTTAACAGATAATTGTGACTGTCAATTAATTATAGACAAATAATTTGCAATAAAATAAAATTGCGACTATAATTAAAGATCTAAGCTATCCTATCTCTCAAGTTGGACCAGACTGCTCACGGTGTGCCAATTTAATTTAAAATCGGTTAAGTAGTTTAGGAATCCATCGCGAACAAACATCGTGACAGGAGATTTATATATATTAAGATTATCTTTACGTAATCTATCTATACTAATATAATAAAGCGGAAGAGTTTGTTTGTTTGTTTGTTTGTTTGTTTGTTTGTTTGTTTGTTTGTTTGTTTGTTTGTTTGTTTGAACGCGCTAATCTCAGGATCTACCGGTCGGATCTGAAAAATTCTTTTTGTGTACGATAGTCCAGTTATTCCGGAAGGCTATAGGCTATATAACATAGCGCTTCGACCCTTTGGGGCCGGGCAAAATGCGAAAAAGGCTAAAACATAATGTCGGCTAATCTCAGGAACTAGCAATCGGATTTTAAAAATTGTTATTGCCTATGATAGCCCAATTATTCCGAAAGGCTATAGGCTATATAAAATTACGCCACAACTTTTAGGGTCCAGACAAAAATAATAAAATGGTCAAACGAGAAAGGGGAGGGTTGGATCAAAGGCAAAAAAAGGCTAAACGAATAGGATACAATCTATATGGGTATCGTTTTCGAGATTTTCGGGACGTTGATTAATAATATGAAATTTATTTAGGGATCCAAGATGGCTGACGGGAAATCAAAGATGGCGGATGAGAAAATTTTTAATATCAATATGGGTATCGCCTTCGATATTTTAAGGGGTGGAGAATCGTTCGAATACTACATCTATTTCGTGATCAAAGATGGCGGATGGGCAATCAAAGATGGCGGATGGGAAAATTTAAAAAAATCAATATTGGTATCGTCTCCGACGTTTAAAGGGATGGGGAATCCAAATACAACATCTATTTCGTGATTCAAGATGGCGGATGGGAAATCAAAAATGGCGGATGGGAAAAATATAAAAAATCAATATTGGTATCGTCTCTGATGATTTAAGGGATGGTGAATCCAAATACAACATCTATTTCGTGATCAAAGATGGTGGATAGGAAATCAAAGATGGCGGACGGGATTTTTTTTTAAAGTCGATATGGGTATCGTCGCCGATATTTAAAGGGATGGGGAATCCAAATCCGACATCTATTTCGTGATCAAAGATGGTGGATGAGAAATCAAAGATGGCGGATGAGAAAGTTTTAAAAAATCAATATGGTTATCGTCTCAGATGTTTTAAGGGATGGCGAATCTAAATACAACATATATTTCGTGATCAAAGATGGCGGATAGGAAATCAAAGATGGGATTTTTTTTTCAATCAGTATGGGTATCGTCTTTTTAGTAGCACGTTCAAAGAGGACGTCATAGGAAATCAAAGATGGGATTTTTTTTTAAATCAGTAGATAGGAAATCAAAGATGGGATTTTTTTTAAATCATTATGGGTATCGTCTTTTTAGTAGCACGTTCAAAGAGGACGTCATAGGAAATCAAAGATGGGATTTTTTTCTAAATCAGTATGGGTATCGTCTCCGATGTTTGAAGGGATGGAGAATCCAAATACAACATCTATTTCGTGATCAAAGATGGCGGATGGGATTTTTTTTAAATCAATATGGGTATCAACTCCAATATTTAAAGGGGTGGGGAATCCAAATCCAACATCTATTTCGTGATCAAAGATGGCGGATGAGAAATCAAAGATGGCGTATGAGATTTTTTTTAAAGTCGATATAGGTATCGTCTCCGATATTTTAAGGAATGGGAAATTCAAAAACACCATCTTTTTCGTGATCAAAGATGGCGGATGGGATTTTTTTTTTAATTAATATGGGTATCGTCTCCGATGTTTTAAGGGATGGGGAATCCAAATACAACATCTATTTCATGTTTCAAGATGGCGGATGGGATATCAAAGATTGAGGATGGGAAAAAATTTAAAAATCAATATAGGTATCGTCTCTGATGATTTAAGGGATGGTGAATCCAAATAAAACATCTATTTCGTGATCAAAGATGGCGGATAGGAAATCAAAGATGGCGGACGGGATTTTTTTTAAAGTCGATATGGATAAATATCGGATACGATACTTTAAGGAATGGGCAATTCAATATTATATAAAAATCTATGTTTGTTTTTGCATCATTTATAGACCCTGCAATGATAAGAGATTAAGCGCTAAGTCAATGGTAACTTGGAAAAGGGGCTTGGAAAAAAGGGATTTCAATTCTGCTAATCTCAGGAACTACCTGTCGGATCTGAAAAAATCTTTTTGTATATGATTGCCCAGTTATTCCGAAAGGCTATAGGCTATATAACATAACGCTTTGACCCTTTGGGGCCTAAAAAGGCTAAAACATAATGTCGGCTAATCTCAGGAACTAGCAGTCGGATTTTAAAAATTGTTATTGCCTATGATAGCCCAATTATTTCGAAAGGCTGGCTATATAAAATTACGCCACAACTTTTAGGGGCCAGACAAAAATAATAAAATGGTCAAACGAGAAGGGGGAGGGTTGGGTCAAAGGCAAAAAAGGCTAAAAGAATAGGATACAATCTACATGGGTATCGTTTTCGAGATTTTCGGGACGCTGATTAATAATATGAAATTTATTTAGTGATCCAAGATGGCGGACGGGAAATCAAAGATGGCGGATGTGAAAATTTTAAATATCAATATGGGTATCGCCTTCGATATTTTAAGGGGTGGAGAATCGAAATACAACATCTATTTCGTGATCAAAGATGGCGGATGGGCAATCAAAGATGGCGGATGGGAAAATAAAAAAAAATCAATATTGGTATCGTTTCCGACGTTATAAGGGATGGGGAATCCAAATACAACATCTATTTCGTGATTCAAGATGGCGGATGGGAAATAAAAAATGGCGGATGGGAAAATTTTTTAAAATCAATATGGGTATCGTCTCTGATGATTTAAGAGAGGTGAATCCAAATACAACATCTATTTCGTGATCAAAGATGGCGGATAGGAAATCAAAGATGGCGGACGAGATTTGTTAAAAAATGGCGGATGGGAAAAATTTTAAAAATCAATATGGGTATCGTCTCTGATGATTTAAGGGATGGTGAATCCAAATACAACATCTATTTCGTGTTCAAAGATGGCGGATAGGAAATCAAAGATGGCGGATAGGAAATCAAAGATGGCGGACGGATTTTTTTTTAAATTAATATGGGTGTCGTCTCCGATGTTTTAAGGGATGGGGAATCCAAATACAACATCTATTTCGTGATTCAAGATGGCGGATGGGAAATCAAAGATGGCGGATGGGCAAAATTTTAAAAATTAATATGGGTATCGTCTCTGATGATTTAAGGGATGGTGAATCCAAATACAACATCTATTTCGTGATCAAAGATGGCGGATAGGAAATCAAAGATGGCGGACGGGACTTTTTATAAGCCGATATGGGTATCGTCTCCGATATTTTAAGGAATGGGCAATTCAATATTATATTAAAATCTATGTTTGTTTTTGCATCATTTATAGACCCTAGAATGATAAGAGATTAAGCGCTAAGTCAATGGTAACTTTGGAAAAGGGGCTTGGAAAACAGGGAATTAAATAAAAACTCTTAAAAAGGCGATACGGAGTTCGCTGGGTCAGCTAGTTGCATTATATAATAAAGTCCCCTTTCGTATTTTCTATTATTTGTCTTTTTTTTATAGTCTCAGGCCTTTTATCCCCGAAGGGGTAGGCAGAGGTGTAATGTCACACCCACATTTCACCATGAATTTTTGGTCCCACATAATAGGGGGCGAGCCTATGGCCGTTACCAGGCACATCACCAGACTCCGTGCTGCTACTGAGAATTCGGAAACACCCAGTAACACTTTTGCACGACCCGGGAATCGAACCCGGGACCTCCGATCAGCAGTCCCATACGCTATCCACTGGACCACGGAGGCAGACAGTCGTTCTGTCTCTATGAATGCCATAAATTCAAAAATTACGGAATTGATTTTTCTATGGCACCAATACATAATGTGAATAATCACGAAAGTTTAGATGTACAGTTTGAGTGGGTTGAGCCGGGGACGAGTTCTAGTTGAGTATAAAGAATCTTATACGAATGTATAAACCTGAAGATTTTTTTCGTTTGTTTGTATGGTTGAACGCGCTAATCTCAGGCAAGACTGGTCCGATTTGAAAAATTCTTTGCGTTAGATAGATCATTTATCTAGGAAGGCTATATGCTATATAACATCACGCTATGAGCCACGGGAGCGGAGCAGTAGGCTTAAATAACGCAGGTGTAACCGCGGGCATCATCTAGTTATCATATATAATTAATCGTTATACTAAGGGAAGTTATTGGTCTTATTTTAATAACCAATCTTAGCTTGTTCTTGTACATGTATATACGTGTTACCTGGCCTGCTAAGCCTAGTATTTATTGACCTTCTCTGATTCAATGCAGATCTAAAGAAATTTTTTGTGTGACAAGCACGATGGTTTGTTCCCAAGATCATCATCATTTCGTATGGCATTCTTTGAGCTGTATCCTATACGTCTATTTTTAGGTTTATAAGCCAGTCTTTGGCCGCTGCAGAGAGCTGGTGCAACTAGGACATACCGCCAGGGAAGCGGTGGAGCGGACAATCATTCACGACGTGGGCTAGAGTTTGGTTGGGCTCTCCGCACTCGCAGGATGGCGACTCTCTGAGCCCCCATTTGTGAAGATGATGATGGATCATCCGTGTCCGGTTCTGAATATATTTAGTTTTACGTACATTGGACGCGGAGCATCAAAACCAGGGGGTTTTGTGTTTGAATCTGCGATCAGCTCTTCAACAAGCACGATAATTTGTTCTGTGTCTGAGTGTAATGTGTATGTAAGTTGGTTTACCGAATATCTGTTCCAATAGAAGCCTCAGCTAAATGAGTTTCTGATTACCCATTTTTGTATTTTTTCTTCACTCCTTTCGTTAATGTAAACAGTTGTGGAAACAGTAAACAATAACAAAAGTCGTATCAAGATTACGATGTATCCAAATGATTTGCGTGCATGTAACTTAAATATCACTTATAATTTCAATTCTCATGACCTGTTATTTTTTTTTGGTATTGATCATCATGATCATCAGCCCTTTATACTGTCCCACTGCTGGGTACGGGCCTCTTCCCATTACATAGATAAGTAGGTATTTCGAGCATTGCACGCGCGCGCTTTTAATTGCGGTTTAAAAAATGTGAAAACTTAATATTTTCTTGGGTTTACGCGAATGTTACACATTGAAATTAAACTACAGTTTACGGATTTTATCGCGTTATATTGTTGTTGCTGACATCTTCATGGAGGACTTCGAGGCGCAAGCCCTGCAGACTGCCACCATCACACCGAGGTTCTACAAGCGGTATGTAGATGACACTTTTACAATTTTACCAACAGATAGTGTTAATGTATTCCTAGACCATCTTAATTCTATTCACAACTAGATAAAATTTACAATGGAATTAGAGGCAAACAATTCTTTAGCTTTCTTAGATGTACTTGTTATCAGGAACAAAATCAACTCTTTGAGCCACACTGTGTATAGGAAAAAGACACATACAAATAGGTACTTAAACGGTGAATCTCACCACCATCCTAAACAGTTAGCTACTGTAGGCATGTCTTTGTTTCAGAGAGCCCGGGGGATCTGTGACAAGAAACACCTGGACGCCGAGCTTCAACATGTCAAGCAAGTTCTGCAAGACAACAAGCTCCGACCGCCGCGCCAACGTCACAGATCCCCGAAGAACAAGCCAGCCACAGTTGAGAGACAACCTGCTGTCCTCCCATACATCAAAGGCGTGACCGACAAGATTGGCTACATCTTGAAGCGAGCTTCAATCAAAACTTTCTACAAGCCGCCAACGAAGATAAGCCAATTATTACCATCTGTCAAGAGTCAGTTACCCTTACAAGAGGCCGGGGTTTACAAGATAGACTGTGAGTGTGGGCTCTCATACATTGGACAAACCAAGAGAAGCATAGGCATTCGACTAAAGGAACATATAGCTGACATTAAACACAAACGCTCGACGAAGTCTGCTGTGTGTGAACATGTAGAACAAGGAACCAACCATTACCTGCGATTTGATAAACCACAGATACTCGCAAAAGAACACCGCTTTATTCCAAGAATGATACGAGAAGCTATTGAAATTAAAAAACATCATAATTTCAATAGGGAAGATGGTTGGAATGTTCCTCCAGCTTGGGACCCTGTTATCAGGCTAATGAAACCCAAGAAGGACAAAGTCACTAGAAGACATCAAGACACAGCGAGCACATTCTGCGTAGATAGTAACACCAATAGTTGAAAAATGTTCGGGTACTTTGAGATAACTTTTAAATTCAAGACAAAGACAAATACCACCTCAGTCTGCCGTGAACATGAATCCTGTAAAGAATTCGAAACGTCGGCTAGTAATAAAAATGTAGTTTCTAGATCATTCGGTTTAATAACTTAGTAACCAGTGAAACCAATATAACGCGATAAAATCCGTAAACTGTAGTTTAATTTCAATGTGAAAACTTAAAAAAAAAGTCGTGTCCCAGGAATTATTTTTAGTTAGTATTACTTGACATGATGTCCACAACGAGTAGACTTCGGCTTGGTGATGGGTCTTGTGACACCCTGTATATAGTCAAAGAAGAGTGATTTGGCGCCCGGACTTGGAACTCCGGCTTCCTTTTTCTTATGTGTGGGGTTTACTATAGCTTGTAGGTACGTATTTACCATAATTCGAATGCCACGTAAGTTATCTGTCTAACAAAGCTATAATTTAAGCTTCTTAACTTCCACGTCACACAAGCAGGACTTTCAGTGTTAGTAAATTGTACGAATTATCTACGCTATTTTGTATGATAAATCCAATAAGCCTTCGTGTATAAGGCATAACACGATTACGCCACGAACAATAAATTTACATAAATTTTGACAGTTTATTAAATTTTCCAATGTTGCGCAAAAGCCTTAGCTTAAATGTCAGATATTATCTTTGCCCATATTAAACGGCTTTGCCATGCAGCTAATTCCATTATTGTTTTGAGCGGTTTCAGATTAGCGTTTTATACGCGCGTATAAGTTCGTTTTAGGAAGTGCATATAGGCGCGTATAGGCGCGCCTTTTGGCACACGCGCAACTCGTACGAGCGTTGACGCGCTTCTAAGCTCGTATAACCACGAGCCGTCAGAATCCATGTTCACAATGACAAGACGTCACTGCCATTTCGAGCGAACACGCCCGTTTACGTGTGTCTGGTTTTTTGAAACGCGTAATGTAGCGCGCGTGTAAGCGCGTATGCTGAAACGACCGTATACGCGCAGAAAAATACGCTAATCTGAAACCGCCCTTAGGATTTTGGCGGCAACCGAGCTTATTACGCGGTTCCGTGACATCTACTAATTAAGTAACACGCATCGCGATAATATAGACACGCACGATATATATTGATCTTTTTCTTTAAGGCTCTAATGCGTCTGTTTTTATCTAACAGGCAGTGTAAAGCGTTTTCATAAATGGTGTTGTAAGGATTTTCTTATGTTGTTGTCAAGGTGTGTGTCGTTGTGCGGAGGCATTAAATATTATGTTGGATACGAAATGGATTTTGTTCACGTAACAAGGATATGTATGAAAGAATATTTTCTTAAAACAAGGCGATTTAATACCGCGGGAATGTTATTGTGAATAAATTGTTGCCGCACTGTTTTCGTTTTATACGCGTTTGCTGGTTTAGCGTGGTGTCAAATTTGATAAGGGGAGTACAGGAGGGTTAAAATTGTGTCCAAGTGTCATACTTCCAGGAACATATTAATTTAATGTTGTATTATAGGTCGATGATGAATTTCAGTAATACTAAAGCTTATATTTTTAGTAAGTATTGTTACGAGCTGGGGTTCGGCGATAAATTAAAATCACTATGCCACTTAAACTGTACTTTATTTAACACACAACAACACTTATACACACTGAAAACACTACTAGAAACACCACTAAACACTTCCGACTTACTTCCCTTCGCTTGTTGATCGCTTTCTTCTTAGAATTGAACTGTCTTTACTCTCCCGTCCGAGCGGTATTTATACCGGCCGGAACACATAACTAGTCTGTTCGAGACGTTTCACGAAATTTCTGGTAACGTGTAACGTGTTCGAGACTTGCGTAATTGTTCTAGTATTAACAGCAACGCCATCTGTTAGAGGATAGATGAAATAGTTTTAAACCACCAATACATCTAATCTCTTCTAGTTCTCTCATTCACCGATAGATGGCGTTATTTTCAATTATCGCCATTCGTAACACTGTCTCCCTCTTAAACGTGTTCGTCTCGAACATCGTTGGACCCATAGTAACGAGCCAAGCGGCCCACATGAACTATCTTCGGTGCACCTCGTGACCCCTTCTGGATTCGATAGGTGACGTCGTTCATCCTGGTAATTATGCGATATGGCCCGTCCCATCTATCTTGTAACTTCGGCGATTTACCTTTGCTTCGTACTGGGTTATGAAGCCACACCAATGATCCCTCATCGAAGCCTTTGTTGTTCGCCTTCCGATCGTAGCGAGTCTTCATCTTTTCAGACATCTGTTGTCCTGACTCCCTGATGTGCTCGTATACGTCGTTCATTTTGTTGCGTAGCTCGGTCACGTAATCCGTTATATTGCGTGGAGATTCTGGTGGAATATCGGTGATTAAGTCTGCAGGTAAACGTAGTTCTCTACCGAAATTGGCAAAAGTTGGTGATACTCCTGTAGTTTCGTGGACCGCACTGCGATATGACAGTAGAAATGGTTGGATGTGCTTGTCCCAATCTCTTTGTTTGCTCTCCACGACCTTCGCCAGATACCTTTCCAGTGATTGGTTAAGCCGTTCAACCATGCCATCTGATTGCGGATGATAAGCCGTGGTCCTGGTTTTATGTGCACCCATTACGCGACAAGTCTCCTTGAACACCTCAGATTCGAAGTTCCGGCCTTGATCGCTGTGGATTTCCAAGGGCACCCCGAACCGACAAAAGACTTCATGCACCAGCTTATCGGCCACTGTGATAGCTTCTTGATTTGGGATTGCAAACACTTCAGGCCACTTCGTGAAGTAATCCATCACAACCAAGAAGTATTTGTTGCCGTCCTGGCTCTCAGGAAATGGTCCAGTGACATCCAATGCTATGCGCTCCCATGTTGCTCCTACATTGTACACCTTCAATGCTCCTCTGCTACGAGTGTGTGGCCCCTTCACAGCCGCACAACTTGTGCATTTGCGGCACCAATCCTCGACGTCATCCCGACAGTGGAGCCAATAAAACCGCTCCCGGATCTTAGTAAGCGTCTTCTTAACTCCCATGTGACCTCCCGAAGCACCATTGTGATAGAGCTACAAGACTTCCGACACCTTAGTTTTAGGCACTACCATTTGCAAATGGCACTGGTTACCGCGAGCGTTTTCCCATTTGCGGCACAGAACTCCATTCCGGACAACCAAGCTTTCTCACTGTGACCAATAACTCTTGGTGATGGGGCTCATTGCTGCGATATCACTCCATTTGGGCCTAGGAGCGTCTGATTTCTTCCATTCAAGAATCGGCTGTATATCCTTGTCATCTTGCTGAGCACTTCGCAAAGCTTCTTTCCATTCGTCGCTCAGATCCGTCTTCAACATCCTCACTAATGCTGCCTGCTTTGCTTCCTGTCGGGTACAGTGCTCGCACTGGTCGGGACACGGCCTACGCGATAAGGCATCTGTGTTACCATGGGACTTGACACTGCGATGTTGTATTACAAAATCAAACTCTTGCAGTAGTTCAATCCATCTGGCTACTTGTCCTTCTGGGTCCTTAAATTGAAGTAGCCATTTCAGCGCAGCGTGGTCGGTTCGCAGGTGGAATTTATGCCCCAACAAATATTTATTGAAATGCTGCAATGTCTTTACTACAGCCAAAAGTTCCCGCCGGGTGATGCAGTAGTTTCTTTCGGGTTTGGATAAAGCCTTGCTGAAGTATGCTATAACAACTTCTTGATCACCCTTCCTCTGTGACAGCACGCCGCCAATTCCGGTGTTACTGGCATCTGTGTGAACTATGAATTCATGCTTATTGTCAAGGTATCCTAGAATAGGTGCAGTACACAGATGTTCCTTGAGCTTCTGGAATGCAACGTCACAGCTCTCATTGCAACAGAACTGTACTCTGTCTTCGGTGAGCTTATGAAGAGGTCGAGCAATGTCAGCAAAGTTCTTCACAAACCGTCGATAGTAGGAGCATAATCCAAGGAATGCTCTGACCTGCGTTTTGTTCTCTGGAACTGGCCATTCCTTCACGGCAATAATCTTATCCGGGTCAGTTTGAATACCGTTCTCCGAGACCACATGTCCTAGAAAGTTCACTTGCCGTATGAATAACGCGCATTTCTGTGGGCTCAGCTTCAAATTAGCTCCTCGTATCTTTGACAGCACTTGCTGCAAGTTTCGAAGATGATCCTGGAAGACCAGGCAGGCGTCTCCAATCAGTCCCATTAGCACTCGCTCCATCAGTCTCTCAAAAGTACCGGAGCGTTGCACAATCCAAAGGGCATGACGTTAAATTGCCATAATCCTTTTCCTGTGGAGAATGCCGTCTTCTCCTTGTCTCGAGGATCTATTTCCACCTGCCAGTAGCCACTTTTTAGGTCTAAGGTAGAAAACCACTTCATCCCCGTCAGCGTATCCAGTGTGTCATCGATCCTTGGCAGCGGGTAGCTGTCCTTCTTCGTGATGTCATTTAATTGGCGGTAGTCTACACAGAAGCGCATGCTGCTATCCTTCTTTTTAACAAGGACAACCGGAGAGCACCACGGGATGGACGAAGGCTCGATTACGAATTCTTTCACCATACCGTCGATCATAGCTTCCACTTCACGTTCCCGTGCCACTAGCACGCGTCTTGGTCGCTGGCGAATCGGTGCTTCACTTCCCGTGTTTATTTTGTGCTGGACTAGTGTTGTCATCCCTATGTCGGCATCACTGGTCGAGAAAATATCGGCGAACCGGTTCAACATCTTCTGAGCCTCGGCCTTCTCTTCCTCCAACAGGGTACTTTCGCAGTCCTCTAAAAGAGTAGACACGTCGAATCGTGCACCTTGAACCTTGGCACTGCTAGGTTGCTCTTGACATCTACGCATCCAAGCCACTCCTTCATAGGTTCCCAATTCCGTCCCTTTCTTGAGCGACACTTCCTTGTCACTTGCATTCAGTGCGCGTACTGATGAAACTTTGGTACCCCTTACCAAGGTTCGTGCAATCTTCTACGAGGCCTCTTTCTCTAGGCCTTCGATTAGTACGCAGCGGTTCCCTCGACCAGAATTCCCTGGTAAACAAACTGGTACAACCGTTTCCGACCGCGGGTGAAGAATGACATTCTTCAGGCAGTACACTTTTCCTGAAGTTGCACCTTCCATGATGACTTCTTCCGAGCCACAATTCAACACTCCCTGGTTAACATCGATCTCGCAGCGATACTTCCGCATGAAGTCTAGGCCCAAGATGCAGTCGTCCACTATATCGGCTAGTATGACTTTGTGACGGTAAACTTTGTTGCCTAGCTTCAGATCCACCTCCATTTCACCTCGGACGGTTATGTGCTGACCGGTAGCTGTTCTCAGATTCACACTTTCATTGTTCCTGAAGCAGCCCCGAAGAACCCGTCTTGCCATATGGAAACCGACGACTGTCCGAGAAGCACCCGTGTCTAATGTCAGCTTGCATGGTGTTCTGTTAATTTCGCCTTCGATGATCAGGCTGATCCCGTCACATGATTGCGAGATCGAGATACTTGGGGATCTTCCATTACCAGCCAGCACCCGCCCCGCAGTCCTGGCTTCTACTCGTTTCCCTGCTCTCGCTGCCTGGCAGGCACATCAGGCGACCCCTTTGGTGGAGACAGGGTGTCACCAGGCTGCCTCACTGCTGCTCTTACCTCCAGGTCCCGGATCCCATCCGTAAACGCCTGTACAAGGTTGCCGTCAATAAGCGCAGGCGACGACTGGTATGCCTTCCTGACCAGCTTTTCTACCTCCAGAGCCCACTGCTGCAGAGTTACTCCGGTGCGTTGTGTTCTGTCCTTCAGCTGAGCGCGATACACATGTTCAAGGTGCGCGTCACCGTATCTTGCCTCCAGCGCCTCCAGGAGCTTTTCGTAGGTGACGTCTTGCTCGAGTGCCTCCAACACTGTCAAGGCCCGATCACGAAGGCCCAAGGTTAGGGCGGTTAAGGCCTGTTCTTTGGTCCACCCATTCGATCACATCACAGCCTCAAACTGGATCTTATATGTTGACCATGATGACGAGCCATCAAATGGTGGAACCTTAAACCCTCGAGGCGAGGGTGCTACAGCCGCTGATGTCACTTCCAGCCCACGCAATTTCTTCTCCACTTCAGCAACACAGGTCTCGTGGTGGTCATGTACACGTTTCTCTATAGAGGCGACGCGAGTCTCCAGCTTGTCGTGTACGAGCATCTCTACGTCGCTGATACGGGCCTCGTGCTGCTGAAGTTCCTCCTTGACCGCCTTCAGGTCCTTCCCTACAGCGGCGCTGAGGTCCTTCATGAGCACCAGCTGTTCCTCCAGACGGCGGGCGTGCTCCTCCTTGTTGCGCTGCAGCTTTTCCTCTAGTCGGCGCGCGTGCTCCTCTTGACGGCGAGCCTGCTCCCGTTGACGGCGGTCCTGCTTCTCTTGACGACGAGACTGCTCCTCCTTGTCACGCTGTAGCTGCTCCTCCAGGCGGCGCGCGTGCTCCTGCATGAACGCCATCAGAGCTGCGATGTCGGGCACCGTCACGGAGTGTGTGGCACTTGCAGGCTCCACTGTAGCCGCGTAGTCGCCTGGTCCACCTGACGATGGAGAAGGAATGTCTCCGAAGCGTCTCTGGTCCAGGTCTTGCTGGCGTTGGTTCCTGGTACGCACTCCTTCAGTTTCTTCCTTCGGCATAACCGGCATAATTTATCCCTTTCTTCTGACACCAATTTGTTACGAGCTAGGGTTCGGCGATAAATTAAAATCACTATGCCACTTAAACTGTACTTTATTTAACACACAACAACACTTATACACACTGAAAACACAACTAGAAACACCACTAAACACTTCCGACTTACTTCCCTTCGCTTGTTGATCGCTTTCTTCTTTGAATTGAACAGTTCAATTCTAAGAAGAAAGCGATCAACAAGCGAGCTTTACTCGCCCGTCCGAGCGGTATTTATACCGGCCGGAACACATAACTAGTCTGTTCGAGACGTTTCACGAAATTTCTGGTAACGTGTAACGTGTTCGAGACTTGCGTAATTGTTCTAGTATTAACAGCAACGCCATATATTAGAGGATAGATGAAACAGCTTTTAACCACCGATACATCTAATCTCTTCTAGTTCTCTCATTCACCGATAGATGGCGTTATTTTCAATTATCGCCATTCGTAAGAGTATTAAGTCGAAGCATAGGTAGGCTTGCCGCAATGAAGACCGACGATCTTGTTGGATAACGGGCAGCGGATGGAAGCGGGTGGCTCACGATCGGCGGCGCTATGTGGGGAACCTTGCTTATATCCAGCAGCAGTGGACGTCTTTCGGCTGATATGATGATAGTGAAGTGAAGCTTATATTCTGGAGTCGAATAAAACCTTAGATGATTTCGATTGTAAAATAAACGTTGCCGCATCATATTGTCTGACCAGCTCAAAGTAATATCGCTCTTCGTAATTTGAATATTCAATCACGGAACAAATTATTCGCTATTAGTATTAATTTAATGAATACCATCGGCTTTCGAAAGTGAAATCATTCGGATTATTCCGTACCAATGGCGCATTGCTAATGACGGCCTGAATACAAATTAAAATTAATAATTAGGTCAAAGAACAACTAGCGATGAAGTTTGAACAAAAAACATGAACAGGAACGAACCGAAGCAAAGTCTTATGTACCGGTTAATTAAAACTAGCCTGCGCTTGTTCGACTCCGTCCATTCTCTGACGAACCTGTGCAAATGCACTCCCAACACTCCATAATAACCTTTATGTGCACGTAATAAGGTTACCTTAACTTCCTTGATAAGTTTGTGCTCATTGTTCACTGTGTTAAACGAATTTGAACTTTATGCCGTTGTGTTAAAAGAGCACAATGGAGCGAAGTTGGCAAGTTTATTTGTCGTACGCTCGTTCCGTTGTGCTACGCGTCCGCACGGAACACTGTGTCATGCGGAAAGTTGAAATTGAAAACAAAACTTATTGTGATTTTATTGTGAATTTTTAGTTATGAATATATTAGTGGGTTTTTAGGGTTCTCCATTTCAAAGGATAAACGCTTGCGATGCAACTTCTCACTTGTTATGGTACTTGCTAATATAGTCGGCATCAAACTGGTATTAAATATTATCAATGAAGGACAAAGCTGACGATAGTTGTCGATTACGCAGCTATACAACATCTCAGCTCTAAACAAATAAAACTGAAAAAATATCACGCTTCTTTCATCGATAATCATGAAAAAAGGCAACCTGAGAACCAGAGATACGCAGATGAAATGGCAATATCAGTGATGACGCAACTCGGCAAAATACGAAATGGTAGAAAAATCTCGAACATCTGAAATGCACATCTTCTACACGTTTTATTCATTTTTAACAATGGAGTTGAAACGACATAGCTGCTGATACCAATGATGTTACAAAAGTAAAAAGAAGTAGATATGTTATAGGCGTACCAAAAGCAGGACGGTAAACATAAGCCAGTTGGTAAGTCTGACATATGCGTGTGTGACGTAGCGAGCCGGCGTCAAAGTGAAACTGACACATCTTGACAGCCGAATATAAAATAAAATATGAAGTTATCGATGTGTGCGTTAGTGTAACGTTTCTACGGATTGATTAATACGTAGGTAACGTATCTACCTTCTTCTTGTAACATCATTTACTGATACACAGAGAATTACTTCATCATCTTCTTATTAGAAAACAACGCCATCAAAGGTAGTGCTCAAAGCGTTTATTTTCTTGCCGTTTGCAAAAGATTGGCAAAGTAAAGGAACCTTGGCGAGGTCACCACTTGGATGGGTGATCGATTTTTGTGGCACTAATATCAGATTGTTAATTTGCCTCGGCGGCATGGAACGCCGTAGGTCCCAGTACTTGCCGCCGGAAAAGAATCGTTAGGCCATCTCGGAGGCTTTCTGGCATCCTAAAACCGCTGACAAAAGGGGTCTAGTCTCTATTATGTCATATGTTACGTCGTCCGACTAACAGCAAGCTGATCAAACCCGGACTAGACATTTGAGGTGGTCCCACACGCACACAATAAAGAAAAAAGATTGCCTCCAAAGAATTCCTTAGTCTAACGGAGATGTTATGTTTCTACTACTTACAGTCAGTGACAGTAACTTTCGCCCGGAACCCCGCGTAGTGCCTGGAGTGGTCTGCCCTGAAGCGCAACCTCAGCACATTCCCCTTGGACTGGTACCGGAGCAGCTTCAGCTTGTCACTCCAGTCGCCGCACAGTCGCCGGGCCCTCGTCGCGTGAATGTCTCTTAGCCAGCCCGCGCTGATCGCGTCTGATTCAGGCAGCTGGGTCTCGGTTTGTTCCCATACCTGGGGAGGAAGAATTTTGTGGAGATCAGTTGAGTAGGACACTTTAAGTAATGGTTGGGACGTAACCTACTGCATATCTTTGGTTTATAGAATTAGTACAAAACTGTACAACATTCATACCACACATTATTTGCATAGTTTTGTCATTCTTCAGAAACTATAAAAGCGCTATCAAAAGTTAATTTCTTTTGCAACATAATATTAATACAGTTTAAAACTAAAAATCCTCTCAGGAAATATTTTGCAAACACATAATTTCATCAATATTTGCAGGCATACGATTTCAAGCAATTGAACGGTAAATCGAGTAATATCAAAAGGCTTTTTTGAGAAACGGTTAAAATAAACTATTTTTTATTACAAATAAAAAATGGCCTCCATGCCATGATGCTAAACAGGCAGTGGAGTCCCATAGTGTTGGCTATCATCCCAATAACCTAACGGTAGGTTGGCCCTCACCTTGACAGCCTAGAGCTTATTCCCACCCTGCTTAAAAGACCAAGCATCGAAAGAGAAAGACAACACGTATGTTCTATTGAGTTTCATATCTTAGTGGTACGGCAAAGATATAAGTTTCCGAATCGTTTCTTGGGCGACGGTATCCGGTATATCTAAAATAATTATAATATGGTTCCTTACCTCATTGTCAGCTGTATAGGAGTCATGGTGTTCTTGCAGCAGCCACTCTTTCGCGTGTTCACTGTCGTTCTCAACTCCTGCCTCCATGATCTCCAAGTAGTCGTAACTGCAACTGTAACAAAAGAACAAATTGTCATTACATCTGTGGTCCCACGAGTTGTAGGTTGCTGGTTTGTGCTTAAAGAGTTTATATATTATAGAACAGATTCTTAGCTCAGCAGTGCCAACAAGCGCACCGTGCGAGCTTCGATAAGCCTTGAAACAATGTGATGATTGAGTCACTTTTTAGATCTTTAGGGTGTGCCCGATAGCACAGCCCAAGTTATGGCTCTGCATGCGATAGAAGTACTGAGATCAAAAGGGCCCAAAACCCAGACATGACACAGTATTGAGTTAGGTACTATTCTGCCACTCTATCCTTTATATCTCTATGATCAGGAGTGAAGATAGGAGGTCTTTACAGAAATAATTATGCTAAGGCTATTTACGTATAGTTTACGCCGCGATTTAATTTATCTCGACGGGTTGAGATAATAATAACATCTTACTAGAGTATATTATACTCTTGGCTACAGTCGTATAGCTTCAAGGCTTGATTCTTGGGGTTCTGCCTCATGGGTCGGCACGAGGCATCGTTTGGCCAAGCTTGTATCTGCCTGAATATCACTGCACACCTACTTGAACTTCCCTAGGGTTTAGAATACATGTTCGTGAAATCTGAAGCTTGCCGCACAAAATCAAAAAACGGTACTTTAATTTTTGTTGCTAAAATATATGTATTTATGGTTCACATGGCATTAATACAGCGAAATATGGAAAAACATGTGTATCACGGACATTAATTCTTAAAGGAATGGTCCTACAAGAATTAATGTCCGTGATCTATGGAAGATTAAACGATAATCATATTAAGCTAGACGTAATATTTATTTGACACAAACAGGCATAGGGTAACGGGAAATGGGACGCCTAAAAAAAGATTGCGTTGAAAGGTCGTCTGCAAAATTTGTCTGACCCGATTTTGTCGCCCAAGTTAATTTTTACCGACACAACAGTACCGGCATCTGATAACCCTATCATATACGTAATATTCCTTCGCGAAATGTATCGAAAATATGATTGAATTGAAATAATAAGCCCTCTGTGAACGTACGTAAAAGCAACCTTTCCAAATAGAAATTTGGTTGAATAACATGGGCCTAATTTATATAAATAACTTGGTTGAATACACGATACTTTAATACCCGAAATGACTACAAATGTTATTTAATTATAAAGATTGGGATGGCTCTTGAAAAAGTATATTTATTTGACGAATATTTCGCTAAATGAATTTAGCATTTTAGACGTTTTAAAACGTCGTTTCTCATTATAAATTAATTTGAAGATTAAAGAGATGAAATCCTTTTACGTTTCGATAAATAATGAAATAAATTTTAATTTAAATTGTTAGCTGTTCCCTGCGGTTATGTCTGCCAAACATAAATATTTCGATTACAGCTCAACTACTTGCATTATATTCAAACAAATTGTTACTGTTACCAGTGTAAATTCTATTTATGGTGGAATAAATATCGAATTTTATCAAGGTCCATAATTATGCTAATCATATGAGGGTTCTGGTTATCTAATATTCCTAGCATGATCGCCCTTATCCTGATTACAGCCATTTTCTTTAAGGACAATGGTAGCAGCACTTATCGAAGGAATACTTAAAAAAGTAGGTCTTTAAGGGCATTTTTTCCTGTTTCGTATATTTGTACCCCGTGCGTAACGCGCTAGTCCCTTTTCAGGGCTGCTAGACACAGACTTCTTGTAGATTATTTGCCAATAATAATGACAAAAATAATTTAAAATCTATCAGTATTTCCGTCGCTACGAATCTGAATCCGGAGATAAATTTCACACATTTTGACTTAATTAAATAATGAATCTTGTAAACATAAAATCGTTTCATTATTGTGCACAAGAGACTAAAATTTGGCATGTAATATGTTCCTTGAGAACTGTTGGGGAGCACTAAGAAGGGATTCCCCAGAATGCCCACGGCATCGGGAAGACACGGTTAAATAAAAAATGTGTGGGAGTAGCTCCGAACATAGAGTATGTTGTATGGTTTTAATATAAACACGAAGTATTAAATACCTTCTAAACACAATTCACAAACGGAGTCTTAAAAGTTTCAAGAATGGTTTCTCAGGGTTGTAGTAACCAAGTGCCGGGTTCAGCATATGCCAGGCCGATAGAGTTTTGAGCAGGGTGTAAACCGTCGCGAATAGAAAGTCTCCTAGCTGAGTCTGTCCTTTTCCTATGAAGTTGATTTGCCGTACCAAAGAAGAACAAATATATCAGCCAGCCATTACATTTTAAGGTTAACTATCATAAAATCAATCAGTCTGTAGGATTGTATCGTCATGGGAAATCAAACTGAAATCATTTAACGAGACTAGCCAAGCGAACCGTGCTTTCGTTTCAATTTATTTTAGATGTATTTCTATAAAACATATTTTGAAAGCCCTGTGGCGATAGATAAAGTTTCTTTTCGAGAGATATCTAAAATGAATTTCTAGCTTCTATTAGATTTACATTTGACAATATGAAACGCATTATTTATCATTAGCACTGTATATGAAAGCAGGCACTCTTCTCCGCATTCTTCTTACTTTGTAAAAGTTAAGGCCATAGTTCACCGTGCTCGCTTAATACAGGTTAATACCTAAGATGTCTTTCGAGAAAATTATGGAGAATCCTCAGACAAGTTGTCTTACGATGTTTTCCTTCTTCGCTTAGCAAGATTATAATATTGCACAAGCATTTTAATATGCACTACACTTTTAATACAAATTCGTAAAGTCACTGGTACACGTAGGTTTGAACTCGAGATTTTCTGCATAGCAGTCTGTTTACCTTTCCACTGCACTTTCGTGGCGATGTTGGACGACCGGTTGGCGATTGACGACCGATTGGCGATTGACGACTGGTTGGCGATTGACGACCGGTTGGCGATTGACGACCGGTTGGCGAAGCGGGAGTGTAAGCGACTGCTACGCCGAAGGTCGCGGGTTCGATTACCGCTCAAGTCAAACATTTGTGTGCGTGTTGTCTTGGTCTGGGTGTTTCTATGTATAATATATATAATATGTATGTATTTATTTTATAATATATATAATAATATATATGTGTTGTGTAAATGTTTTAGAATATTATTATCGTGAATAAAAAAAAAACAACGGTCCACTAACAACTGGTTAATGTATTCTATTATAGCAGCAAAAATTTGTTGCTGAAGGAATCTTCCCGACTTATATATCTCTGTGTATACTTAGAAGAGCGCCGCACGAAACAGTGGTTTTCAAAGATTACGTTTAAATTGTGTAAAGTAAAGGACGTGTAGGTCCTCCAAAATATTCTACACTGACATATACCTTCTTATTTACTTTAAAAAATGGTATTGAAAAGGTATCGCTCTTGATTAGACCTCTTAACGGATTAAGAGATTTGGCAAGAAGGTATTGTAAAAGTTGTTATCGATGACTTATTTAATTACCTTTACCATGTGACAGCGAGCAGACAGATCGCCTGAAAAGTGTTTACCGCCGTCATTGCAGTATTTACAAACATATAATAAAAGTCACAAAAACCATCCGGATTTGAAGCGGAAGTGCATCAAAACAAAGTGTTGTCTCGTGTGGGAATCGAACTCACGTCACTCATCGTAATGCTAAACAGCGAAGCGATAACTTAAACCATTACGGCACCGATGTATTTAAATCAATTATGAACGCTTTACCAAGCAGACAGCACGTCAATCAGTCGCATACGTAATCAGATCAAAACCATCCCACATATTTCATACATGAAATCACGACACGGTTTTCCTTTTAGATATCCATAAAAGTTAAATTTTGATTATAAGTCAGTATATTATAGTACCTACTAGCTGAGCGCGCGGTTACACCCGCGTTATTCTACTGTCTCTATCTATGTGTCTCTATCTGCTACTCCTCAGCACCCGTGGTTCATAGCGTGATGTTATGTAGACGATAGCCTTCCTCGATAAATGGAACACCTCAACACTAAAAGTATTCAAATAGAATCCGTAGCATACAAACTGTTCAGCTTTACCTATTATATTCTCAATCAGCCTATCGCAGTCCACTGCTGGACATAGGCCTCTCCCAACACACGCCACAGTACACGGTCCTCAGCTTTCCGCATCAAGCCATCCATTATTTTATGTATTAGTAATAGATAATACATATGATGGTAGCCATTACGAGAAGTCAAAATGTCGGTGTTATGATGAGCTTTTCCAGTGCTATTTCACTTACGTAACTGTCTGTTTGATAAAAATAACAATTAGTAGACGAATTCTTTACAAGGTCAACTTTGTCTTATTTCTGGAGATTTATGGTAAAAGCTTGGTTTAGATTTATTATGGCTTTGAAAGTTGTTATTTTATATTTTATAACAGAACTATCGTTAGGAGAGTTTTGTTTTGTGTTGGTAAATATGAATATTTTATTTTATCCGATTATTTCTAAGCGTTTTCGTTTGTGTCCTTGAAGATTTGATTTTATTCATCATCATTGTGGACCTAACATCGTATATTAAAATATAGCTTTGTAATCTATTTTTCTTTAAAGAGTCATATTTATATGCTTTAATACTTAACCCATTAAAATACTTCCGTTTAAACTTGTGATTAACAAAGTCGTTTAAGTAGGTTTACACTTTAGTATCTAGAATAGATATTCATAGATATTTATATTAACTTTGTTTTATAATACCTAGGCAGGTAGTGAGCAAGTAAATAATTGTTTAAAATAGTTTACAGTATACAGTAGACATACTTTTTCAACTCATTCTCTGGATTGGTAGATTGAAAATAGAACGATCTCTTAGCTTAAATAAGCATTATAAGTATAATATGTCTGTTAACTGACTATTGTAAACGAAACACATACATCGCGGAAACATTGACTAACATTCTGTTTCCAAACCATTACCTACTAGGTACCGTGCTAGTAAGAAATCCTTGAAAGAAAAAGAAATGAAATTGACCGGGGAAAAGGACATATAAAGCACTATCGGCAGTAACCAAGTCAAATAAAAATATAAGATATCTCAAAACGTTTAGATACATACGTGTATTAGATTACTTGAATGGCAGACTCTCTGACTGACAATTAAGCCGAGGATCAAACCTCAGTCTGTTAAAGTGTAAGAGAACAGCCACTTCTGTGGAGCACTTTCAGCTTAATTGGAGAGGCTAACACCTACTCTGCAAGAGACTAATCGACTGCCACCATTTTGTAATAACGTGAGGGCTCTTCACGACTTAAGAATGAGTGACGTAGTTTTCAAGTTGTAGGAAATAAAGATTTATTTCTTTCTAATACTAGAATCGAGTATAAGAATCTATACATATAAATATAATAGAAGTCGGGCAAAATTGTTACTGGGTCGTTCCGAATTCTCAGTAGCAGCACGGAGTCTGGTGATGTGCCCGGTAACGGCTCGCCCCCTATTACGTGGGACCTAAAAATTCATGGCGAAATGTGGGTGTAATATTACACCTCTGCCTACCCCATTCGGGGATACAGGCGTGAGCCTATAAAAAATAGATGTTCCACACGTTTTCCCCGCGTTATTTTCGGTATCCTGACAACAGCACCACTTACTGGGTTAGATTAGGTACAGCCTATAAATGGGGGCGTACCATCGCACAGTGGTTCCGTAGTAGGTCATACGGTACCAATCACGATGTTTGAATTACAAGACGATACCTCACTTAATTACTCACTATTTATCACACTATATCAGGGTACACAAATAATTTCATTTAGTTTTTTCCTACTTATAGTTTTGTGCATCTAAAGTGAACGCATTACGAGTCCGTTTGTTAGCGTAATTAGCGCGTGATATTAAGTCTTTATAGTGACACTTGTTTTTAAAGAATAAATTGTTTGTGACTGGATGTTTTACAATGGATATTCAAGTTGAAGGTATGTAAAGTGTATTTCAAGCATTTTCTTTCATTTTAATTCATGTGTTATTTTTTTTAATCGGTGCTACGCCAATGAAATTAAAAGATTCTTTTTTTGTTTTACTTTATCTATGTCGAAGCTTTTAACTACTTTCTGACCATAACCTACAAAAGCAGTTTTATATAAAGACATTAAAAAACACTATATTTTAAATTTAAAAGAAAATTGACTGCGATAAGCTGCGATAGTAGGTGTCACCTAGGATCTACGCCAGGTGTTAAAGGTGTCTACGAGATATCATTATTCTAAAATCCACACTATACCATTTGTATTTTGTTTTAGGTACAACATTTAAGTGTTCTTTTACAAGAATGCTTGTAGCTCGACACTTGGCTGTCTATTAAGAAGACTACTTCTGAAGCAGACAGATGTCGTCAAGTTTTGAATAGTCTGGCGCAGTTGCTGCCAGATATCGAAAATATTGACACAAAAAACTTGGAAATTAGAATAACTCTGCTTTGTTATCTATCGGTGAGCGCTAGGAAAAGGCCGCTGAATTATGTAATAAATTAATTAAACGATTTAGGCGTGATTATACAAGAAAAATGTCTCGACTTGTCACGAACACCGATCTCATGCACAGACTTCTTTTTAATTTGGATCCATACCTTTCTAGTTTAAGGAAATTACCACGAAAGAAGAAGTCTGCTCTATCAGCTGACTTGTTAAATTTATTGTCCTTTTAAAACTGTGCCATTTTATAAGTAGTTTAGAAAACTTTAGATTGTAATTATTTGATTTGCTTAGATTTGTTCAATGTGCCTATAAAACTATTTAATTGTAATTATTTGATGAATATTTGTGTTTGTCATTAGTAAGAGTCTAGTTAAGTGGTATTATTGTAATAGTAATTTATGCCAATTAAGTTTCAGAGTAGCTGTAATTCACCTTTCTCAATTATTTTACTTTGTACAAGAAATAGCTGAGTTTTATATTGAATGAATTATTATTATTCTGATATAATCTGTTTTATTTCTACTAATCTTTACCTCAGTTAATAAAAAATACTATAATACCATGCATTACTATGCATTACAATAGCCATTCGTTGCGCGAAACCTCTATGACCGCCCTTCTTAGAGCGCGGAACCACTGTGCATCGTTGCGTCGCGGTGGGGCCGCAGAGGAAGAGGAGATGCGCTGTTGCCAGGTTGCCGTCCTCTCTATCCTCTGCGGCCGCTGGGTGTTTTGGCGGCGGAGCCCAACACCTTCATCCGCCGCCAAAGGGGTTTTGTTCGGGGCCCGCCTGACTATCTGGCGGGCCAATACCCGACGGGGGGTAGCGAGGAAGGCTTCGGTGATATCCTACCCTCCGACTCATGGGTACATGAGGAACATGGGTTGGGTTTTAGTCAGTAAGAGTCTGACAGTCCCCTTCGCCCTTCCCCCAGGGCGGAGGGACTCCATGAGGATTTTCCAACCCGACACCAAAAAAAAAAACAAAAGGTTCAGCGAATAGTAACATAATAACAATTAATTACTTTATCGTATATAACTAATTTATGTTTATTCCATCTTGTAGCTCGTATCCATAGCTTTGATAACGTAAGTAAAATGCAGCAATGGTTTAAATATATGGAATTAATATAAGCCTTGGTAAAATATGTGTCATTTTCAGGCGACTTTGAACAAACAGGTGTAAAACATTGAGACGTACCTACTGGAAACGCTTCGGGAACATCCGTTATTTAAACTAACATTCACTCATTTAAACATTCGTCCGCCGGGCTGTCAACTAATTAGTATTGATTTTAAATACTAATCGATGTCATTAAATTCTTGAGAATTTAATGACATCGATTAGTATTTAAAATCAATGCTTGAGCTAATTGCCAAACCAATCACAAATTAAAATATTTTCTTTTGACACTCTCATTTAGCCGATATTTACAGCTAAAAACTCGCGGTATAGATTACAACCTGTTTCCTGTGACGTGCCCTGTCAAACACAAAAAGGTTTTGCAGCCGAAACCTCGCAGTGCAAACAGCAATTTTGTAAATATTTATTATAATTACGAACCAATCTGTTCGGCGCTCGGGAAAATCGATATGTAGTTGACCGCAAATTTGTAGTATCATAATATTGGATAGCTTGTTTATAATTCTATTTTTCTGTGCCCTTCTGGAATGAGATGGAAAGGACGAAGGTCAGGTAGGCTGCTTTGTAATGCTTTCAAAGGTGTATAGTGGAACTTTCTCGACGATATTTGGGGGTACTTTTAAACGTAATTTATATCTAATACTAATATATAAAGCTGAAGAGTTTGTTTGTTTGGTTGAACACGCTAATCTCTGGAACTACTGGATCGATTTGAGAAATTCTTTCAGTGTTAGATAGACCATTTATCGAGGAAGGCTATAGGCTACATTACATCATGCTATGAGCCACGGGAGCGGAGTAGTGGCATTAAATAACGCGGGTGTAACCGCGGGCTCCTCTAGTACATATACATACATATATAGAGTGTGTAACCCGTAGTGGGCAACGTGCTTTTATAAAGTTCCGCAGTTTTTAGTTTGACTAAATCAGCTAATCAGCAGTCACTGTTTTTTCTGACTGTTGAATACCTGTGTGTTCGGCCAGCACTGGGCGGGCATTTCCCGTCCCACGATTGAATACTGTATCACGCGGTACATATATACTCCCAGCAGTCCCAGCCGATTTCGGCTATGGTGACTACAACTGATTATTTATTATTATCATTAGAAGAGCTATTAGTTCTCGCATGTGCCATCTGATGGCTGCAGTATCTAATCCTATGTGTAAACGTGCGCGAGCATTGGTTTTACGTGAGGATACTGTTGATATAGTTATAAACCATGGCTGCTGGTGGTTTAGCCTTAAGAGCATCGCAATTTAAAAAAAAAAAATGCGCATAATTATCCAATCTAGTTCGGATTTCCTCTGCTCTTTAAAGCCATTAACTTTGTTCTTCACCAAACACCTCCACTCAGAGCGGCAACTGGCGTTTTTCTCCCAATTCTAGGCAACAATGTGCTGCATAATGTGCACTTCTTCATGTGCTTTTTCTGAATGTCCTTGAAGCTCGTGGTTATTATCTACTATTTAACAAATGGACACAAAGAACATCCAAACCTATATTTACAATTTGTGGATCTACCTGTGTATCGCGTTCATATAGGATAGAATTCTACACAGTAATGCGTGATATTATACCGAATCAATAACATTATGCATAACTAAATATTACCTTTACCAGCCACCAATATGGCTAAGCTATGTGCTGCACCAATATGCTATATGTACGCATGTATAATTAACTCTCCAATGAAAGGTTTTGTGTAACTGCTACGAATATTTCCATAAAGCTAACTAATATAATGGACAAATGTATGTTGAAATTTACTATTAATAAGGTTGAATGGAAATTTCGATAGCAACGGCTCGCTTGGAATCAATTAGCGCTCATTCATGACCAATATGTTATGTATTTATTTTAACGTATTAGATTGGTTTTCCGAGTGTGATTCAGATTCGAAACTACAATTTGTGGATTACACAAAGAGTTGCTTCATGTGGGGATCAAACCCATAACTCTCGGCGTAGTGTTAAAATTGTCAGACGGACGCTGAAACTACTACGCCAGCATACATGCACTTAGTCAAAATTGCAGTATTGAACTAATTTGACTTAAAGTTGCTCTAATAATTTCTTAAAACATCCGTGTGTTGACGGATTAAGAATAAGGATTGTCACCACCCCATATCATCCCATGGGTGTCGTAAGAGCCGACAGAGGGAATGTTATGCAGAGAACAGCACTGTAGAAGGAAAACTTGATACAAACCCTATACCAACCCGTTTGGCCAGCGTGGTATAGTAGGCCCATTCCTCCTTTCAAAAGAGAGGCCTAGTCCAGCAGTGGACTGTTAAAGGCTGATTATGAATAATTTCTTATTTTTAGGAACGAGTCCCATCGAGTATTCTAGAAGAGCATTATATGAGCAATACATTGTGTTTGTTGGAGTGCTGACTCATCGCCATATTGCGAGCGATGTGCTTTCCTTCTTATAATGTCAGTTGGCTTATTTAAGGTTTTATTATTTAGAGATACCTACTACTGCCGTAGTAAACCAAGTATTTATGATAAGCAAAAATTTTGTAGCATTTTTTACAAAAAATACGCGAACGGAGCGCAATAAAATTTGACACAGTTAATGTTTATGGACAAAGAGGGCTGAAAGCCAATATTTTAATTTAATTTTGAAATAGATATATGCAAAGTGGCTGGCAGCGGCTGGACACGAAAAGCCGAAAATCGGCCTCAGTGGCGCGCTGTTGGAGAGGCCTATAACCAGCAGTCTGATGATGATGGTGATGATGAATGCAATAGAAATAATATCAATCACATTCAAATGAAATAAAACGTAAGTGGTAGGGGGAGATGGGGTAGTTTCATACAGCTTTTATGTTTAGTGTTATAGAATTCTCTCTGGTATAGATATCTATACCGATTCATCAAAAATCAATAGTCTCACTATCTGACTTTATATTTAAATTACGATCTTTTTTATTTAAATACACTCGTACGGCTTTTTATAAAATAAAATATAAAAATAAAGAAATGTATGAATGTGCCCCACGTGCGGGGCACTTTCATATAAGTGAAAAATAGACAAGTTGTACATGAAATATTTATTTACTAACAAAATCAATGTACCTATCAGAATCAAAATATGTATAGGGATGCAGCGTTTTCATAAAAATATTATGAAAATAAAATAACATAAAGGCACCAAGGGAATCTAAGTTAATGAGTCTTTCTGATCAGTCCCATTACTATATAAGTCTAGCCATTAGTATCTTCGTCTTTCATCATCATTAACATCTTCGTCCTTATTTACTTCTTATTTATTCATGTTTGTGCATTAACTCCATACTCTACAAATGTGCCCCATTACTCATACTGTATGAATGTGCCCCGTATACTACTGTATGAAAGTACCCCATGACAAGAAAATGAAATGAAAATATTCTTAGAAAAAAGGCAACAAAATATAGAATAATTTGCGACTCATTTCACTAATTTGATCCTATTATCGTTGAAATAAAATATAACTAAATAATCTAGAGAGCAGCTTTTATTGAAATAAAGACGTTCAAAGTGAGGGTGTACCATTACTTACACCTGGTCGAATCACGTTTCGTATTACACCGTGCGTCGCCCGTTTGCCGCTAAGCCCTGTCAAACTACGTCAGCAACCACAGTCATAGGTAAGCTTTAAAAGTGAACCTTAGATAATAATAGTTTAAATTTGAAGTAACTTTTGTTACCCGCTGGGAACGAATCAGCAGCCCTTACCGTCAGATAATGATGGAATATAAAACAGTTATAGATAGAAAAGTCTTATCCAGTACGTCAACTATACATTTTATTTGTCTCCGTGCTGACTCATTGTGAGATTGCGAGCGATGTG
Source organism: Euclidia mi (assembly GCA_944739405.2). Classification (NCBI taxonomy): domain Eukaryota; kingdom Metazoa; phylum Arthropoda; class Insecta; order Lepidoptera; family Erebidae; genus Euclidia; species Euclidia mi. Next base: position 10,971,441 of record OX123200.2, on the reverse strand, counting down.
CCACTTTAGGCCAATGTCAGCTATTTTACCTATACTACGTACTTGTTTAAAGGTCAGTTGAGTTTTCTTAGGTGTATTTAAACGATGTATTTATTTTAATTAAGATACCATCTTAATTAAAATAAATACATCTTGTTTTATGATTTTTGAACATGCTGTTATGATGCACGACTTCTCGTTCAACATTGTACTACGTAAGATAACGACTTATATTACGTAGTAGAATGTTAAAATATATACCCCATATTACTTTAATGTTCTTAATATTTGTACCATTTTCCGCTCCTCTAAGTGGTTCTGTCTTTTTGAATACTTATTCTAATTACAGTAATTAATCAAGTAGAATGTTGGACCTTGTCGAGAAGCTGTGCATTTAGACGCCATCTTAATTAAAATAAATACATCTTGTTTTATTATTTTTAAATATGCTGTTATGATGCACGAATTCTCGAAAAGGTCCAACATTCTACTAGGTAAGAAAACGACTTATCTTACGTAGTAGACACACGACTACATGAGTACACATTACTTTGATGTTCTCAATATTTATGCCATTTGCCGCTCCTCTACGTGGCTCATTATTTTGAATACTTATTCAAATTACAGTAATGAATCCAGAAACTATAATTCCGTACCTAAAGTTCTGAGGAACTTCGTAGGTGGTTCGGCGTTACACCGAAACCAAAGGTTCTAGGCGACTTGGAGCAGAAAAATGGACTGTATTAGGGCGAGTTCTGGGTCGCCTAGAAAGGAATAAGGGAAGAGGAATAAAGGATTGGAATGGGAGAGATGATTGTGAGTGGGTGTAGGATATTCCAAGGATGAAGGGGACTTACCTTGTTCGGCAATCTTCTTCGTCTCAGAAGGGCAGTCTCCTGGTGGTTTCGGGATGAAGCTGCTTGATTCACTTCACTACACAAATCACCTTCACTTACGAGCGGTTTATATAAGCGGTAATAATTATAGCGGGAGCGGCGCGGAGCGATACGGTATGGCTGACATTTATTTTGCGAATCGAATGTTCTCGAAAGTTCTGGACTATCTCTCGCGTTGACGTTTCACGGCGACCAATCCGAGAAAGGCGTGCCCCTTCTTGGGGATGGGATAGAGAGGGATAGAAACAAAAGGCATCGCTCGCATTGGCCAAGCAGCGACCAACCATTAACGTTGATGCGATTAGTTATAGATAGGAAGGTAGATGGCGCTACCATATCCCTCCGGCCCTAAAGGGATGCCTTTAAAAAAAATAGAATTGAACTTAGCTATGTTGGGTGTACTACCGCATAACCCATCAATAGGCTAAGACAGCGATATGACAATAAAATTAATCTAAATTAACTTTAGCGAAAACTACAAACGCAATAATGGCGAAAACTACTAACTAAATACTTAAACTAAGAGGTAGATCCAACTTCAGGCTAGATCTCACTGAGTTGGAAGCGGACAGAGACGTACAACAGGGCGCACGTAACTCCTTTAGCGGTTTTCACGGTAACAACGCGGGTTGTACCGTCCTTGGAAGTATGCAATTTCTCTACGATGGCTCTGCAGGGTCACTACTCAATGCCGTGAACGGACGCGAGTTGATCAGTGCCTCGACTTGTGCAAGAACAGCCAAAAGCTCTTCGCAAGAGAGGATCTGTTGACCTGTAACTTTGAAGAGATGCGTTTTAATTACTTTGACCATGCTTTCCCAACATCCACCGAAATGTGGTGATACTGGTGGAATAAACTTCCAGTCAATATGATCTATGGAAAGTTCTTCCTGAAGACGAGTACGATAACCCGCGACGTGATTGAAACAAGTAACAGGGACAAGTTCAATCAATTTACTAACGTGGTTGGCGACAAAGTCTGCCAGCGGTGAGGAGAAGAATGAATCCAAGCAAGCACTACTTTGGAGTCAGAAAATGCGTATATTTTATTAATGGGGTAGTGGGGCAAAACTGTGTCTTGAACCTTGCGGAGCAACTGGGACAGCAGAAGGGCCGCGCACAACTCCAGTCTCGCAACTGAAATGGTTTTAACAGCCGAGACCTTAGACTTGGCACAAACTAACTGCACCGAGTAGTTAAAACCAATGCGGACTTGCAGATATACGACTCCGCCGTAAGCACGCTCGCTGGCGTCAGCGAAACCTATTAAGTTGATGTATCCATCTACCAACCCAAGATGACGCGGAATAGTAGTTTGATTGAGCGCGGTAAGCTCAATACAAAACTGGCGCCAAGCGGCGACAATATGCTCAGGGGGTGTTTCATCCCACTCACACTTTGATAGCCAAAGCTCTTTGATCAAGAGCTTGGCGTACAAAATTGTGGGAGCCACAAAACCCATTATGTCCCATAGTCGAGCCACTGTGGACAGCATAGTGCGTTTGGTGCACTTATCATCTGGTGGTGAGACGTCAAACCGAAAACTATCGCAGGATTTGTTGCATCGTAAACCGAGAACCTTATGCGGTACAGACTTCTCAAACTCAATGTCTGGAGAAGCCTTATGAGAATCTGGTATGCGTGCGAGCACCTCCTTAGAGTTGCTTGTCCATTTGACAAGATCAAACTGGCCTCGCTTGAAAAGCTGAATGAACTCTTCACAAAGCGAAATTGCTAGCGGAGCGGGTATGACATTACAGGCAATGTCATTCATATACAAAGCGGATGTGTAGTAAAGTATAGTGTAGCGTAGCGTAGCTTAGCATAGCATAGCATAGTGTAGCGTAGCATAGCGTAGCGTAGCATAGCGTAGCATAGCATAGCATAGCATAGCTAATTAGTGCTTTATCTTACACACAGTTTTAGCACCCACCTTGATCCCTTGAAGAACAGAACAACAACAAGACGTAATACAATGAGAAGTATGTAACGTAGGTACGGTACCCATAATCACATACCCAAATACCGTCTCAATAGCGGGCGGTAAATCATATCGCTCACTACGTACTATGTTAGTTAGTAGCAAGTGCGGAAATATTGAAGCTCCGATCAAAAGATCAATGCCTGCCGGATTCGCAAACTCCGCGTCTGCTAGCGGCAATGACTCGAGGTGAGTGAGTCATGCTACGTCTACATTAGCGTTTGGCAATGCGTCCATAATACGCTCCACGATAAGCGAAGAAATGTTAAAATTAATGTCTCCATCAAAACGCGAATGTATTTTAATATCTACGGAACCCTTGCAATGTTTTTCTGATCCGCCTATCCCTTTGACGGTTGAGTTCGTATTTTTAAAGTTATTCCATAATCCGAGGCGTTTGAATAACTCAAACGTTATTAAATTGGTCTGAGATGCGCTATCTAGCAGACAACGTACCATGTGCGGCGACCCATTAACATCATATACGATAACTTGCGCTGTCGCTAACAGAACAGTCTTAGACGTCATACACTGCGTTTTGGCCCTGCGCGGATCATTAGAGATGCGCGCGTACCGTCGTCGCGTGCGCGTCGCCCGCGCAATGGACGTCGTATACAACGATACTTCGCCCTGAGGCGTGCAGGGGGAAGGCACCGTGGCTCGCACCTGCGACGTAAGTGTGTCAAGGTTAGCGGCTTGGCTTGACAACGGGTTATCTTTATCGAAATGTAGCAATGAATGATGTTTTTTATTGCATAAGCGACACTTTGTCTTACTAGAACAAATACTTGTTTTATGTTTTATGCTTAAGCAATTAATGCAAGCTTTGTTATCTTTTACGCATTTAAAACGAGCGGTTGGATTTGAATTATTAAAGGTGGGACACTTATATAAATGGTCGTGCACCACATTACTGCACAGACACTTCTGTGAATTATTACTATTAGATTCCGAACATGTTACGTAAGATTGTGGATTAGGGACCGAGTTATTATTACTATTTCGCGATTTATTCAACCTTTGTTTGTTGCTGTTAGTGTTAGACGGGCCAGGTGAACCAGACTGCGTATTATGAAATATTCGACACTGATCTTTGATGAACGAAATAAAACTATCTAGTGTAGGTATTTTATTATTGCGTTCCGTCATCTCGAATGCGCGAATTGTATCAGTGTCATACTTTTTTAAAGCGAGTTGAAGCAACATAAAGTCGGAAAGATCTTCTAATTTTAAGTTCCTTAGAGAATTAACCGCGGTTACGAAGTTATCAATAAACAACTGGAAATTCGAGACATATGCGGCACCGGACGGTTTAAGATTTAAAGCTTGGTCAAAGTAGGTAGACGCTAGGACGCGCGTGTCCTGATATCTATCAAGTAGTGACTGAAATATGACCTGATAAATCTCAGCACTGGGTGTGACACCTGCAAATACGGACTGGGCCTTCGGTGACAGTTTACCTATTAAATAGTACAACCTGTCAGCATCTGTCAGAGAACCATTATCGTGCACTGTAGACTTAAAACTCGCATAGAATAACGGCCAATTTCGTATATCTCCGTCAAACGACATAATCTCGATTGGCGGTAATCTCGGTTTGCGGGCAACGGGCTCTGCTGAACATTTACCCTCCAATTGCGATTGTATACGCTTAATAATACAATAAAGATCTTCTAATGAGGTGTACGCCTGATAGTTCGGTTTTTCATCAGGATTGATAGAAAGTAATCTTGTGTTATAATCGTCTAACAGCTTATGAAAATCTGTTCGAATACTATCTACTGTCTTACAATAACTGCGAAATGCTTCGCTATTACTGTCAGACATAGATGCGGTTTTTGAACGCTCGTATATGTTTTGAATACGCTCAAATAAAATATTGCCTTTTGCTTCTAAGATTGTCATCTCTTTGTCTTCCGACACGCGTGACTTCTTTTGTTGTGACATGCTTACGTAAGTATAAGCTAATGAGAACAAAACAAAATAAGAATATCTAATGTACCTATTATTTTACCTAAGTCTAAGTAGGCTTAAAGCACTTTAGAGCTGTAGAATTAAAAGTTGCTCGAAATATGAGATTTACAAGACAACTATGATAGTTCCAGAAATAATAATTGAGTAAGTAGGTAGCTACATAAAAGTTTACCTACTGATGCGGGCGGAAGCAACCATGTGACGGCTATGTGAATATATTAGGAGTATAGCTAGGTGCTATAACTGCCTAGGTAAAGCGATATAACGTATAAAAACGTAGATGAATCCGACTCGTATGGATCAAAAAAATGGTTCGGCGTTACACCGAAACCAAAGGTTCTAGGCGACTTGGAGCAGGAAAATGGACTGTATTAGGGCGAGTTCTGGGTCGCCTAGAAAACCCCCCGTGGGATCTCCACCTTGTCGTGGTGGGGGGGCTCAGTAACCGTGGATTGGTAACCCGCGGTGAAGCTAAGAGGGATCCAGGAGGGGACGCTCCGCGTGGGCTTGGAGGGGCCTGCGAAGGACGCGTCCAACGGTGCGGGTGCGGGGGACAGTTCTGTCTGTCCCTCGCAGTCGGGTGCGGTCGCGGGAGGAGAGGCGTGTCGGTGTTGCGTTGCCGCGCGCCCTATCTCCCGCGACCAAATGGGGGCGCACCATTCGACGCGTCGCGGTGGGGCCGCAGAGGAAGAGGAGATGCGGTGTTGCGTTGCCGTCCTCCCTATCCTCTGCGGCCGCTGGGCGTTTTGGCGGCGGAGTCCAACACCTTAATCCGTCGCCAAGGGGGTTTTGTTCGGGGCCTGCCTGACCATCTGGCGGGCCAATACCCGTCGGAGGGTGGCGACGAGTGCTTTGGTGATGCCCCACCCTCCGACACACGGGTACATGGCGGAATTCGAGGTGGTTTTTAGTGGAAACACCACATACTCCGGCTCTTATTTCCCCCAAGAGTCGGAGATCCGAAGGGATTTTCCACCTCGTAAAACAAAAAAAAAAAAAAAAAAGGGTCGCCTAGAAAGGAATAAGGGAAGAGGAATAAAGGATTGGAATGGGAGAGATGATTGTGAGTGGGTGTAGGATATTCCAAGGATGAAGAGGACTTACCTTGTTCGGCAATCTTCTTCGTCTCAGAAGGGCAGTCTCCTGGTGGTTTCGGGATGAAGCTGCTTGATTCACTTTACTACACAAATCACCTTCACTTGCGAGCGGTTTATATAAGCGGTAATAATTATAGCGGGAGCGGCGCGGAGCGATACGGTATGGCTGACATTTATTTTGCGAATCGAATGTTCTCGAAAGTTCTGGACTGTCTCTCGCGTCGACGTTTCGCGGCGACCAATCCGAGAAAGGCGTGCCCCTTCTTGGGGATGGGATAGAGAGGGATAGAAACAAAAGGCATCGCTCGCATTGGCCAAGCAGCGACCAACCATTGACGTTGATGCGATTAGTTATAGACAGGAAGGTAGATGGCGCTACCAGTAGGCAAAGCCTTCTTACGTTAATGAAATACTAGCGCTACCGACACGATGTCGCTTGCAACTTTCACAGCTCTTTAAATATTCTACCTAATTACTTACAACAATAACACCTGCGTTTGTTCAAGGAAATATGCAGATACATTTTACGCGTTTATCTCGCAGACAATGCTGGTAATTCTGTTGTGCATGACTAAACTTTTAGTCTATGCTTTTTTGTTCGCTTTGATAAAACTATAACGAGATGGAAAGCTAAATAAGTTTTAAAGTATTTATTACAAAAATATCTTCTATGGAAATAAGCAAGCTAAATAAGTATTAAATTATTTGACACATTAAAATCTGCGTTTTTTTGTGGCCTGCTAAGTTACAAGTAGGTAAGTAATACGATATTTTTTTATTTTAAATATTAGAAGCGGAGATTCCAAATTATTGGTAAAAGACAATCTTCATCGGATGATGTCTTCCTTCTGTAACTTCGACTCAAGACCGTTTTATTCGGGCCTACCCATCAAATTCAGTACCCTGGCCAACACCATACCACTTGCCAGTAGAGTCTCATAACTGTCTCCTTTCGATAATGTAAATACGTGTGTTCAAAATGTTCTTCGTATGTGCCTCACATCTCGACACGCTGCAAATGCATTTTTGATGTGCACGTAAGTATATTACAATAGAGTATCATATGTGTACCACATGATGTATTACGTGTGTTTCTTGCTTATTAATGAATATTGTCGAGAAAATGATAGGGTTTTAGATAAGGAAGGCAATTGCTTGGGGCGAAGGTGATTGAATGCAGAGGGTTTTGAAAATATTCAAGCGTTTCCTGTTAAAATTATTAAGTACTAGGCTTGTATCGCAGCTCCACCCACGTACGTTATATACCTAAAACTTCCCCAGATATCACACTATGTATTGGTGGAAACGGTTCAATATTCCGTAAGGTAGTTTTTGGCTTTATCGTGATCATACAGACAGACAGGATGGTTGGAGGACCGGAGGACTTAAATGTATTTTAAGTATAGATTATAATCTAGATGTGACGAATACTGCATCGCGGAGAAATTTATGCAAATTTAGACAACGGACGCAAAGGACGGAGTTTCGTGGATGGTATAATGATGCTATATGGGTTTCAAACTCACTACACCCGGCGTAGTATTGAGAGGCAAGGCGATCCGAGACGCGATTATCCGTGCAGTCAGAATGTTGTGACAAACCAATTTTATAACATTGCCAGGGGAAGAAGCTGTGCGCACTGTAGGGACACACAGGTATCCTATTTTGTACACGTTAGCATAAGATATGCGGCACGCCAGTCGGCACCTAACCTTTGTACTATATGGTTGTATGCCAATAAATGCAAGTGAAATATTTATCTCAATTTCATTTACTATCCTCAAATATACACCCACACATAACATTGGTGACCCCGAACGGTGAATAAAGTGAACATTTTTACAATTAGTGGTGTATGTGGATAGAATTGGATAGTTGAAAAGTGGTGATATACGAACCTTGTGAATTTATCGTATCGTGCCGACTCCCTCCGCGACGTGCACGGCTGAGGTAAAATACAGCGTTTTGTAAGCATGACGACATCTGCTAGCGAAGGAAAACCCGGAGAAAGTTCTACTCTGATGTATGGCGATATGGCACAAATTACAGTGGCGTCAAGGATCCCCGAATTTTGGACTGACCAGCCTCGATTGTGGTTCGTCCAGATGGATGCGATATTGGCACCTCAGAATTTAACAGAGGAAGCTAGATATAACTTAGCCATAACGAAATTGGGTAAAGACGTTATAGCCCAACTTACCGATTACCTTTTGAAGCCGCCGGAGACGAAAAAGTACGAAGGTCTGAAGGAACGCCTACTTACAATTTTTGAGGAAACTGAGACACGGAGATTACAGAAATTAATCGGAGAAATGGAGTTAGGTGATCAAAGGCCTTCACAATTACTCACAAAAATGACCGACTTAGCTCGTGGAAAAATCAGTAGTGAAACGTTGAGAATACTCTGGCAAGGGCATTTACCAGAATCCGTGCGTGCTGTATTGACGGTGGCAGATACCACGGAACTCGAGAAATTAGCGAAGATGGCAGACAAGGTCGTCGAGAATATTCGGCCATTGCAAATTACCGAAGTAACTCAGAGTACCGGTATCGATACAGTTGCATCTTTAATCGCTGAAATCGCGCGTATTAACACGAGACTAGATGAAATGCAAGCAAACACGTTACGTTCAAGACCACGATATGCGATACAACAACTATAATAAAAATTCGCAATCCAGCTCCAGAGGAAGGCGCACTCCCAATAGCCCCAATTGGCTATGCTATTACCACCATCGTTACCGCACAAAGGCTCATAAGTGCGTGGCTCCTTGCAACTGGAAAAGTTCGACCGTGACAGCTGCCGGAACGCAGCCGGAAAACAAGTAGAGGTACAGTCGGCGACGGGCGATTGTACACAATTTATTAATAACCGTCTTATTGTTACAGATCAGGTGACTGGTTTACGATTTTTAATAGATACAGGCGCTAATGTGTCAGTTTTGCCGTATAAAAACAGGTTAGTTAAAACATGTAATTTACCATTGTCTAAATATAAACTTTTTGCAGCCAATGGCTCTCAAATTAATACTTATGGTGTTAAAACGCTTATGTTAAATTTAAAATTAAGAAGACCATACAAATGGACTTTCGTGATAGCAGATGTAAAACAACCTATTATCGGTGCGGATTTCATTAAGTATCACAAGTTATTAGTAGACTTATCAGGTCGTACACTAATTGATCAAGTTACAAACATGTGTGTTATAGGATCTATAGTGAATTGGAATGAACCATCGTTAAGGACTATCGAGTCAAATCACCCTTATAGTGACTTATTGCTGAAATATCCTGACATAACTAAAAGCGTTAATTTTAAAAATAATCCTCCTCATTCCGTTATGCATTTTATTGAAACTACTGGCCGACCGGTGTCTACGCGCGCTCGACCGTTACCACCGGACCGGTATATAAAAGTTAAAGAGGAGTTTAGAATAATCTGTCGTCCATCTAAGGGAGCATGGTCTAGTGCTTTACACGTAGTGCCTAAGGCTGGAGGGCAATTAAGACCTTGCGGAGATTATAGGGCGCTTAACGCCATAACAAAACCGGATCGTTATCCGATTCCGAGAGTCCATGATGTAACGTATATGTTAGCCAATAAAGAAATATTTAGTAGATTAGACCTGTGCAGAGCTTACCATAATATTCCTATGAATCCCGAAGACATAGAAAATACTGCTGTAATTTTACCATGGTCTTTAATGGAATTTACACGCATGCCATTTGGTCTTCGTAATAGTGCACAAACATTTCAACGATTCATGGTCAACTCTGTATTGCATGACATAAAAGTAATCGATTCTATTGGACAGGTTACATACGGTACTGATTTTATTTTTTGTTTTATTGACGACATTTATATAGCTAGTAAAACGGAATTAGAACATAAAATGCACATAGAAATAGTTTTAAAAAGGCTAGACGAATTTGGTGTCACTATTAATTTATCAAAATGTGTGTTTGGTCAACCTAAAATAGAATTTTTAGGATTCGAAATTTCTAAGGACGGAATTTTACCTTTACAGAATAAAGTTAGAGCGATTGTAGACTATCCGAAACCAGAAACAGTCGATAAATTACGTAAATTTCTTGGTATGCTTAATTTTTATAGGGCACATTTGCCGAGAGCCGCTCAACATCAAGCAGAATTAAATAAGTTTTTGCACGGTTCTAAGAAAAAAGATCGATCACCAATAATTTGGGACGATCGTTCAGAGAATGCATTTCTCCAATGTAAAAAAAGTTTACAAGAAGCAGCGTTGTTAACATATCCAAGTGAGAACGCTCCTTTATGTTTAATGAGTGACGCGTCAAAAGATTGCGTAGGCGCAGTGCTACAGACTAAAGTCCAAGGTTCGTGGAAACCTTTAGCTTATTTTTCGAAGCGAATGTCTGAAACGGAACGTAAATATAGTACTTATGATCGCGAGCTGCTTGCCATCTATCAGGCTATCCAGCATTTTAGGTACCTGTTAGAAGTACGTAGTTTTATAATATTAACAGATCATAAACCATTCGTTTATGCATTTAATAAAAAGCCGAGCGAAAAAGATACGCCGCGACGAATAAGACATTTAAATTTTTGAATTTTCAACGGACATACGGTACGTAGAAGGTAGCAAGAATAGCGTTGCAGACAGCTTATCTCGAATAGAGACGATCACATTCCCAACCGTTATAGATTACTCGGAAATCGCTTCAGAACAACAACATGATAAAGAGTTATTAGAATTATTAAAGTCAACTTCGGATAATGTGAAACTTAAAAAAGTTTGTTTGCCAGGTTGCGAAGATATGATTTATTGTGAAACGTCTTTGGACCGATTGAGACCATATGTACCAGAAAAATTTAGAAGAACTGTTTTTGATATTTTGCATAATTTAAACCATCCAGGTATAAAAGCTTCACGTCGTTTAGTAAGCGAACGATATTTTTGGACGAATATGAATAGAGATGTAGGTCTATGGGCCAAAAACCTGTATTCATTGTCAGAAAACTAAAATTACGCGACATACTGTTTCTAAGTTTGGCGAATTTCAACATGCAAACCGCTTTGATCATGTACACTTGGACATAGTGGGCCCCCTACCTACGTCATCGGAAGGCTATAGGTATTTACTAACATTAATTGACAGAGCTTCTAAATGGCCCGAGGCATATCCGCTAAAAGACATATCAGCCAGTACGGTAGCGAAATTTTTTTACGAAGGTTGGATCGTACGTTTTGGGACTCCAATCAGGGTCAGTACAGATCAAGGTGCCCAATTTGAGAGTAGATTATTTAGTTCGCTATTAAGATATTTAGGTGTTACGAAACTGAGAACAACCCCGTACCACCCTCAGAGTAATGGAATTATTGAGCGGTGGCACAGGTCATTAAAAACCGCATTAAGAGCGAAATTAGATCAAATAGGTAGTACCTGGGTAGATCATTTGCCTACTGCTTTATATGGTTTACGTACAGTTCCTAGAAGTGATAACGGTGTAAGTGCATCTGAAATGGTTTATGGTACTAAAATAAGGTTACCAGGAGAGTTTTGTGGAGCAAACATAACTCATAGTTATACAGACGCGGAATATGTTACAAAAATTAGAGATATTTAAAAAAAAATTAAGCCGACACCTATGAAAGCTAGAACACAAAAGAATATATTCGTACATCCCGATTTAGAAACTACTAAATATTTATTTTTAAGGAACGAAGTCGAACGCTCTTCGTTAGACCCTTCATATTCTGGTCCATACGAAGTATTAGAGAGAACACCGAAATTTTATAAAATTTCTTTACCTAATAGACAAGCAAATATATCTATAGACAGATTGAAACCTGCGTACGTACTTAACGATGATGACATCTCATTTCACACTTTATCCATACCCGATAAAGATTGTTCTCAAGAAAAATTAGTTTTAAATGATAGTAATAAGAATATACCTAGCGTAAACATGCCGATAAATGAACCGGTTATTAAACATACAACCCGTAGTGGACGAAATATAAAACGTCCGGTACGATTTATGTGACGAAATAAGGTATAAGTAATTTTAACGCTGTATAGCAAAAATTTTGTGTATGTTATTAGTACATTATAGTTATGTAAAATGATGTGTCACGAATTCAGCATTGCCTAATTGCCAACTTTCTTGTAAGTAATGTTTAATGTATAAAATAATTATTTGGTTGCAAACAGCCTAAGAGTAAACAACTATTTTACTTATTTTCTATTGTATTTTGTCTTGCCTTAGTGTTCTAATCATGGGCAATAATTCTATTAAAGAAGAACGAAAGGAAGTTAATGTCATTAACCAAACAGCCATGAATCACTTAGAAAACCTACAGTATTATACGGCAGGACTGTTTGTTGTTATTGCAGTTATGGTTATTGCATTCACCTATTTCTTGTTTGTTCGTTGTCGCAAGAATATACGCAAGTGGTAACAGAAGGAAATGCGAGCTGAGAGGTCCGCTCAAACCCCTATCACTGTAAGACAAGTTACCCAAACAACTCCTTCACCTAAGGTGCAAACTGTACAAGAGGCATGTAATGAATTTGTGTAATCTACTGTATGTATATTTTTTATTATATTTAACTGTGTGTAACTATGTGTATTTAACTGTACCTATAAGATAAGTAACTTAAAAGAATAAATGTAAATGTATTTCAGCGTAACATTAAATACTTACTTAAATATTATTATATAAAACTCTTAACGTACTTAGGTACAATAACAATATATAACATTATTGTTCATATTTCTTTTTATTACTTAGCAGGTGTGTCAGAGTTATAAGCAAGCATCATGTTTAGTATGAGACAGTTTCAAGTTACGAATAACATCGCTCGACAGAACTGCTTACTATTGTAAACATATAGATAAACCTCGTAGCCTTGGTCACTTTTATGAACGTTTATAATTTCTGTTTTTAAAACTTTAGCTAAATGATGTGTAACATTGGATTTTTTCAAAAAGAGGGAGGTTACTGTAAGGACACACAGGTATCCTATTTTGTACACGTTAGCATAAGATATGCGGCACGCCAGTCGGCACCTAACCTTTGTACTATATGGTTGTATGCCAATAAATGCAAGTGAAATATTTATCTCAATTTCATTTACTATCCTCAAATATACACCCACACATAACACGCACAGCTCGAGCAAAAAGTTAATTTCTGCGGATTATGCAATTTTTGTTTCTTAAATGTGTGTCTGTAGTTTTTTACACAAGTCAAAACTTCAAACTTATGCCATACGTTCACACTTAATGCAACGCAAACAGAACCTTGAGCAACAGCTGGTACATAAATCTTGATATATAAGTGCATCGAGAGAAAAATCTCTAAACGTTTCCAACGGCTCTGAAATCCACGCGAGATTAATGTGAATTTACATTGTACGTTCTAGAGTTTGTAACAAAGGAAGACCTACCAGGTGTCCACTGTAACGTTGTCCCTACTTAGGGTGTGTTTAAATGAGAAACGTGGTGAAATGTTACAATAAAAATTTATTTATTACTCAAGTAAATCCAAACATCATTTAGCAAGCGTTCACTAGCAAAAAATTACTAAACAAAATGTTATTCGCAAAGATTTAAACAGGGTCGCGTGATTCGGCGATGGTAAAGGATTTGTTGAGGGTCCGCCTGCCGGTTCGTCCAGGACAGGTGGTCACTTAGCTCGTCTCCGGTTCGCCAGATGAAAAAGGGCGAGCGCAGCCAGCGCTTGAGTATTTATAGCAGCTCGAGGTGCGGTGGGGGGCGAAGATGCAGGCGGCCGGGAGGCGGTGTCATCACGACGTCACAGCGACGTCACAAGTTAGATGGTTTTAATACCTCTGAAGTATAAGCAGAGGACACAATCGCAGCCTGTGCTTTGAGTTTTTGCGTTTATATAGATAAGATTCACTGTGAATTATATAATTTTGGTGAACCCGTGCTAAACGTGCTCTCCGAGGAACGAGGTAATTGATATTTAATTATTTAATTCGCACATTATTACATGACATAACTCATTTAGTTCTCATGAAGTAACAATTACAGTAGCTGTCTGTTGGTACCTCCACTGTATTTCTCCTAGTATTTCTAAGTGACTCAACTTAAACTTTATGATGCGAATGTGCTGGTTTTTGTTTCCTCAAGCTTACACGCGTTAGTAACTGAATTTTGCATATTTGTTCTCAGGGCTACAGGTAATACAGGGATACAGAATTCAATGTAGGAGAATGGTACATAGATTGAACAGATAAATTTAAATCTCGTAATATTAATATTGTTTCAAAAAGAACGATGTGGCTCATGGTTAGCTACGGGAAGTTAAACCACAACGCGATTGAACCGTTTATTTAACTTCTTCGCACTAACTTACTCATTAATCTTTCGCCAACAGAAAATGCAAATACGCATCCCCTAGAGCTCTTAAAGCTTTTATGAACGATATCATTTCTGTGACTACGCTCTTAAACCAAACGGCGTTTATTACAGATATCTTTTCCTTCGAAGCGCCATAAAATAAATGTCAGGTAACGATATTGGCACAATTTGTGCCTGTCACAAACCTGTACAGTAAAAAAGATCAAATCGTTTCGATTCCCGGGGAAAACCCAACCGAAACTTCTAACCATTCTGTTAGAATTGTTACTGACCTTGATGGGAAATATTGCGCGTAGTAAATATATGTATCTATTATATGTGGTTTCGTTGGCGTTCCCTTCTTCCCTCAACTGTGTCCTTTGTACTTCATAATTTCTGTGGGCACATTGCCAATTTGTTTTTTTTTTTGGGAGTCCCGACTGAGTAATGTCGGCGAGGGTTGCGATGGTCAAGGGAATCGTGTAATGATTTGATTTGTAAAAAGCCTTGTGGAATAAGGGAAATTGTCAGTAGTGATTTGATTGCCTTGCGTAGGTACATTGCGAAAATAACTCTACGAACCTCGAACTATAAAAAAAAGGGCTTGGAACGAAACCGAGAGGATAGGATATCAAGGATGGTATTTCCGCGAATGTCCAATTGTCCTAAATTTCAATTTTGGTTTATTAATTGTATGCAAGTACAGAAGCGTATGAAGGCGGACTTAAAGTCTTAAAAGTGTGCATAGATTAAAAGTTGCTGTATTTTAGGTTTGAGTATACTATTGAAATTAAACTACAGTTTACGGATTTTATCGCGTTATATTACTTTCACTGGTTATTTGTAATTACATTTAAACCGAAAGATCTAGGAATTACATTTTTATTACTAGCCAACGTTTCGAATTCTTTACAGGATTCATGTTCACGGCAGACTGAGGTGGTATTTGTCTTTGTCTTGAATTTAAAAGTTATCTCAAAGTACCCGAACATTTTTCAACTATTGGTGTTACTATCTACGCAGAATGTGCTCACTGTGTCTTGATGTCTTCTGGTGACTTTGTCCTTCTTGGGTTTCATTAGCCTGATAACAGGGTCCCAAGCTGGAGGAACATTCCAACCATCTTCCCTATTGAAATTAGGATGTTTTTTAATTTCAATAGCTTCTCGTATCATTCTTGGAATAAAGCGGTGTTCTTTTGCGAGTATCTGTGGTTTATCAAATCGCAGGTAATGGTTGGTTCCTTGTTCTACATGTTCACACACAGCAGACTTCGTCGAGCGTTTGTGTTTAATGTCAGCTATATGTTCCTTTAGTCGAATGCCTATGCTTCTCTTGGTTTGTCCAATGTATGAGAGCCCACACTCACAGTCTATCTTGTAAACCCCGGCCTCTTGTAAGGGTAACTGACTCTTGACAGATGGTAATAATTGGCTTATCTTCGTTGGCGGCTTGTAGAAAGTTTTGATTGAAGCTCGCTTCAAGATGTAGCCAATCTTGTCGGTCACGCCCTTGATGTATGGGAGGACAGCAGGTTGTCTCTCTACTGTGGCTGGCTTGTTCTTCGGGGATCTGTGACGTTGGCGCGGCGGTCGGAGCTTGTTGTCTTGCAGAACTTGCTTGACATGTTGAAGCTCGGCGTCCAGGTGTTTCTTGTCACAGATCCCCCGGGCTCTCTGAAACAAAGACATTCCTACGGTAGCTAACTGTTTAGGATGGTGGTGAGATTCACCGTTTAAGTACCTATTTGTATGTGTCTTTTTCCTATACACAGTGTGGCTCAAAGAGTTGTTTTTGTTCCTGATAACAAGTACATCTAAGAAAGCTAAAGAATTGTTTGCCTCTAATTCCATTGTAAATTTTATCTGGTTGTGAATAGAATTAAGATGGTCTAGGAATACATTAACACTATCTGTTGGTAAAATTGTAAAAGTGTCATCTACATACCGCTTGTAGAACCTCGGTGTGATGGTGGCAGTCTGCAGGGCTCGCGCCTCGAAGTCCTCCATGAAGATGTCAGCAACAACAGGCGATACTGGAGAGCCCATTGCCACACCGTCTACTTGTATGTAGTATTTCTCATCCCATAACAGATAGCCAGTTGTTAAACAGTGTTTCAATATTTCTGCATATTCCTCAGGCATGTTGTTCTCTATTAGCTTCCTTCTAGTTATCTCAATACAGTCATGTGCTGATAAGCATGTGAATAATGACTGTACATCAAAACTAACCATAGTTTCCTTGTCAGAGAGATGTAGGTGTTTTATTTCACTGACAAAATGGTAGGAATCCTTTACATGCGCTCTCGTCTTGCCTCTGAGTGGCGAGAGAATCTTTGCAAGGTGTTGAGCCAATCTGTAGGTTGGTGCCCCTATTTGACTGACTATAGGGCGCAGTGGAGCATTTTCCTTGTGTATTTTCGGTAGACCATACAATTGGGGAGGTTTTGCACACGATGGTATTAAGTATTTCACGTCCAGATTCAGTTGTTCGGAGTATTTTTTCACAATATCACTCGTTTGCTTGAGTATTTTGTTGGTAGGGTCCGTCTTAACCAATTTATATGTACTTTCATCCGACAAAAGATTTTCCATTTTTTGTTTATAATCGGACGTGTCCATCACTACCGTTGCATTTCCCTTATCTGCTCGGAGTACTGTTAGTTCAGGTCTAGCTCGTAGGTTCTTCAGTGCGAAATACTCAGGTTTTGGTAGATTCCTTTTTGGCACTTTCGACTGGCGCAATACAGCAGAAACGTCTTGACGTATGGCCTCGAAATCTTCCTTACTCACATTGTTCTTTACTAGACAATCCTCAACGTTGCAAATAATGGTCTCATACGGTATTCTGGATGGAGTTATCGCATAATTTAAACCTCTCGTTAGTACATTTTCAGTGTTTTGATCTAACGTGTGTTTTGACAGATTGACAACTGTTTGTCTATGGTCGGCGGACGGTAGCGTGTAATATATAATAATTAAGATAAGGGAAATGCAACGGTAGTGATGGACACGTCCGATTATAAACAAAAAATGGAAAATCTTTTGTCGGATGAAAGTACATATAAATTGGTTAAGACGGACCCTACCAACAAAATACTCAAGCAAACGAGTGATATTGTGAAAAAATACTCCGAACAACTGAATCTGGACGTGAAATACTTAATACCATCGTGTGCAAAACCTCCCCAATTGTATGGTCTACCGAAAATACACAAGGAAAATGCTCCACTGCGCCCTATAGTCAGTCAAATAGGGGCACCAACCTACAGATTGGCTCAACACCTTGCAAAGATTCTCTCGCCACTCAGAGGCAAGACGAGAGCGCATGTAAAGGATTCCTACCATTTTGTCAGTGAAATAAAACACCTACATCTCTCTGACAAGGAAACTATGGTTAGTTTTGATGTACAGTCAT